>JAYXIM010053264.1:600000-931136 GCA_037575425.1 Anastrepha fraterculus
GTGGGCCCGGGTAACCTTTGGTTGTGGATGTGCAATATGGGCATCAAATGAAAGCTGTCGATAAGTGCTTTAATGTGGGGTAATTTTCATACCTATTGATGACTAGGGTCTCGAAATATATGCCAAAATGTGGACCCACCATGTCTTTGCCCAGCGAAGCGGGCCGGGTTTGCTAGTTTGGCTATAAAGCTTTGAAATGTTTCATACTCGTATCAGTCTGCGTTAACCAAATTTATTGATTATTTATTATTATTTTTAAGCTGAATCTGTAGCTATAGCCAGTGTAAAAGGGGTTGTAAATTTTGAGGGAACTATGTAAAGAATATGATATGTTTTCGGCAGTTAAAAAAGACCTATTGTGAGAAAAAATGATTTCCAGTGTACAGAAAATGGAAGTTAACAATTTGATATCGATGACTTGGCGTAGTATCATTGTGTGAAAATCGCCACACGACAGTTTTGCGGTCGCTACTTACGAATATGATATCAATTTTGAAAAATACAAAATGGCGGATCGAATAATGGGGTCAAATTATATGTAATTTTCTGTTTTATTTGATTTTGTCAGAGATCGCACCAGGTTATTAGTTCATCGAATATGTGAGACACGTTTTTCGTCTGCTGTCAGTGGCTTCACAATGAGCTCACCCTAAATGTGGTCTATGGAACTGAGCTTCCATGACTGCGTTTGCCAGTCAAATCTTAGCAGCCTTTTTATGACATTTCATAGCTGCCCTTTTATGTAGGTTAAAATCTATTACAAAAAATGTCTCGGTAAATTCTATCGTAGCATGTAGCAACGGTGCAACTTGTCACACTGCCGAAGTTACACTCGAACTTTTGGCTACCGTTTTTGAAAACCGAATAATCAGCCGTAGTTCCAATATCAACTGGCCGCCTCGGAGCTGTGGGGAGCCGTTAAGGACAAATGCTATGCGAACCATCCAGAGACGATTGATGCTTTAAAACACGAAATCGAAGTAGCCGTTCATGAAATCGGAGCCCAAACAATCGAAAATGTGCTTAAAAATTGGGTTGATCGAATGGCCTACTGTAAAGCCAGTCGTGGCAGTCATTTGAACCATACTAATTTTCGTTTATAAATGACAATGTTCAATCTTCAAAATAAAAAGAAGTTTGAAAAAATATTGATTAGTGTTTTTTTTATAGCCGATTCAAAAAGCAAATTACATGGCCCATGACAATTTCGATAAATTAATTGTACCTCCGGCTAAAATGTTAAAACTTTAACTCCTCATGGGAAAAAATCGACTCTTTAATCGCTGATCCCTGATTGACACAGTACTGAAATCTTCCAACTCATTTGTTATTGTTTACATAAAATGGTGAATCTACGTCTAGATAAATCAGGACAATGGCACAGCAGGTGCAAAATCATCTCTTCCTCTTCCTCATCTATAAACTTCTGCAGAAATCATGAATTTGCACGCTCATCGTCTGGGCGTATCTGCTTACTAGGCAGTGGCCCGTTATAATGGTGTGGGTGTGGTAAGGCAGTGCTTTTTTTTTTTTATTTATTTTTTTTTTTTTGTTTTGTTTTTTTACGAGGAGGAAGCATCGAAAGCCTGTACCCCGTCAGTGTAGGACTTTAACCCAACTAAACCTCCTACCGTCCATGTACCGATCCCCTCCCGGTACTACCGTTAAGTAAATCGTCGGGAAGGCGGTTGAACTCTAGGCTCTACGTCAGTTACACTTCACATGCAGTCCGTCAAAAGTTGCATGTACTTTAATCCTCCCCCAGTTTTGTTTGTTACCGAAGCAAACCACCCCAGTTGGGCCTGTCCAGCCCCTCCCACCATACTTGTCACACGTCGACTTAAGAGTTCGTTTCTTTGTCAAGTATCGTCTGTTTATCTGCCGCTGGGCTTGGAGGTTTTCGCCAGTTTGGTGAGATTTTATCGCTGCCTGGCTATCAGTGACAATGTAGAGATCGTCTCCCTATCTCGCATCACACTGTACCACTGTCATGGCTTTTATTATTGCCATCAGCTCAGCCTGAGTTCGAAAACTAAAGGAGATCCCCTGATGTTCGGAATATACACCTCGGCCCACCCTGCCTTCGAGCTTTGAGCCATCTCTGTTTACATGGATGGATTCGCCATGTGCTATGTCTTACATCATCCCGTTCCCACTCTTCCCTTAAGTGTAGAAAGGTCGTGAATGTTGTAATGGCAATTGTAGGCGGGAGTGCTGGGTAAAATTTTCGTAAAATTGCTTGAAATAACTTTGAATATTATTGCAATTTTTTGCACTAGAAGAGAAAACAATTTTCAATCAAAGCAATGCACGTGTCTGTTGACACAATTGTTGTGATGATGATAAATTAATTAAAGTACGAATTGCTTGAACACCCACCGTATTCAATGAATTTGGCTCCCATCCAGTATTTCCTAAATTTGAAACAATCATTATCATGGTAAGGGTTTTTCGTCGAATGAAGAAGTTGTGGGATAGTATTCTTCAGAGCTTCCGGAAAATCTTTGTAATGAAAATATGATATAAAATAAATGGAGCTTGATTGAAATAAGCGCATTGAAGTTGAAATAGTTATTATTGAATAGGACACTAATTTCATTTCAAAATTCACGCTCTTTTACTTTTGCTTTCAATACTTTTCTTACTTAATTAAAAAAAATAAAAAATTAAAATAATTAAAAAATATAAATATAACATTTATTTATGCACTAATCATCGACAATTATGTCAACCAAGTAAAGCTGAGTGAGATTAGCTTTTTTCAATTTGGTCCTTGCACAACCATCGTCAGATATGTATTTGTACTTATACTTTTGTACATATGTATGGGGTGTTTTTAAGAGCTTGAAAACTTAAAATGATAATGCGAAACAGAAATATTGTGTGAATGATGTTTTTTTTCATAATTTGCTAGATACAGCCGTTGAAAAATACTCAAGAACGCGCCTCTTTTATCCAGTACGACACCATAAAGGTACTTTTTGCCCTCGAATATATTTGATTACCTTCATTGAAAAGCGCTCATTTATCTTTTTCTCTTGAAGGGTTCGCACTGATTTTTTGCGTTTTAGTAGGAGTGCAGATATTTTTGTGAACTGCTTTCTGTTTTGTATTGCAACTGGCAAGTAAATAAAAAATAAAGTATCTGAAGTACACCAACACCAATTTACTTTTTAAACAATTCAATAATGTCTAAAGGGAAAATTGCACTCCAGCTCTTCAATCATAGAGTTGCAAAATCCCGGATTATCTAAAGTGTTACTTGAACACAATTACATTACAGTTTTTAATGGTTTGTTTTATTTTTCGGAACATAAAGCACCAGAACATGTTCCCAGAAAAAAGAAAGCGCAAAACACTACTACCCAGATTGATAGGATGATCATTAGATTGTTAAAACAGGATCCCAGGAAGAGTACAGCTGATATCCATTGAGAATGTTTTCTTCGCATGATAAAGCCAACAACGAAGGTCATTAACGAAAAGAATAGTTGCTCTTCGATTGGCAAAAATAGGGCTTCACGGTCGACTGACATTGAACAAGCCATTGGTAGCAGCATCGCAACGACAGCGCCGAATTGAGTTCGCTCGAGAGCACATATCGAGAGCACACTCAAAATCAGTGGCGTTATATTTTATGGCAGGAAGTTCTTGCGACGTTCAAAACGCGCAACATTCGATTCTAAGTTCGTCTTACCAATGCTGGGGCTGCTTCTCGTGGAACGGTGTTGGGCCAATTCATAGTATAGAAAGTTATATGGATGTGGTCAAGAACGTTCAAAATGTAATGCTACCTTATGCGGAAGAGAATTTACCGGTGATTTGAAATTTGTACAAGGCAATGATATGAAGCACACTGCTCGTATGGCAAAAAAGTTGTTCGAAGACAATTCGATCACTATTCTCGATTGCGTATCTTCGAGTGCCAACTTAAAGCCAAAGGAACATCTTTGGAACGATGTAACGATGCACTCGGTACGCGGAATATCACAAATTTGGATGAGTTATTTGAAAAGCCAAGGCACCATGGAAATCAGTTTATGTTAAACGTTGTAGAGGATTGATTAAGTTTATTGCAAAGCCGCTTTGCAGCGGCGGATTTTAAAGCAAAACGAATTTTCAATAATATACTTTCGCCTGCTTTTTTATATTTGATATTATCTTAAAGGAATTTCGCATTGTCTTAGTTTTTGCGCAGGAAGTAAAAAAAGGTATTCTTTTTTGGACAAACAATTTATAAAAGAAAACCTAATGTGCAAAATATCTCAACCGAAGGGAACTGGGTATCGTTCTTAAGTATTTTTCAAAGGCTGTAATTTCTTGGCATTTATTTTTTTAATATGATAACTGGCATATGTCCGTCGATTATCGCGGCAATCAAGAAGAATATATGTCCACCATGGCTACGAGTTACATGGTCAATCGACCAGCCCAATTTTAGACCATTTTTCCCAATAAATCTAAATAATAAATCTAAATGTAACCAATCAGCAAAAATACATTGCCAAATATGACCATTTGACTGCAATTCATGTATGAGCGCTGCATTTTGTAGGCACGTAAGCCATAATCCTGAAGCAAAATTTTCCACGTAGTCGAAGGACAAAGGCGAACAAGTTGAGAACGACGACGAATCGACATTTCGGCGACTTCTTCAACACTTCGCTATATGAACCTCGCGAACAGATTTATTTTTTCATAGTAAATTTCCACAATCTGGAAGGCTTGGTCTGGTGTTAAACACTTCATAATGGCATGCCAAACTATACTGAATAGAAATGTCAGCAGAGTTTGCCATTATCAGCTGTCAAACATATTAATAGCTGTTATCCATATCAATAGTTCTCAAGCAGCTAAAAGAACACCCGATGGAAATACACTTATCCACCATACAATTTTCAGCTGAAAATATAAAACATCAAATTCCATAATATTATTGTTGAATGCAATACTAATATAGAAGTTCAGTGCATTAAAAAAATTTGATCAAGCTTATTTAAGCGCATATTTTGATGAGCGCTGATACATACATGCAGATGTACATACGTATTCCTATTCTCTATTTGGACGCTTGTTTACCACAAATAACAGATGATATTCTGTGTTTTATTTCTTTACGACCGCCACAAATTTTCAATTTCGCTTGCCACGAAGAATACACAAGGAATGCAATGTCAGCATTTCATGGTACAGAGCGCATCTTTGTTATTGATATAACTAAAGTAAACCAATCATGGTACTGTTTACACAAGCCCTCAGAAGGAATGTGTGCAGTCCCCGAATGAGTGACAATGGTGCGGTTTTATTTTTTATTTTTATGTTTCTGGTATGCCTTATGATTTTTTCCTACGGAATGTAAATCGCTCCTCTATTTGTAAATCATCTCCCAATCAGAACATTTGGAGAGCGATTTATCTAGTATGTGAGTAATTCAGTCTCAATTACATTGCGATTTACGAATTCCCTAATTTGTATCGGTAATTTACCGAAATTAGTGTGAACCCAAAAAGGAAAAAGTGCACAAAAACAAAGAAAATGGTGAATAATAACCAGAAAAAGTGATTTTATATTAATGAAGGCAAAAACAGAATATGTCAAAAAAAATTAGTATGCTGAGCAGGGCTTCTGACCGCCTTAAGAATGGTGGAAAAGACCAAATTATCTTTAGAGGTTCGGTCCACTCAAGTTGTCCACGTTTCGTTTTCACCTCCACCACTGATTACACCAATCCTTGATTCAGCAACTCTTGTACCATTCCTAATGCCTGTGCTTACGGCAGCCACCCTACTCGTTCAGTTTTTTGCCCTATATTTCTACCAGTGCACTTCTGCCGTCCTACTGCCAATTGCTGCCACTTTTTTACCGCTTGAAAATGGAAGGAATAAATTAATACAATTTACGCCATAAATCGAAGTTAAATCTTGGTTTAATATACTTCTTTTCTCCATCACCGAAGCAAAGAGCAAAACCAAGAAGAATAGCTGGTAAAAAGTGAATTAGGAATGTGGCGTGGAAATGGGGTAAAGTGATTTACGTGCCGTGGAAACATTGAGACAATGATGTACGCTGAACTTTGAGGTCGATGATATTGGACCAGTTGCCCGCATTTTCTCTCACGTTAGAATAAATCAACTCTTCAAATCCTTTCACCACGCAAAAATTGAAATGCAACTACTGCCAATGAAATATAGGCTTGCTCTAGGCCAATCACAATCATAGAGAAGGAGTTTTCAGTATTTATCGATTCACAGGGCAAATGGAGACCAATCCACATATTTTGCAGACGAAGTGCTTCAGCTGCTTTTTAGTATCCCGTTACCCTGGCGTAGTTACGTTTCAGGTATTACAGGCTCTCACTTATCCAGAATCAATCCGAAAAAAACCAAGCACGACGCAAATCATCTATTCATTAGCCTTGTAAAAATAGCTCATTGAACATCACTTTCTCTTTGGTCGAACCCAACTGCAACGAGTAATAGACTGATCTAGGCAAAATGTGGTAACTTGGATTGAACAACCAAAGTAGCGGTTATGAGTAATCATGCACTCTAGCCAAATGTTTTTTTAGATTAATTGTGGGATGTTCTAGGGAGTTGAATAGAACGGAAGCTGTCTCACAGCGAATTTCGTCCTCAGTCAAGTAGGAGCTTAGATATGAAGGTTTATATTTACCCAACTGGAGTGGAGACCTAATTTCAGCCTTCATTCTAAGTCTTATCTGTTTCCAAATGTAGCAATTCAAAATTAAGGACCAGCGATTATAAAGCGCACCTAACATGCACCAAAAAATGGTTTCTAAGGCCTTTGAGAAAATTTAGAGTCTGAAACTGATATCTCCAACTTTAGAAAAAATTATAATTCTCAAATGGGTTTCTAAGTCAGTTCTTCAATTAATATCTTAGAATAAAAATTTTCTCCAAAGAGCCATTTCCCATGACTTTGCACTAACTTTGAACGATATTTGGGTTTTATGCGAAGTTTTTGCGAAAGAAATACACTTAGAGATAGTTTTTTGTGGGATTTAGAAAATCAAGTAGTAAAATAAAGACTACTTATAATGTTTGCTTCATAAAAAAAAGCGTGAAAAACAACCCTTTGGTAAAAGAAGGAGTAAAAAGCATTTACAGGAAAGCTTCTCTAGGATGAAACGAGTTTAATTGCAAGGCATTGCGTTTTCACTATCGGAAAAACAACTCCTAGAAGGACTTAGTTTTTAGGTGTAACTGGTCTATTTGTTTAATACGTTGCCTACTCATTCCATGGGCAGGAGCAATGAGATGTGCATTGCACTTGTTCACCAACCGTTCTGTAATAGTTACCTTCTACAGGGAAGGCCTTGACAAATTTGCTTGTGAGAAGTGGTGAAACAACTACTAACACGAAGCGGAAGACCGAGACCCAATCTATCATACACTCGCTATCGTGTAGTGGGAAGAACAAAATTTCTAGTGTTGCTCAGCATCCTTTAATAACTCACCACTTGCTTTCTTTACTAAATTTATTACTGTACCAGTTGGTCTGATTCTTTCACTTCTGAAAAAATTTCGGGCAAATTAAGAATTAAATTAATATAGACTGAATTAATTTGCTATTATTATCTTAGTTTTATTCCAAAGAATTAAATGAATATTGACGGAATTTTAAAAATAAATTAATTTCCCAATTTATCTTAGTTTTAGGAGCAAGTTTAGAAACAAAAGAACAAATTATGCCACTGAAATCAACGGACTGTATGAATGACTTTATAATGTGTGACATCAAGTTGGCAACTACATACATATATTTTCTTCAAATTGAGATACACAATTTTTATGCTTTTGGTTGGCAATGCGGTGATTCTCGATTGGTGTCACAGTTGAGAATCTACGTTGAAGCTTATGGAAATACCCTTCTTTTCAATTTGCACACAAGTTGATCTCGACGCCAAATGTTTATACAAGAAGTGTGTATGTTAGGGTTGCCAGATGATCTGGACTTGGCTGGATTGTCCAGATATTTCCCTTCATGTCCAGATTCCAGATTTTTTAAATCATGTCCAGACGAAATCAATATACAGAAAAAAAATGTATTTGGTTTTAAAATGCTAGAAACACACCTTTTTTTGTCAAAAAATTTAAATTTAACATTTTTGGAATTTGTTTTTGACATGAAAAATCATACAAATTTTGCACCTTTTTCTAAGGAAAAAAATTAGAAAATATAAAGTAGACATTTTTGTTTCTGCTGTGTATGCACATTGAGGCAAAAAACTTTATAAAAATTGCCAATGAATTAACAAGTGATATTTTCCGGCGTTAAATTCTATCAGCTAATTCAGATGTCTCACAAGAAGGCTGGCTGCCTGGATAAATTTATTGTGAAGGGCAAAGAAAGTACAGACACAGTATCAACATCACAAGCTGAACTCATATCGGTATTTCACAACGTTATTCATGGTTTAAGTTATAATAGCATGGGTGTCACATTAAACTTTGCCAAAGTATTTTTTTTTTTAGTAGAATAGCAGCGAATATTTTTTATTAAAGGGAGAACAAAACACTCGAAAGGAATTATGGGATTTTGTTACCAGCGGACAAGTGGTGGATGACATAATCCAAGAAAATGAAGAATGTTTTGAAGAAAGCATTTCAGAGGCTTAATTATTTTTTGTTCACAATGTAATCCAAGCGTTTCAGACAGCAGTATTAATGTTGGAAAGTGATGAATGCACTATAATTGACGTTGACCGTGTAATGCGAAAATTATTAGACAGTTTGAAAAGCAGAAACAAAGATAAATTTTATGAAAACTGAGCTAGATCTATTTTAAAAAATCTTCCAGAACAAGATTGCCATAAAGATTTTAAAGCCGAAGTTTAAAATTTTTTAAAGAGTGCTGTGAAATATTTGGAATCACACTATGATTATAATGACAATATCAACATGGATGATATCTATTCAGAATTTTGTTGCTTGCGTACAGTGTATGATCAATTACCAAAAACCCTATCAAATGACAAAATATGGTCAATTTTTTTCAAAATATCAAACGGCGAGATGTAAAATTTAAAAACAGTAGTGTCTTTTGTCTTTTCGATATCAATAAGTAATGCTTATTGCGAGAAGGTATTTAGCTTATTCAATAGCCTTTATACGAAGGAAAGAAATCGTATGTATTTAGATCTCATAAAAGCAGAACTTGTATTAAGGCTTAATTTTGATAACGATTGTAGCTCGTTTATTGATTTATTAAATACCCCAAGTGGTAAAAACATGGTGCAAGCTGTCAGTAACAATAACAAAGATATGCGGAATTATAGTAAGCTTGGTACTCTCTTCTACTCTTGGTATAATTAATATTTAATTCTTCTTATCCGTTTCTTAGACGGGCTTATTTGAAATTATTTAAACTTCTGTTAATGTTTAATTTGTGAGAGAAGCTGAAAGCAGAAACACAAGGAACTTTTGAAAATCCTGCATATTTAAAATAAATATAAAAACCACTTATTTTAAAAAATCGAGAACTGGAAAAATATTTTTTAAAATGGTTTACTAAAGCTTTGAAATGTTTGTATGTTTTTATTTATTTTTTATTTGTCGTACCTTACCGAATGTATGTATGTATCTCTGCACATAGCAGTTATAAAATACATGTACATTATTTTTTGCTTTATATATTACAGAAAAAAATGTTATCAAAAAAGAAACTAACTGTTGTACGCAATATATTTAAAGCAGAATAAATTTTAATTTTTGTGCAGATAAATCAAGCGATTTCAATTAACTTTGTCCAGATATATTGTTCATATGCCCAGGCTCAGGCCAATATATATCTGGCAACCCTAGTGTATGTGCATGTGCATGTTGCATAATTTTCTTATTATTTTTATTGGTGTTTTTGGGTGTATGCACGAAGGGTTGATAATGCAATTACTATTTGCTGATTTACTTTGTGTAGCAAAATATTGGTATTTGTTTATAAATATTGCTTACTTGGTTACATATGTATGCATACTCTATTATGCTATTTGAACAAAGTTAAGGCTGCGAAATTGATTTGTCTAGGATTCTTGTGCACACATGACAGAGCACTTTTCTTGCCTTCAACATACACTGTGCTAAAAAAATATGGGACTTATTAATAAGTTTAACAATTTTTTTTTCCATTTAGTTTTCATAACTTTATTTATGAATTTATAGTTTATTCTCTTAGGAAAGCCTTAAAACTCGATTCTTCAAACTTTTTTGTAAATGAAAAAAAAAAATCAAAACAATTTCATCAAATGCATTCATATTTCCAACTTTTTGATCAGAAGTAACACAAAAAAAAAAAAAAAAAATAGAGTATGGATGAAATGCACAAAACTGTTGCAAAAAAAAAAAAAAAATTGTCAAAAATGAAAGCGATTGGACAGTCATGCGTTAGTAATTTTTTCCTCCACGTACTAATTGATGCTAATTAGGAACACCTACTGAATTCTAATCGTTGTCCGCTTGATGTTTTCAACGCGGAGGCGATTTTTTTCTGTTCTTCTTTTTCTTTATTGGCGCGATAACCGTTTACGCGATTTCGCCCGAGTTTAACAAAGCGCGCCAGTTCTTTCTTTCTCGTGCTAAACGGCACCAGTTGGACACACCACCTGATCTTTCCAACGCAGAGGAGGTCTTTCTCTTCCTCTGCTACCACCAGTTGGTACCGCATCGAATACTTTCAGAGACGGAACGAAGCCGCTGGATCTTTATTCGCTGAGCTATGTCAATATCGCTGTACAGCTCATAGAGTTCACTATTGAAGAGCGTGCGATACTCATCGTCGTCAAAGGCAAAGGTCCAAAAATCTTCCCCAAAATGTTTCTCTTAAACAGTCCAAGGGACTTCGTATCGGATATTTTCATCGTTTAAGCTTCTGCACCATACAGGGTTTGATTGAAAAGTAATGAGCCTTATTTTTTTCAAGAAGTTTTATTAAACCTTTTGGTTTATACAACTAATATTCTTCAAAATAGTTCCCTTGAGCGTCAATACACCGCTGGTAGCGGTCCTTCCACTACAGGAAACATTTTTTAAACTCATCCGCCGGAATCGTGTTCAATTCGCATGCCACAGTTTCTTGGATCGCCTCGATGGAGTCGAAACGCCTCCCCTTCAGCTTTCTTTTCAGGCGCGGGAACAAGAAGAAGTCCGGAGGGGACAGGTCTGGGCTGTAGAGAGGGTGGGGAAGCACCGGAACCCCCATCTTGGTCAATACAGAGGTGCAGAGGAAGGCGGTGTGCGCATGCTCTTGACGAGGTCGGGCCGAACCCGGGCGACACGGTTTTTCAGCCGAACGAGCACTTCTTTGTAAAATGCCGCGTTTACAGTGCTTCCTGTCCAGTGCTGTTTAGCTTTACGCAAAATTTGATCAAGTAAAGTTGCTCCAACGATCGCTGCATTTTCGCCACTGCAAAATCCTAGCACACTTTTAAAACAGCTTTCACGCGATGTTGACTGCACCGCTGTTGCCAGCGAACTGGGACCGGTTTCTAGTGGAAGGGGAAGATCCAAGGATCATTTATCCCCACCAGCCGGCTGATCGTTTGGCAGACGCTCCGCGCGGGAAGGCTCATTACTTTTTAATCAAGCCCTGTACGTTACCACAAAAAAAAACCCACATCGAGTGCTTTTAGCGTTCGCACTCGACATTAGTCGATCCAGCTGGATCTTGATACGCCACTGGAAAGTTATTTTTACTCGTATTATTATGAGGCGATATATCTTTGCTATCTGAAAGATCTATTGTGCCCCCTTCATAGATTCGGAGTATTTCTCGTAACCTAATTTCACTAATAAATTTTAGTATTTGTCTTATTTTATTGAGTCTTATTTAGTAATGTGGTTTCATTTTTCTTTCTATGTAATTATCTACACTCCAATGGAACTTGCAGGTTCTATACGAAGAATAAAAAATAGTTTAAAAAAACTAAAAAACACGCTTTTATTGCTAATCGAACTAAAAAGTAGAAAATAAATTTTAATGACAAAGAGACCTATAATGAAGTAATAGCAAATCGAACGATCAGTCATAGTCAACTACCTCAGAACAGAATTATAACAAAAATTAAGATACAAATAGAGTAATTCAAATTAGAGTTAAAAGCGTGGGATGCTTGATATAGTAAATATTACAATCATTCTATTGGCAACTACCTATGTACAGAGGGTTATGAAAGTGAAGCAAAATGCATCCCACGCTTTTAACTCTAATTTGAATTACTCTATTTGTATCTTAATTTTTGTTATAATTCTGTTCTGAGGTAGTTGACTATGACTGATCGTTCGATTTGCTATTACTTCATTATAGGTCTCTTTGTCATTAAAATTTATTTTCTACTTTTTAGTTCGATTAGCAATAAAAGCGTGTTTTTTAGTTTTTTTAAACTATTTTTTATTTTCTACTTTTTAGTTCGATTAGCAAAAAAGCGTGTTTTTTAGTTTCTTTAAACTATTTTTTGTTTATTATGAATGAAAATTATTGTTATCATTGCAGTCAGTGAATAAATGATTCGATATATTCGTGTTATATTTAATTCCTTTCTAATCGACTGTGAGTCTAAAGCTATGCAGTTATCGGCCGTGATAAAGAAGTAATCGGGATGAAGAACTTATTTCGTGGAGGGAGCCTGAGAAACTGATTTACAAGAATAAAAAAAGATTTTTCATTTTACAACCAAATTCACCTTACTTTTTGCCCACAGGTAAAAAAAAGAAAATATTAATCCTGGCAATCCTAATAAGGATAATGGAAAACTTTTATCAAATTATTGCATTGTCATCGGTCCTTGATAGGTGTGCAAAATTTCAAGTCGATTCAAGCTCAAAGATTCCATTACATGCATACATACATACACACATACATACATATATGGAGTTTTTATTATATCCAATTAAATAGTTTTTATTATATCCAATAAATAGTAAATGGAACTTAAATAAGTTGAATCAAATTATGGTGTGGTCTCGTCGCCGGTGAAAAGAGAATAAATTTTCATTGAATTTTATGGTTGACATTATTTGACGAACTGACATAAAATTGATTGAGCAGCGGTGCTGCCACATGTCATAAATTAATTGAGCAGCGGTGCTGCCACATACTCTCCCACCAGTGATTGCATATAATCACGTTAAGAAAGTCACAAAACGATCGGGTTTTTTGATACTCGACCTGAGCGTGTTGCAACTTCCGTGGGTGCACTGTTAGAATTAATGTGTTCTTTGGAATTACAATTTACATTTGATGTCTTAATACTATTTTGTACAATTTTCTGTTTATTATCTTCTTTGTTGACATTAATTGCATCATCGTCTATTATTGCGGCTTTCAGTCGGTCCAGAGATACTGTCGATACTTTGCCATTTACCAGAACGTCGAAATGTTTTTCTTTATGTTTCACTACTTTAAATGGGCCATCATAGGGCTGCTTAAATGGTGGTCGCACAGAATTATCACGAATGAATACATGCGAACAATTCAAACGTTCTTTTTGCACGTGAAAATTGTTATTTGAATGATTAGACGTGACAATGGGTTTTATTTGATTCATAGTATTTTTAAGATTGTTGACAAAATCTGATGTGTAAACTAGGGGTTTGTCATCAAAGAAATCGCCTGGCAATTTTAGCGTCGTAGCGTAAATTAACTCTACCGGTGAGGTTTCAAGGTCAGCTTTGAACGTTGATCGAAGACTAAGAAGTATCAGAGGTAATGAATCATACCAACGCTTGTCTTTGTGACACATGATCGCAGTTTTAAGGGTGCGATGGAAACGTTCAATCATGCCATTAGCTTGTGGATGATAAGCGGTAGTGCGTAAATGCTTGCATCCAAGAAGTCGATTTAACTCCTTGAACAAATTAGATTCGAACTGTCTACCTTGATCAGTGGTAATAAAACTGGGTGTCCCAAAATATTGGACCCAACCATGAATAAGAGCTTCGGCTACAGTTTCAGCCGTCATATTTTCGATGGGAATGGCTACGGGCCAGCGAGAAAAACGATCAATACACGTCAAACAATAACGAAAATTGTTGTTGCTAGGGAGTGGTCCTATCAAATCGATGTTGATGTGTCTAAAACGACCATCGGGAACATTGAAATTAACCAGTGCAGCTTTTTTGTGTTTATGAATTTTACTCTTTTGACAAGGTATACATTGCGCTGTCCACTTGGCGACATCAGATTTGACATTTGGCCATATGTAACGTTCAGTTACAAGTTTGATGGTAGCTATTTTACCGGGATGTGACAACCCGTGCACAAGGTTGAAAGCTTGTCTACGGAGGTTCTCGACAACAAAAGGTCTAATAACTTTTGTTGAAGTGTCACAATATAAGTGTAGTTGTGAATTGGGTAGAGAGATTCTGCTCAGAGCGAGAGAATGTTTGGATTTTCCATCAAGAATTAGTTGCAGTTCGTGATCATTAATTTGTGATTGTGCAAGAAGGTCGAAAGAAAATTTGTCACAACTGACTTCCTCAATTCTAGATAAGACATCTGCTACTATGTTGTCTTCGCCTGAAATGTGGCGTATGTCCGTGGTCATTTGACCAATAAAGTCCAATTGTTGTAATTGGCGTGGCGAAGCTTGATCGGGTTTTTGAGAAAATGCGAAAATGAGTGGTTTGTGATCAGTGTACACAATGCATTCGCGTCCTTCGATCATAAATCGATGATGTTTAATTGCTTGAAAAATTGCAAGAAGTTCACGATCGTATGTACTGTAACGTTTCTGAGTGTCTGTCATTCGTTTAGAATAAAAACTAAGGGGTTGCAACTGATCGTTTGAAACCTGATGAAGCGCTGCTCCAATGGAAAAATTACTGGCATCGACTAGAAGTACTAATTTCGCGTTTGGAATAGGGTGCGCTAAAAATGCGACATTAGCGATATCAGATTTACACTGTTCGAAAGCGTCAGAGGTTTCATCGGTCCAAATAATTGGGGAAGTATCTTTTTTCTTGTTGCCTTTTATAAGAGATTGAAGTTTGCCTTGAATAAATGCGGCATTTGGCAAAAATCGACGAAAGAAATTCAAAAGTGCGATGAACTGTCGGAGTTCGAAGGCTTTTTCAGGTTTTTTGAACGTTTTGATAACTTCAACTTTGTCAGACAGTGGTATGCTTCCGCTTTTTTTGATTAAATGTCCCAAATATTTATCTCACTTTTACCGAAGGTGCATTTTGCTAGATTGATTTTAATATTAACTTCGCGTAAACGTTCAAAAACTAAGCGTATATGATTTTTGTGCTCCTCGGTGTCTCTAGAGGCGATGCAAATATCGTCGACGTAGACTACTACGAAAGGTAAATCATGGAATAAATTATTCATGAAACGTTGAAAAGTTTGAGATGCGTTTCTCAAACCAAATTTCATTACATTGAATTCGAAGAGACCAAAAGGGGTAATAATTGCTGTTTTTTCTTTGTCTTCTTCGGCAATTGGAATTTGATTGTAAGCACTTACGAGATCAATCTTTGAGAAAATTTCCTTATTAGCACAAATGTGTGTCACATCTTGAATGTGAGGCAAAGGGTATCGATCAGGCGTGGTGATAGCATTGAGCATGCGATAATCGCCACAAAGGCGCCACTGTCCTGTCTTTTTTTGAACCATATGCAAGGGGCTTGCCCAAGGACTTTTGCTTGGTTGACAAATACCAGCTTTGATCATCAGTTCGAATTCCTTTTTTGCTATTGCTAGCTTTTATGGATTAAGACGCCGAGCACGGGAGAAGACTGGTTGTCCACTTGTAATAATCTGATGTTTGACTGAACTTTGTTTCAGATTATTACCTTTATTGAAAGTAGGGGGAAGCGTAAGATCTTTGAATTGTTGCAATAAATCGCTAAAAATCGAGTTGTCGTCAATAGTGTTGACTCTTTCATATTGAATTAATTGAGAATTGCATTTGGTGCGTAACTTAGTTTTCGCATCGATTAATTGCTTGTTCTTGATGTCAACTAAGAGGCCAAATTCATTGAGAAAATCTGCACCTAATATTGGCTTTGCTACATCGGCGATGAGAAATGACCACGTGAAATTACGTCGAAGTCCAAGGTCGACTGAAGAAGTGAAATAACCGAAAGTAGCTATGGGTGTGCCATTTGCGGCGAACGATAATGAAATCGACAATACGGTCTTTTATTACGAGATTTGGAACGTGAACGACTCGAATTGTGTGACTTCTGGGATTTATTTGGACTATTGTTTCTGCTCGCTCTAAATTCGCGAAAAGATTTGGCTAATTCATCGATACGAGCGTTCAATTGAAGGAGTGTGTTATCCGATTTGATCTCCCAAATTAGTTTTGGGGCAGTCAATTCGACAACTTTATCTGCTAAGGTAGCACAGGTTTTGAGGTCGTCGTTTGAAATTGCCACGACGGCACGAACGTTTTCCGGTAAACGTTCAATCCAAAGGGACTTGATTGCCTCATCGGTGAGAGCATTTTTGGCTAAATCACGCATTTTGCGTAGCAAATGTGACGGTTTGTCATCACCAAGTTCGATTTCAGTGAGTAAAACTCTGAGTTTCCTTTGATCAGATTGAGTGTATTCACTAATTAGACGGTTTTTAAGTGATTCATATTTGTTTTCCGCGGGAGGACTACGAATCAAGTCAGAAACCATTGATAAATACTCAGGCTCGAGAACAGATATTACATGATTATACTTCGAATTGTCGCGAGTAATGCTACCGTTAATGAATTGTGCTTCCATTTGTATAAAAAATAAATCCGGTTCTTTCTTAACGAATGTCGGTGCTTTTATTGTAATCCGACTGATTTCTGGTAAAGGCATAGAATTAACAGTACTCACGTATGATGTATTGCTTGACTGTGAAGTCCCGCTCGATTCGCTACCTCCAGGCATGTTGAATGCACGAAGTAGACTTTCCAAAATTTTGTCATGATTCGACTTCCAGACGAAATATCCCTCAAACAATTTCTGCTAACGATCGCTCATGCAAGTCCTCTTGAAAAAATACGACGAACAAACCCTCGCAAATATCGGCGCGTTGAAACCACGTGGCGGCAATAAGGTCTTCTTTTCCTTAATTGCGTTTATGGATAGCGTGTTAAATTTCGTCCAAAAAAATTGCGAGTGAATTCCGTTGATTATTTAAAAAAATTATTTTTAAACGTCGGGGTCACCAATATGGAGTTTTTATTATATCCAATTAAATAGTTTTTATTATATCCAATAAATAGTAAATGGAACTTAAATAAGTTGAATCAAATTATGGTGTGGTCTCGTCGCCGGTGAAAAGAGAATAAATTTTCATTGAATTTTAAGGTTGACATTATTTAACGAACTGACATAAAATTGATTGAGCAGCGGTGCTGCCACATGTCATAAATTAATTGAGCAGCGGTGCTGCCACACATACATACATACATACATACAACCCGACCTAATAAAAGTGTGTTAAAAAAGATTCAAGGATTTAAATTCACCTTACTTTTTGCCCACAGGTAAAAAAAGAAAATATTAATCCTGGCAATCCCAATAAGGATAATGGAAAACTTTTATCAAATTATTGCATTGTCATCGGTCCTTGATAGGTGTGCAAAATTTCAAGTCGATCAGATTTTTAGAAGCCAGTGAAAATTAGGCTCAAAGATTCCGTTACATACATACATACATACATACATACATACATACATACATACAACCCGACCTAATAAAAGTGTGTTAAAAATGGTAAGGTTTGCCGGAGGTAAGTCCATTAGTCTTATCGTTTTTGCTGTTTTCTCCCTAGCGTAGATCTCAGCTTGGAAGACGCTACAGCGGTCTGTTTGTTGAGAGAGTACTTCGCTTCTCAACTACCCACTTAGTGCAAAGTACAATAGCACTATGACTTAACAATTGTATAGCCGGGCTCCCTGCAAGAAATGGGCTAATAGGCAACTGACAATATGAGGAAAGCTTTAGATGATTTGAGTTACAGATGCCGTAAAGGAATTGAATTCTTCACAATAAATTATCCACAACTTGACGACTTATTATAAACTTGTATTGCTTTGAATAATGAATATTTTTGGCAAATCGTAACTTTTGTTGTCTTCATGATTTCCTACAATGAACTGCTGGAAGCTGTGAGTGCGCGCAACAATGAAGTTTTCAAGTGGCAAACACTGCTTTCTCATTCCTTAACGCATTTTATCTGTGCATTAATAATAGCCAAGTGGTCTACGACACCAAACAAGATTCAAGACACATTCACACTCACGCACACTTTACTATTTTCAGGAGCAATACTTCTTAAACGAGTTGAAAATAAATACATACATATATACACAGCACACGTTGAATAAGAGCACAGGGTAAATTAGGCGGCAAATTGTGTAGGGCGAACTACAATAAAACTTTCACAACAAGAGAGTAGATAAATAAAAAGTTTTACCAAACCAAAATAATGAAAGAAATACTTTTGCTGCATACATAATATGAGCACCACACCTACATATGTTTATGTAATGCCCAGAGCCGGAGGACGTCCAACAAAAACTAAAAAATGGCGTCTGTATTCTTATATTTTTCAGATGTGAGAGGCGACTGCGAGGATAAACAAAGATAGAAATAGAGCAAAAGTTACTGCAGCAGGCTACTTGAAAGAAAGGCGAGCAGTTAGGTGATGCATTGCAAGGTAAATTTTGGAAGGCAAAAATATCGTTTTTCTAATTTAGAAATAAATCTCAATTGCCTTACAAACTAATATATTTTTGAATTTAGATATACATAAAGCATATTAGCAATTCTGGGTTGCTGCCGGTTAGGTTAAGCAAGATGAAACCCATTTTGCTATAATCTAAAGAAGCATCAAAGGTTTGCACTCATTACAATCAGTGGGGCACATCGAACTACTTCTACTCTAGCGCTTAGTGTAATGTTAAATGTAGTACTTTTAGATATCGCAGGCAAAACTGCCGCTGCACGTACCGAAAACAAGTTGAGAGGTTTAGGCTGCAGGCTCGAAGTCACTTACGGACACTCAAGTATCATTAGAAACTTTGGGTTCACCCCCCAGACAACGGTTCAGTGTATAGCCTCGCTTAGTCCAAGCAGAACAATCTCCATCCACATTCCATCCACAGGGAGGAGTGGACTGGGTGCAACACATTCAGTGATGCCTCGAAGTTGGATGGAAGGCTTGGCGGAGGAGTATTTTGCGAAGAGCTCCCCATCACTTAAATTCAGGTTATCGGATCACTGCAGTGTATTCCAAGCAGAGATAACTGCAATCAAGCAGGTGATTGGCTACTCACTTGCGTAATAACTGTTAAGAAAGTAAATATTTACTACGATAGCCAAGCGGCAATTAGGGCCCTGGGCTCAATGACGGTGCATTCGAAACTGGTCAGATTTCACTTCCGATTGTATTCGAATTCTTTGATATAAGGCTCAGCTAGATACCTACCTGGGCATAGTGATATTGCGGGATACTGCGAATCGGATGAGCTGGCCAGACAAGCGAACTGTGAAGTAGTTTCCCCGCGAAAGGAGAAGATTGCGATCCCCTTAAAAAACCTGCGCTCTACTCTTGGAACGATGGGCTTCGCGTCAACTCAGCGAGCGCTGGGCAAGTGCACAAACTTGTAAGGTCGTGAAACCTCTCTGGCCTCGGATACATTTGAGAGATCTTCTGAAGGTGACAAAATCTCAGCTGACCAGTTTCGTTGGTGTCCTCACTGGTCACTATCCGTGAATTATGCATGCCGTGAAAGTTGGAATTATTTCAGGTCCTTTTTGTGTCAGCTGTTGGGAGGATGAAATGGAATCATCTCAGCACCTTCTCCTTAGCTGCCCTACTCTCGCGGAACTCAGATTTAGGCGTCTTGATTCTTACTTTTTTCCTACGCCTGCTGATCCTTTTGATATCAAAAATCTGATAAACTTCATCAGTATTATAAAGCGGTGAGAGTAATATTGCGAGGTACTGCAAAGAGGAGGGACCTGTGAAGTAGTTTCCCAGCGAAAGGATTGGAATCCCCTTGTCAACCTGCGCTCTACCTCCTTGTAAGATCACGAAATCCTTCTGGCCACGTGTGGATTGGAGACATTCGAGGGATTTTCTGAGGATCTTCTTCTCAAATTTCGTGTGTTTCAGGTCACTATCCGCGAAGTATGCATGCGGTGAGACTTGGAATTATTTTGAGTTCTTTTTGCGTCAGCTATATAGAGGATGAGGTGGAATCATCTCTGCACTTTCGCCTTAGCTTCCTTGTTCTCGCTGGACTAAGATTTAGACATGTAAAGGTTACTGGACTTTTATTTGTGAAATTATTTCAAGTTAATAGATTACGTGAAAGAGCTGCTTGTTCCAACTACCAATGTGAATGGAAATGTCAATCACAGGTCAAGATGGTCACTTCCGCGATATCGTCTTCCAAAAAGTATTTGCAAACAATTTCCAAATGAACAACAAAACAATATTGGTTTTTTTTTGTTTAAGTGAACGATTCCATCTTAAATGCCAAACAATAAAAGTGACCAACAAACAACTCGAAGTCGACTTGGTACAAGTAGCCCTCCTTTACTGAAGCCGGGAGAAGAAATTAACTCAGCTGTACATAGACACATAAACATTTTAAAATTAAATCCCTTAGTAGCTAACTCACAAGAACAACAATTGGAAATATTTGCACAAGTTCCATGTCTATTTGGTATACATAAATAAATAAATATATATACAAGTACATGCGTATATATGCATGACACTACAATATTAGCTATGAGATTTTGAAAGAAGAATGGAAACTTGTAAACCAAAGGATATTGACTGTTGACCTGCCACATCAACTTGCTGTTGTTGTATATAATTTGTGTTTGACAAATGAATTTACTAACAAGTGGACTGAGCTCTAAAGCAAAGCCAATTTTACATGTAAGATAAATCTTTGAAATTCGTTGTGGAAAATTATAACAATTGAGAGATAAATAAAAAAAAATCTGTGAGAATAGCAAAATGTTTTCACAGTCTTGAGCAAAAGTTTAAGACCACTGTAGTTTGAATAAACTTCGTCAAGTTTTGAACCTAGTAACTCGTAAAAGTTGTACCAAATTTTAAGTTCAAATTCAACTAATTTAAAACTCATGCCAGACATAAAAGGATTGAAAGTAAAGAACGACGGAACATACTTTTCGATGCAGGAGCGGGACCGAACCGTGCTTCCGGGGCCAATTTTATCAATGCTAGGCCCAAAGCGAATTAAACCGAAAATATTCAAGGATACAAAAAAATATAAGAGGTAATTTAAAAATTATTATTAATTTTTATTAATATTCTTTTTATTCGTATTACCTTATTTATTTTACCTCTCGTTAATTTCATTTCACTTTAATTTCATATTTAAAAACAACAAAAGGAAGCTGAAACTTGACATAAAATATTTATAAGTATTCAAAGTAATTAAGGAAATGTACAGAGTGCCCGGTGGCAGAATTGGGTTTTAAATTAAAAATTTACAGTATATTGGCTATCTATCACCTTCCCAGCATGCATACAGCAAAGGCAAATCAGGGGCGACAGTGCTCTAAGCGCTAGTTGACAAAGTTGAGAAATCACTATCAAGGGTGCCGTCAATACCATATACATATGTATATTTTTTTTTGGTTTCCTTTTTCACTCCTCTCGGGGGCATAGGGGCTCAGTCTTGCGTAGGTTTCGTTAATCTATTTGGTTTCTGACACGGTAGGTGATTAGCCTGCCGCTACCAGTCCTAAATGAATGCCCACCTGTCGTTGCTGCTTGGAGCTCCATCTATGTTTCACATTTTTCTGCCAGAAGGATCACATAGATGATTCAGGACTTCACTAAATTTGATATGTCTGCGCTATTATCGCGATTACCCGCTTCCTCTTGCTGGCGCCACTGATGCGATGTGTAACTGTGTGTTTTTCTTTGTTTTTGCTGGTTTTAGTAGCCACATTGGGAATAATGCGCTGACTAGTGCACATACGCTAGACTACCGAGGCCGCTAATAACATATTACCGGAAGCAATTACCACTTCGCTAAAGGAAATGGGAGTAAGCAGTGCGCTAGTCTCGTTTATAGAACGAATGCTAATTGGAAGGACGATAAACGTAGATTCTACTAAGAAATTTCCGGTCAGGGGTACACCCCAGGGTGGGGTCATCCCTCCACTTCTGTGGAGTCTGACTGTCAATAATATTCTTCAGGGACTTGGGAGGTAAGATAATTTCATATGCCAATGATATTGTAAATCAATTTTGGGTAAACTCCTTCCAACATTTTGTGATTTTCAACAGACTATCAGTTTGGTATAGAAGTCGAGGACTAGATAAAATCCAGAAAAAACGGATGTGACATTGTATAAAAGGAAACATAAAACACTTGCCCTTACACAAATGTACCTAGGGGAAACCCCTTAGTGCAACAGAAGGGGCTAAATGTCTAGGCCTGGTACTGGATAGGAAGCTAAATTGGGGTCTCACAGTCGCAGACAGAGTACGCACGCAGTGCGGGAATAAGGCTGAATACTCTAAGTAAGTGGTGAAACACAGACTACGGTCATAGTAAAATCCTAGCTGGCATTTCAGAGCTTCTCGGACTGATGGAGTATGCACTCCCGCCTATACTTGCCATTACAAGATTACATTACATTATTCTCAAGAGAAGAGTGGGAATCGGATGATTTAAGACAGGGTGAGTCCATCCATATATAGCGTATGGTTCAAAGCTCGAACACACGGTGTGCAGAGGTGTATATTCCGAAATTATGAGGTTCTCCTTCAGTTTTCGGCTCCCGGACTACTGTAGTGTCTTTCAGGCTGAACTGAATGAAAACTGCTACAGTGTGCTGCGATACATGGTATCGATATCTACATTTCCACTGCGTTGATGAAATCCCTCATAAAGCAGTCAACAACCTCCAAGATAGTCATGAGAAGGATAGCTATCTCTTAACGGGATGACCAAATCATTTCGCCCAAAGTTAACATGTGTTCCTGGTCATTTTGGCATTGAGTGTAAATGCATGGCCGACGAACTCGCGAACTTAGCCCCAAGTTGACTGATGAGTACACCGACAATAATATAGGCAGCGAACATAAGAGCAGCGAATGAAGGATGACATAATCCAACCACTTGTAGAATCGCCCGACAATTGTGGCCGGCTCTCAATGCTAGTCTTAGCACATTGATCTCAGTTATAATGGGGCACTACCTAATATGTTGGCACACACAGAGGATGGGTGCGCTAAGACATGACTTCTGCAGAAGCACCTTTTATGTCATGGTCCTGCTCTATCCAGACGTAGGTTTACTATTCTTGGCAGACAATTTTTTAATGAATTCGAATATCTCAGCTTTGCAGAAGTCAGGGATATTCTAAAATTTTTGAAAAGTAGTCGCTGGTTTTAGGGGACATAGGGCCAAGTTCCCCACGCGGCATCACAATGGGCTGTGTGCCTGAGTGTGTCTTAACCGCTGCAATCGCCCCAAGCGAAGATTTGATTCGTTCATGAGTGTAAAGGTTCCGGGCAACAAGTTCGAGGGCTAACTCCACACGGCCGGGATCCAGCCGGATATCGAGAACAAATGAAATTATAGAACTTGTCGATACAAGTTTGCATGATAATCGGCCTCAGACCGTGTGCAAGAGAGTGGCTGTCCTGGGACTTCCAAAAACTGTTGTGTACTAAATATTGCGTAAGGATCTTCAAATTGTTCAACCGCCGAAGCATAACAATTACAAACGGAAAAAACATCTTTTGCAGGATTGAAGCAAAATTGGAGTCATTGGTTATCTAAAGAACAGAATATACTATCAAAACATCAAGATCTACTTCACACTCCCCAAATGACGACCTGGTATGCATTGTCAACAGTGGAACAATTGACCCATATCTTTCCTTTTGCACTGGCCGTTTTGGTGTAATATAATTTGGTTAGACCTTTATAACATTTTTACCTTCTAATCTAGCGGTTACTAACTTTTGCTCAACACTGTATGTTTATATTAAACTTTAAAAAATAATTTTGGGTGATTGTACAAAAGCAATCAACTGCAGATAGCAAAACCTTTTATCAAAATACAAAGAAAAAGAAAGAAAAACACGAAACTAAATATTCAATAGAGATGTAAAATGAAAGTTGATATATTAAATTTTAGCTAAAGGGAATATTTGTGGTTAATTTTATGTGAGATCTGATCACTAAAGTTGGTGCGGATAATTAAATTTTACGGGAGCTTTAAATTTAGTGTTGTTGAATATTACAGTCATAGCTACGCATTTCATTAGTTAGTTGCTTACGTTGTGCCTACGTTTTTTATTTTAAAAAGGTAAATATATATAAATAAAGGGCCCGCCATCTATCGTTACGGATTTGAACTAGGTATTATTTGAAGAATGGTAACACTTAGCTGTCATCTGATTTGACAGAAAATAAGTTTTATTCTTCCGCTGAACGAAAATGGTTTTGTATACGCTCAAAGAACGCTGGGAAATAATGCGACATTACTTCGAAAATCATAGTAATGTTGCAGAATGTGTACGAAAATTACGTACGGCAATGGGAAGAAGAAAAGTACCGAATGAAGCGTATGTGCGTTACTTTGCGAAAAAAGTAAGAGAAACTGTGTTGCTTATTGCCAAACCAACGCGTGACCGACCAAAAACCGTGCGTACAACCGAAAATATTGCTACTATGGCCGAGAGTGTTCGTGAATCACCAGGAACATCAGTTCACCGTCGTTCTCAACAATTGGACATTTCGGAGACATCATTGAGACGAATTTTGCGTAAAGACCTTGGTTTGGCCGCCTCGGAGCTGCGATTTGACGCCGTTGGATTATTCTCTTTGGGGTGCCGTCAAAGACCAGTGTTATGCCAACAAAACAGCAACAATTGATGCACTGAAGACCAACATACGCGATGTCATAGATGAAATACAGCCGCATATAATCGAAAATATCTTGAAAAATTGGACCGATCGTATGCGATGGTGCATGGCTAGCCGAGGCAGCCATATGAATGAAGTTGTGTTCCATCATTAACCGGAAGGATTGTACTTCAAAATAAAAAAACAGTTTGGAAAAATATTGAGTAGTTTCTTTTTTATAGCATTTTTAATTCCGTAAAGTTATATGGCGGACCCTATATATATATATACATACATTTTTCTTTATTTTGAATTCAAAGGATTCAGTTTTATTATAAAATACACAAATAACTAAAAATGCAGTACGCACAAAATATTATTATTTAAACACAAAAGATCACTTATGAAAATTCATTTAAAATAATTCCCCTATATTTGAGACAGCAGGACAAATATTTATACAAAGCTCTATAACGATAGCCATTTAAGATATTTATAATATTAGATATTTATAATATTAGATGAACGTCTTTTCACTAAAATGCTCTACACGAACATTTTTATTAATCGGGTAGATGCCTATGAAGATAACATATCGCAGCTTAACATAACCACATACGATATAACAAAACATAACTGACGTTCCCAAACATTTCATAAAAAAAACTCAGCATACCATATCATGACATAAAGTGCAGTAAGATACTGTCTATTATGAAATTTGAAAGAGGTGAGTATTTAATTAAAAACGTTTGCTCCTTCTTAATGTAATGAAACGGATAGAAAAAGAATTATGAATGCAATCTTGCACCTGGAAGAAAATATTTAAGGAATTCCATTCACGGCGACTGCATTTTTGAAGAAGAAACGACTAACCACTTCCTAATGATCAATATGCGGTCCATCGTGTTAGAGACATGTGATACTAGGATGGATCAAAAACAAACAAATATAATTTCTGATTTTGCGCTCTAAATTTGTTTAGTGTGGCCAAAAAATGAGTCACCTATATTTTTATTTATTTCTCAGTTAATATTTATCTGTGTTGCCTACGCTTTCAAAATCAACATTCAATTTGCATAGGAAAAAGTTTTGTCAATTGAATCGTGCAAATCTTAGTCTAAAATTTGTTATAAAATGATGTTTCAAAGTCTCAGTTGCTGAGAACAATAAGAAACCGAGGTAGAAAAAGAGTTCTGGTCAATATGAGCATTAACTGTCGCAACGCTTTTATTACTTTGGAATGAGCTTTATGAACATGAACACACCTCTTCTGGCCTTAAATTCAACTAATAATTAGACATTTTTTCCATTAATTGCCATTTTCTAAGGTAAAATTCTCACGATTTTGGTAGCGGATTTTCAAAATTTCTATGTGAAAGCCTCGGGATATTCTTGAACTCTATCCACACAACTCTCATTATTTGGGTTGTAGGTTTTCATAATTGCCGTGCGCTGTTTGGCTGCCGAATTGACTAGACTACTCGTGAATCTCTGTGCTCACACATGATTGCTAGCCAACTGTAACGCTGTACAACTCATATAAAAAACTGGCGCTTAATTCGAAATAGACAGAATTTTTGGGGGAACAACTAATATTACGGTAACTCATGGTTAACCATGTATTAAATAATATATACAAGTGAGCATAACTACCTGAGCCTTTTAATCGCTGCTCGGTGAATTGTTGGACAATTTTGTGTATCCTCACGCACAATTTATTGGTATTTTGGCATACAATTTCTTACACTTTTTGCAGTAGAACTGAATACTAGAGAATGTTACTCCAAAACTTTTTTAATCGTTGCTAATTTTGGATGTCGATTAATTTGTTGTACTATATTTGAGAAAGTAAGTGTATTGATTTTTGGGTAGGATGTGGGCGTTTTTAAAATTCAATCGCAAAATTTCAAAAATTTTGGTTTGCCTTTTAAGGCAAAGGCAAAATTGAATTTCGTAGGTCGTACGTACATACATGTTCATAGATACATAGATACACATATTTGTATGAACAAAGAAATAAAAAAATAAGAATTTAATGGAAAAATATATTACATTTATATACCTACATATACATAACCTTTCACTTTACTTTAGCTTAAGATAAAAACCTGTAGGTGTAAGAAATGCTTGGGGGCATTACATATTTAATGGAAAATTTGAAACGTAAATGTAAAAGTGTTGTCATCTGTCCTTAAATGAATATCGATCTATGGATGTATGTAACAAAAACTCATTCTTAAGTTAGCCGGTAATTCACTAAATATGTTTTCAAGCGCAATGCCTGCATTTATTTACGCCTATGCACGTAAATACTGACCACTATCTAGTGGAAGTAGACCATCGTCGTGGGAGGGTCAATTAGCAATATTTGCTTTCTTTACTCAAATTGAAATATAAAAATACGCAAAATGTAGGGCGAAGTGAGTGATGCGCAATGCTGTTCTCGATGCTCACAACAGATCCCTAAATACCCGTCTTTTAATATGCAGAAAGGATAATACAAAATATCTGCATTATAAGTTTACCATAATTTTCATTTTTTCCCTTATTAAACTTAAGATAGGACTGGGTTGGGCTGAGCGTATATGCGTTTCTTCTGTCTGCAATTAGCCGAAATGTCTCAACTTTCTCCGCGCTAAAGTGCCGCATTCAAGGAGAAGGTGTATTGGAGTCTCAAGGGATTGATCGCACAATCGACAAGACTCAGTGACCATATCCCAATACCTGTGCAGATGACTGCGCAATCTACAATGGCCTTAAAAATGCTCGTGAACAAATTATTGTGGTTACAAAAAAAAAAGCTTGGTAAGACATAACTGAGTGCTTAAAAGAGGAAAGTTAATAATTTTGTGGAGCTAAAGTAAAGCAGTAACGTAGTCCAGGAAAGTAAGTTGGGACTTAACTCAGTTGCAAGGTGGAATGAGCTTCTGCCTTTGAGAGCCAACGAACTGGCCAACTGCGGTTCTTTGGAGCTTCCGATTCTACCCGAGCCAATTTTATTGCGAAGCGTGCCGGAAATAATCAAGATTTGAATTGATAAAGCTTATAACAGGCATTGGTGCAGTACGGACACCTGAAAAGGCCTAGAACTCACAAAAACTCACTACTCAGACAGAGTAATCGACACTCACCACATAGGAAAGCGAAAAGAATTGCATTGAAATTGCTTTATGTTAAGTGGCACAGTGAACTTAAATTGAACAACAGCGAATGATTAATTTAACGCTAAGGTGATTAATTTTGCGCCAATTTGTAAATAGAGAGCTTAAAGAAACATTTTAAATATTTTTTACCGTTTCAAAATCTACTACAGGTACCTATCGAAACTACTACCTACTACAAGTACGTATCTCATTGGTAATCCAAAAAAGCTCCATCAATAATCTTTGACTTCCGGTAAAAAAGCATTCGTTTACTGTCATCTGCTTAACAGGAGCCCAGCCAATGGTAGCTCACATATACTGTGCGCAAAGAAACCGCGCGAGGATCCCTTTTCTGGTGCATAGGCCAAACGGTTTTCTGCAAACATTGCTTTTCATATTAATTTGGCAAAAACTCTGAGATTCTGAAGTAATCGAAAGGGAAGCCAGTGATCGACTTTTCACGGTTTTATGACCAATTTTTACGCTCTTTGATTTTTTGTCGTGGAATGCGTGCTAGAGTAGAGCGCTGAGCGAGTGTGTTAAGCGGTGGTGATAACAGTTTTACAGCTACGTCAAATTCTTTTAGAATCTTGCGCACATCACCACACACTTGTAATTGCTTTTTCTGTGAGATTTTGGAAGCACAGTTTAGCGTTTGCCAAACTAAAATATTTTATTAGAAATCAATCGAAGCACGAACCCACTGAGTGTGTAGCCGTATGTAACTAGCACATATTGTTTAAAAGAAACAATGCTTGTAAAAACGCGTCGTACATTAAATAACTTTGTACTCGACCGTATTTAGTCCCAAAATAACTAGTACAAAATGGAGTAGTATGAAACCACTTTTCAAATTCAAATTCACTTATTCAGCATAGAAATATACCTACATATATCGACTAAATGACTCTTTACAACCATGTGAAAATAGCCCGAACTCATGGCATTGGCAAATTATCATGACAACATAACAAAAAAAAATATATATTCGTAATTGCCTTCATAACTCGCAAATGCCGTCATCTCAGGTCATTTGGTATTCGATTTTGAATTGCCCTACTATATGAGCAAGTCCATAAATATGCATGCACGGTGATTACGTCTGTTAATTTCACAATTTTGGCTAAAAGCCAGAAATGCTTGCAACCCCAACCTACCACAAAGCAAAACACAAACAAAAAGCAACAATGTAACACTTTCGTTTTCCGTGGGCGCCGATTTTGAATTAATCGTTAAATAAATATATAAGCATTCGCCCGTTTAATTTGAAATATGTGGACAAAAAAAAAAAAAAAACAAAAAGGAAAAAAAAAAATTTAACAAATTACGAGAGTCACCAAAAACAATAAATGTTTAATGTTAATTTGTGGGCATTTAAACGAAATTGAAAATTCTCGTTCCGGGTCGTTTCGCTGACAGAGAGGCCGCATATAGGTACTCGTACAGTGGGCTATACACAGCCCGCGACAAAACGAAAGCACGAAAATATTTTGAATTATTTTTCTCTTCTTTTTCAGATGCTCGCTCTTATTTTTTATACATACAAATTTGTCCCACTGTGTAACAAAAACCTTAAAAATACAAATTTCAAACTCTATTCAAAAATCAGCCAAATTTTACAAGCTATTCCCTATTCCATGGATTTTAATTAAACTGTTTGTTACGCAGGTTTAGAGTTTAATAAATTTTAGTAAAAGAGAGTGCAAGTTTAAATTTGCCAAAAAATTTCGTTAATGTGTTTTTTTTTTGGTGACGGTATAGCACATTTGCTCCATATAACGCATCATTAGGAACAAAATTATCATAAATTAACAAAACATTTGAAAATTGAATGGGAAATAAATAAATGGTCGAAAATTGTTAATGTTGTTGTTGTAGCAGCTTACTAAACCCTGTCAACGCAATATAGTTACCGGTCGCCTTCGTCTAGCTTATCTAACGGTAGACCCAGTAAACTTGCTGTTTCGACAGGTTGGGACCAAAGGGAGATAGGTGTTGGGCGAGTAAGTTTGAAAGGTGGTATAGGAAAAGGTATAGTGCGGAGAGCCTTCACATGCTAGATATATGTTAGGTTTGTTGGGGTCAATTCTAAATAGGTTAAAGTTTAGTCTGCTATAGTATCCAGAATGTAATTGTGCCAAAGTTACGGGTGTCTCTCGGGATAGCTGAAGCCCTTCATCTTCACTAGGTTGGTTGGACTCCGATTACGGCATTGAGAAGTCGGTAGTTTAGGAAGTTGCTAAGTGTCTCCCGATGAATGTCATTAAGCATCTGTCTAAATGCTGTTCGGTCCAGTAGTTATAGGTTCGTTTTATCCTGGATTTCGTCAGAATCATTGAAGAGATGCCTCCTGACATGCCTGGGAGGCGCCTCAGGTTCTAGGTGGTGTCAACAGGTTAGACACTCAAGTAGAAACTGTTTGCTGAGCATTTTGTTGTGCTCTTTGATTGGGGCTCCACTCATCGCACTGGTTACACCTAACCGATGTGGAGTTCGGGTGGAGCCGTTTTTGAGAAACGCAGCAGTAGTAAACTTCGGTTCCAGGGTTGGGTTCGATGCCAGCTCTGAAGTGAAGTACTTGGAGCAGACTTGCTGCATAGTTCTACTCCTATAACGACAGACGACGAGTCATTCAGGTAACATAGAGCCAGCTGACAAGTGAATGAAAAATGGTTAACAAGTCTGGTAGGTAGGTGAAATGGTTGAAGTGCCAGTCTGGCACTCCTCAAGTAGCACTAAAGCGCCGTTTTAATGCCATTATGAGACCTCCAACAGGCAGATATCTACAGCTAGCCAAAGCTGTTGATATAATGGGGAAGATTGAAGGGAGTTATGTTGGCGCACTGCCCCAGGCTGTCGAAGAAAGGAGCAGCTAGTGACCTGAATCATCTAGCTGCCAAATCCGAACATTTACAGAGAAAGTTCTCAACAGTCTCCTTCTCAGAAAGGTCACCACAGCTTCTGTAATGGGGGATAAATGATAACTCTAGCTTTTCTGCGTGTGTGTCGTTCGTCCAGTGACCGGTAAACACAGCTACGAGTTTGGAAATTGAATGGCGAGGAGTTCAAGGGGCTTTCTGAGTCCTTCGTATATTTTTCTGCGGTTTTCGAAATTGCACATGAAGAAATGAAGCTCCATCTTTTCTGCGCTTTCCTGAGAAATAATTTGTGTAGTTCTCCTTTAATAACTGTCAAGGGAATGTCGATGACCGGGTAGGAGGGGTCTGAGGCCAACTCAGTCCTCTTCCTGGCAAGCTCATCAGCAATTTCACTTCCCTCTATGTTCCTATGTCCTGGAACCCAGATCAGAGAAATGTTACCTGCATACCCAACAGATTTGATCTCCTCCTTGCAAGAGTTTACTAGTTTCGCTCTGCAACATGGCGTCGTTAGAGCCTTGATCGCGGCCTGACTATCGGAGAAAATATTAATATCTTCCTCGCTCCCACGTTCCCTAAGCATTTTGTATGCCTGCAAGATCGCAAAGACTTCTGCTTGAAAAACACTAGCAGTGTTCGGCAGTTTAAAGGAGATAGATAAATTGGCTGATTGGTACCATGCCCCTTGCTCCGGCTCCCGATTCCATCTTGGAACCTTCAGTGAAGGCAGAGGTGCAAGCCTCGGTGCAGATTTTCCCCTCGATCTAATCCTGCCTATTTGGAAAGATTGCTCTAGGACGACCCTCAAACTCTTGTTTGCACTTTGAGCTGCGATGGAAATAACGTAAAAGTTGATGAGAAGTAAGTGCAAAAGGACATTCAGGGCAGCACTGGGGCAAGTTTTACATGCCCCGGTGATGCCAATGCATGCAGTCCTTTGCACCCTCCCCAGTTTAGTTATATCATAGCGCTTTCGAAGAGCTTCCCACCAAACCAGGCATCCATAATAAGTCTCGTTTTGAACGCAAGGTATTGTATATATGTATTGCAGTATATTTATATATATTAGTACTCTTCTGACCGAATAAATCTTTCTACCCAGTGCCTGAAGGCTTCTTAATTTAACGCTATTTGTATTGCATTTTATGCTGAATAAATGAAATTAAATGTCTTAGTACTCATTTATTTGTACATACACACATGCAGATATGTATGTTCACACATACGTACATATATGCACTGATTTTCAAAAGCATTATTGTTATTTTGTTTTATTGATGTGGATATTGCGCGGCATCGTTGCATTTTAATTAGAAAATTGAATGTGTTAAGTGAAGCGCGCCATTAAAAGCAGCCCCACATTGCCATTTATACGAGGTGTGGCAGTCAAATGACGAAATTGAAGAGAGATTGCAAGGATTTCATTGAGTTTATGCATTATTTTTATTTCACACATATTTACGTATTTACGTATTTGCCTTATTTACCATACTTCATTCAATAATACTTTTCAATAATCTGTCATTGTTCGAAGCGTTGTTGGAAGTCTTCTTCTTCTGACAGCTCCTTTAGGGTGCATGCCGCGTGAAATATGATTTTCTGTGAAATTATTTCTATAGAAGCTCAAACAAAAACCAAAAACAAGAACAAAAGAAAACATTTCAGCAAAGTACCTGTATGCTCGCACATGCATATTCCTGCATAAGTAATGTGTCGCAGCTACAGTACAACAGAATATAAACTTGATATATTTGCACAGGTCGCCGCATTTCGGTAATGTGATTGATTGAGAGGCAATTTGTATTGCCTGCTGGCGCATAAATTCAATCATTTGTGTTGTGCACACACGACCTCTTACATACCGTTTCATGCTTACCCCAAGGGTATCAAAGCCGGATGCATGTAACCAATACGTCCCATCTGGCAAACTAAAACACTTCAATTGAAACATTGCAATTGTTTTATGCATTTCGGATTTGCGTGATGCCACTTCATCACATTTTAAAGTGGCTCAATAACGTAATATTAGCTGCATATGCATATAGTGAGTACTAAAAGTATGCATACAACAAACGTTTATTTAAATTGATATTTCATGTTCACCCTTTCCCACCAGGTTCTGGCTAATAATAGGTGTCTCCCAGTGTTGAATTCTGAAATATGTCGTTTTTTCGCTTTTGGTCGCGATTCGTTGCACGTTTTCGTGTCTATTACTTCCCCTTAATGCTCACTTATAGTTACTTTACTTAATTAAGGTAAAGTTTTTAACTTTAATTCAGTTTTTAAACTTTGAAGTTGAATTGATGCTGAGATACTAAAAGACTCATCTTTTCTTCTTCAGGCAAATTGCCAATGAAAATCATCAAATACAGTCAAGTCTATCTGCATTAGCCCTTTGCGCATCAGCGCTGAATTCCCAGTAAGAACTGGTTAGAATACTTTCAATATTAGAGTATTTGTATATATTTCTACGTCTGGGTCTAGTCGGTAATCGGGCGCTGAATCAAAATTCACATGACTTTCTAGAGACTTTAGCAGGCTTTCTTTTTTCTTAATTACTTCCTTAATTTTCTATTTTATATACATATAACCTTACCGCTGAGTTCTAAAAGAGCCGAAGAACTATAGAAAGAAGTTTTGTTATTGGCCAGGCTACTTTCTTCTTGATAAAAAAGCAGAATATAAAAGTGAGTTAGGTTGTGGTTGATAGTAATCGTAATCTACATAATCACAACAATAATATTCTATATGGAAATCGTAACTGTTAGCTGTGATGTGTTTCATAATGAAAATTGTATACTACAATTAAGAAAAGTTACTCACAAAACACAATACACTCATTACATTCGGAAACTCGCCCCGCTGTAGGCTGCAGTAAGAGCGTTGAAGCTCTGGAGAGCATTGCTGCCGTTGAAATTCGCATGAATACTACCAATACTATCAAGCGAGAAATAAAATGAAGAATATTTTTTGCTAACAGGTGTTCTTATGTTCTCGGTAAAAAGAGCAGATCACTCTCAATAACACTATATTAGTCTCTCATTATGTCGATCCTCTTGCGATGCACTGAAACGTGAACAAAATGGCGCAAGATATAAAAACACGCTATTAGTAACTGTATATGAGAATTTTATTGTCCGCAAAGTTTATGGTCTGCGTGAGCGAAAAGTATAATACTAAAGAAGATTTAATAATGACAGCATTAGGTTGGCTTTATGTACGAACAATTTCGCTATGGTTAAATATTATTCCTTTCGCCATTCATGATTGAAGAACAAAGACCTGAGTGAACACAATAGAGAGAGCAAGTTCAGCAACACTTGACATGAGTACTTGGCGATGCACTGCAAAAAAACGAAAGTCAAGAGGCGAAGGTTTTAGTTCAAAAGTAAATATTAAACCGACAAACGGTAGTAGCAAGAGTAACAAAGGAAGATGAGAAAAAGTGACATAATAAGAAAAAGAGCAAAGAGAAGGGGATTATTTTAAAATAGTATTTTTTAGCGCTTTTTGCTCAAAGTTGGTTTGAAGACTGATAAAAACGTTGAAATAAGTGAATTATTATTCAGGGGGATCACTTTGAAGAGTACAAGATAGATAATAATAAGAAAAAATAATTTGTTTTTTTGAAATATGCGATGTGGTATAAAATTAGTCAGGCGTGAACCCATTCTAGCATCATGAAAAGTGGAGTGTAAAGTTTTTTTTTTGTTTGTGTAGAAGAATTTTTATTTTAGAAGATTTAAAATTTTTACAAATACAATGCCACTTGTTACCTAAACATTTGAGGGTGAAACCATCCTAGCAGCATGAAAATGGGAAGGTTAGAACTTTTTTTTTTTGAAGAATTTTTATTTAAGAAAATTTATAATTTTTGCAAATAAGTGCGTAACATAAAGATTTCTATCACTCAAAATATTATTTCTGTTTATTTCGCAAAAAAGTTATAAAAAAAAAATGGATGATTAATTTTGCGCCATATAATATATACATATCTAAAAGGCAACCTTAGTTTTTGAACCCAAGCAGAAAAAAGTTTCTACATATTTCGAGGGGACATATTTGTTTTTTATTTTTAGTGAGCTTTTATGTTCTTTGTATAAAGATTTTGTCTGATAATACCCTTAGTGAAATTTTCCGCCGAATAAATTGTAAGTTTTGGAACATTTGAAAACGCTAGCGACTTCCTAAAGACTGTTTTATTTATACTTTGCAAAAGAGACGAAAAGGACCCCTTCGGGGAAGAGCGAATGGGTTCGAGTATTCTGCAAAATTATTCCACGCGAAAATTTGCTATATGAACCTGGACTACATATTTCATTTTGATCGGAATTTGAACCCTTTACTCCGTTTATTTTAAAAACACTCAGGGAAACACTTTTTTGACGCACCTATTCCAAAAACACTCAGGCAAAAACTTGCTTGGCCATACATATTTTTCTTCTCTAAAATGCAGACAAATTTGGAAGCTTTACTGTACGGGCTGATGACTTTCATCCTAGAAAGTGACGTTGAAATTGTTGCAGAGCGTAATTTATCAATTTATTTATTGAACGTAGTGGCACATAATTAATCATCCAATTTGGTTTTTGAATAACTCTTAATTAAATAGAAAAACTTTAACATTTTACTAAATAAAGAAAAAAGGAGATTTTGAGTAATGGAAACTTTATTTTGGCCATTACCCGCTCCATTGCTTGTTCGTTTGCATACTGCATTAAAGTGTCAAATATAATCGGCGTACGACGCCATTTGCAAAAATTATAAATCTTCTAAAATAAAATATTCTAATAAAGACAAACAAAATGTAACCTTCCAATTTTCATGCTGCCAGGATAGTTTCACGCCCAAAGTGTGTAGGGCATTACATTCTACTATAAAAAAAGAAATAACTATGCAACTACTAAACTAAAACGCGTAAAACAATACACTCAGCGGCATCGGGAAACTTTTCGAAAAACATGAAAATTGTGTAGCCGACTGTATGCATGCCTCTTTGAGCAAATGCGCTAATTAACTTTCATGCATATCTGCTGCTCATTTGTACAGTACTTGTGACAGTATGCAAATTGCATCAGTGCACTCATAGTCTCTCATTATGATGCGGCAAGTGCAGACAAATTAGTGAAATCTGCAACAAAAAAAAAAAAACAAAAAAAAAACAACCAACAACAGAAATTCCAATGGGGAGTGTTAATAACAAACTCAAATGCGAATCGAAATGAACCCTCTCTCACACGCACACACGCATATTTGCAAGCATATGCTGAGCAGCTGGCAGTCACTTGCACATGCTCGTAGCCGTAAATCATCAACGTGCATGCATGTAACCAAATAATATTCTGGCTGGCCGCAGTTTGGGCTTACCCGTAGTCCTCCTTCTATTGTTTCTGCATACAATGCAGATTTTGTATTACATTTTTCCACACTGACCGCAAATTGCCAGCAAACTTTCGAATATTTATTACACAATGAAATTGTATTTGTGTTGAGGGGAAGTGTGGACTTGTTGTTGCGTACAGATAAAATTGTATTGTGGTGCATTTTTGGATTTTCACATTTTCCAATTTACACCTTTTTAGGCATCACTTGAACACTCGCACGTACACGAGCAGAGTTTCTGCAGGTACAGGGGAGTAGCTGATGCATTACAATTTGATAGCACTCCGATGACCACATTTTTCGTACCCCAGTTACCAGGTAACCTACCCAGCATTACTTTGTGATTGTTTGTCAGTAGCTGGTAGGGGGTCCTTTACTTGCTTCGAAGTGAAAGTACGACTAATTAAAGTTTTGATAGCTGCTTGGCTATTTGAAAAGGTGACAATAAAAGCATTTTTCGGACATGGCATTTCTTATCGAAACAGATTTCTTTAGTCATTGAGTGAGAGATCTGGCTCCTCCCCAACTCATTGAGGGGTAGTTGTTCGCCATCTACCTTCTCACTTTGCTTCATCTTCCATTAGTCATTTGCAATTGCAGAGGCTGTGTGTAAAGACGTAGAGAGAACACTTTCTCATCGATACAGCGATCGAAGATAGAATACTCCCTCAGCTGCAGAGAATTTAACCGTATGTCGGCACTGTATAAACCCTCCATATTATTTTTAAGTTTAGACCCATGCCCCTTCAAAAATTTTCTGCAGGCCCACATCGTGGCATACATACTCTGATATTTGATCTTTTCAGCGTTTTTGAGATCTGTGAAATCTAGCGAAAGTGGCTGAGCCGAGGATTCAGGGAGTGTTGGTTGAATTTGTGGGTGAGCTGGTTTGCATTCACTTGAGCACTAAACACAACGAGCTAGCAAATGTTTTTAGTGCACACCTTCTGATAAATTTAGCCTTTGCCTTTGGCCTCAGTGACAATAAAATAAATATTTCCAACAGGATTTTATATGCTAAAAAATATACGGAAAAATGGTTTTAGAATTCTTTTTTTCAAATTTCGATATTGTTATTTTTTAGTTTTTCTCAAATGGAAGCTTGGAATTTTTGCTTTCCAGTTATATATATCCTTTATGATGATTTTCTAAGGTTTTGTGAAGAAAAATTAAGAGTAAATGAAAGCAATGTTTTCTACAGGGCGTCTTATGTGACAAGAAAATGCCATTAACGGTTAAAGGTGAAGTGCGTAAAACCTGCTGTACGGATCGGAATGATGGACAATGGAAGCTAAGCACAATCAGAAGATGCACGTGGCGGCAATAAAAATACTCCGCTGGGCAACAGGAATGACCCGTGTGAAAAAAGTGATAAACAGTGAAGGCATGAGAAGATATGAAATTTGCACCAATCTCAGAGATAATGAGACAAGTCAGGCTAAGATGGTACAGGTATGTAATGCGTAGAGACGAAGACCACATCGTCAAACTCGCCATGAAAAGAAATCAGCAACAAGAACTAGAGGAAGATCGAAATAGACCTGGCTAAATACGTTACAAGGGGACATAAAGAAGCAGCACACAATGGAGATTTTACGACAAATTTTGTTCATATATCCTAGAGAAGGTAATTATTGACCGATTGTAATATTTTTTTTCTTAAAATGATAGTAAATGATTTTGGGAGAGATTGTCTAAACCCGAATTATTTTTTTATTATATCAAAACAAACCTTTGAATATAGGGATATCTTTGTCAAAAATTTGGAAAAACTTAACTTAACTTAAAAACTTAAAATATAAAGTTGTACGTATTCAAATTTGGTTTGGCATCTTTTTATTGTTGCAGCAACTTGATGAAATGTGACGACGCAGGACAGAGGAAATTGGCGCATGAGGGCAAGGAGGGCCGACCACAAGTAGGGACAAGGCAAAGGAAGAGGGAGTCGGATAAGAACTAAAAAAAAAACTCGTACAGTGGTTTGGTAACCTTTTTTTGGTGTAATTGTCTTTTATTTTTTCTTAAATTTTGACATTTATGATTTTCTTAACTTATGCTCATGAAAGTTACTAATTTTTTCTTTAAAATGGTATCTAACTTTTTATCGTGAAAAACTTAGAGAAAAGAAAATACGTCTTTTTTCTATAGGATTTCTTCCATGGTTTTCGATAAAAAACTCCAACAGATTTTGTTTTTTGTAAAATTTTTGTTTTTCAACGTTTTCCATTTCTCTTTTTTATTTAATTTTATTGTTGGGTTTTTCTTATTAAAAAAATTTTTCCTTTGAAATGATACCTAACTTTATATGAAAATAAATTAAGAGAAAATAAAATAAATGTTTTCAAAGGAATGTTTTCAGTAAATTTCAATAAAAAAAAATACTGAAAAATTAACCAAAAACATTTTAAGGTTTCTTCTACTTTTTGCAATTTTCTGGCAAAATTTTGACCTTTTTGATTTTTTCTTAATTATTATGAATATTTTTTTTCAATTGATGCCTAAAATTTTATAGAGAAAAGCTAAGAAAAACAGAATGTTTTTTAAGAGTTTTCCGTACTTTGCAATACAAATTGTAAAACAAAAATCAACAAATTTTTTGGAAAAAAATCTCCTTCAAGCATTTTTTTTTCAAATTTTCTAAATTTATGTTAAATGAAAGCTTGGAATTTTTGCTTTATCCCTTTGGGGAAATTTTTTTTTTTTTTTTTTGAAGAAAAATGAAGAGTAAACAAAACTAATTTTTTCCATAGGATTTATCCGAAAAAAATTCCTTATCATGTTTTTTGATACAATTTTCTTGTGTAACATTTGTTTTTTTTAGTTTTTCTTTGAATTGTGTTTTTCGCATTTCCTTTTTTGTTAATTTTTGTTTTTTAATTTTTCTCAAATTTCGATATTTTGAGTTGTTTAATTATGTTGAAATTAAAGCTTTAAAACGATGCCTAATTTTTTATGGAGATAAACTAAGAGAAAAGCAAAGAAATATTTCCCACAGAATAGAGAATGTACTGACAATTTCGATAAAAAACATAAGAAAAATATATTGGAAATTTTTTCAGTTTTGTTATTCTTTATTTATTTAACATTTTGGAATTTTCTGTAAAATTTTTTCCTAATTATTATGAAATTTTTCTTTTAAAATTATGCATAAGCTTTTATGGAGAGAAACTAAGAAAAACAGAATGTTTTTATTAAGAGTTTTCCGTACTTTCCGATTAAAATTAAAAATAAAAAACAGAATTCGAAAAATTGTTTGTTAAACAAACATCATATTCAAACATTTTTATCAAATTTTGTAAATTTATGCTCAAATAAAAGCTTGACATTTTTCTCTTAAAATGAGACCAAACTTATTGTGGCGAGAAGAAACTTTCATCATAGAATTTTGACGTTAAACGCATTCTTCTGCAATGGCGCTGTGCAATCGACCAACGTAAATTTACAACACACAAAGTAGTTTTTTTTAAATCAAAAATCAATCACATGTTATGTATATATTTGCAATTGACGCGTATACCCGTTTTGGGTGTTGGCCGTGCTCCTCCTTCTATTTGTGGCGTGCGTATTGATGTTGTTCCACAAATGAATGGACCTACTATACAGTTTCAAGCCGACTCGGCAGATATTTTTTATGAGGAACTTTTTCATGGCATGAAATTTGCCATTGCCTGCAGAGGGGCGACCCCTACTAGATAAAACTTGTTCTTAATTTTGGTGTTTCACCGAGATTCGAACCTATTCTATCGAGATTCTCTGAATTTTGAATGGTAGTCACGCACCAACCAATTGGTCTACGGCGGTCGCCATATATATGTGGTCATATTGCGTATAAACCACGCAGTCATATATGTATATATATTATATATAAGTATGTGTCTATATCTACATATGAAATTCGGATTGCTTATCATACCCACAAAGTGCTTCGAATCTCAAGTACCGACAGGCTTGAGAGATTTTAGTTAAAAGTCTTTATAAGAGATTTTGTGTGAAAATTTATTATCTTTAATAAGTAGTTTTTTACAGTTTTCTATTTTTTTGACAGTGATTTTTTTACTTATTTTTTCTACTACCCCTTCTTGCACAATTTTTAAAAAATATAAATTAAAAAGCAACAATTTTCAAGAGTCTCCCAGTTAGCAGTAATTTTTCCAGCTCCGCTGTATTGTCCCCCTTATTCCAAAAGCACGAATGTGCAAATTTTCCAATTTTGAGTTAATGAGTTGACTTCATTAACCGTTACATATTCTATATTATGCCGAAATTCAGAATACCATGCGGAATCACAAATAACTTTTTGTATTAAAACCCAAACAATCCAATTTTACGAGAGCAATGAATTTCAAACTTGATTTTCCAACAATTTCATTTTTACGCATTCATGTTTCTGGCATAAGGGGGACGATACGCATAATAGTTTTGCTTTTTAATTCTATACAAAAATTTCACCTTTTGCTGACTAAGGCGTGCCACAGGCTACCTCTGTGTGAGTACACACTGAAAATAAAAATTTAGTATTCACATCTGAAATTATTGATTTCGTGTAAATTACATTGGGTGTTGTATGCGGTATGCGTATCGTGGGAAAATATTTTATTTAAACCATAAAAACACTCAAAGGTGTTCCTGCTCATCGCTGGTGGTGGAGGTTCTTTGTGTTTTGGTGGTGGTTGCATTTTTACTTTGCGCTCAAATTTTAACTTTGCTTCTGACAAATTTTAATAATATACTGAAAGTAGTTTCTTCACTGAATATTCTCCCCTTTTCTTCATAATTGCATATCGTCTATAGACGGCTTTATGAAGAAATAAAAAGATAATATCTCTGCTTCCAAGAAGTAAATTTATTTACGATTTTCCTCATGCCTTCCGAAAACAAAAAAGATGATAAAATAAATTTATCAAGGACTTTGAGCACAAATATATCCTTATATACCTATTATTTTATGCAAATGTATTTGTACGCATTTACTTACATACATCCGCACACTCAACCCAAAGTCAATGTTGCGTATACGCAGTGGCGACTACTTTATGCTGTGGTTGTGACTTTAAGTAGGGAAAAAGCAGCAATGATGAATATGCATACGGGGTTGTTATAACTTCTTAAAGTCAAGAAGCGAAATCCTGCACATTCATATAACAGTAACATATGCAACATATGCATGTTTTTTAAGCATCTTAGCTTCTTTAGAAAACGCCACTAATACAAACACAGCCCGTAAAAACGCATATAAGTATGAAGTAATGAGCGTTTACTTCAGCTAAACCCCACTTACTGCCCTTAGTGCGGTTTTCTGTGCGGTTTTGTGTGCCTTCTCTTGCAGGATGATTCTTTGTTGGTTTGCGCAGGTATTCAAAACTTATCTTGTCACCGTAAAAGCTAAGCGGAAACACTGCTACAACGAAGAACACAGCTTTTCTCATTTGAATGCACATTGTTTTTACTTTGAAGAGTTGACAACCAGAAACATTGCACATACACTTATGGGTACAACAGATGTTAATCCCGAAATTTCGGTGTTAGTGCCATTAATTTATGCGAGACATAAAGTGTAAGAATATAAAATCTATCTTATTTTAATAAGACGTCCTTCGTTGAGCACAACAATTGTAATGATTGTGTATTTAGATTTCACAAAAACTGTTCACTTTATTTCAATTGTACTTGGGCCTGCCATAAGTTCTGTTACAAGTGAAGTCCGTTATAGATATGAAATTATAATACTTTTTGCAACTAAACTAGTTTTATTTAATTATGTAAATATTAAAACCAAAAATTTTACCTTTTCATTCTAAATGGTCACCATTTGCTTTTACACAAGCCTTCAAACAATTAGACCACTCAGCTTTTGCAGCACGCACGGTTTCCATGGATACTGACGTCGCTGCTCGAGCCAAAAACTGTTTGAGACTCGCCAAATTTCTGTGGAGGCAGGCCATGATCTCCAATTCTGATCGCAAACTGTAGTCCAATGAATTCGGATCTGTAGTGCGATTCACTAACTTTTATCGATTCCACAATTGTTTGTTTTGTCGACAGTATATGTCGATGGCACTGTCGATTGTGCTATTCACCAACTTATGTTAACTAACACTGAACAGCTGTTTTCTTCTATTTATTCAAACTGATAGAGAGTGGCATCTTTGTCAAATTAAATGTCAAAATGAGCGACTAACACAAAGAAAAAGAACAAAGAAACATACTAGCCAAGCTGTTAGATTCAATTTTAAGTGTTTTTTACCAATTATATTTGCATAAAGTAAGTACAATAAAATAACTTTTTATTTAAATTTATTATTTATTAATACTTTTTGTATATTGCTTTAGGATGACATCGACAGCTACTAAAAGAAGCCGTGCCACACCCGAGCAGCTAAATGGTATGCTTGACTACCTAATGAAAGTCCCGTGTCTAGCAGGATCTAGGTTCCACAGCCTCCATGGTAAGTTCGAATGCGACAAAAAGTGGAGCGAGCTAGCAACAAAGTTAAATAGTCTGGGTGGAGCAGTGAAGACAGTCAATCAATGGCACACGGTAAGAAAATATTTTGTTATTACTTGAAAGTACAGAGATGTTAATCATTTCCCTAAAAAGGTATGGCGGGACTTAAAAAGCCGCACCAGCATCAAAGCACGAAATCGGCGAAGGCAACCAGCTTTAACTGGAAACAGGCCTATCAGTGAGGAGCCCCTAACGGAATTCGAGAGGCGGGTGTCTGCTCTTATAGGGGAAGAATATATGAATGGGCACGATTCAACAGCTGAAAATATTCCACTAGAGGAGGTAAATTGCATGAAGTGTATGTTTTAAAGTGTAACTTACTGGTGTGTAAATTTTTAGGTAATCCAAATGGGTATCGAAGTGGAAGATGAAAGCATGATTTCGAAAGCCCCGTCGCCTTTACGGACGCCACTTGCAGAAAATTTCACGCTGAGGTCAGGTAATTTGCACATCTCAGACAGGAGAACACCACGGGCGAACTTGAAAAGAAAGCGCATGGAAGAAGACGGTGATGCTCGGAAGAAATTTTTGGAAATAGCAGAAACACAGGCAGATGCACTAAAGGTAATTTCTTTTGAACTTTATGTAAAATAATTTTATTATACCTATTTGTCCATTGGTGATTGTTTTTTAATAGATGCTAGCCCAGTCGAGTGTAGAAACCGTAGAAGTCGCGAAACAACAAGCAGATGCTTTAAAGGTAATTTATTTTCAACACATAAAAGTGGCATTTTATTAATTGTTCTTGCTATTTTTTAATAGATCTTAGCCGAAAGCAGCTCTGCAAGTGCCCAGGCGAATAAAATGATGGCGGAGGCAATAGCCGTATTGGGGAATGGTTTAAGCGCTACCGCGGAAGCATTCAACAATCTAACGCCAATCATAAGCCAAATACTCAAAGGACATACTCGCGCTTTTTAAATAAGTTTTTGATCATATAATTTCACAGTTTTGATTAAAATAACTAATTCTTCTTTATCGTTTGATTTAACAACACCAAAATTATTGTCGTTTTGATTGCGATAATCGACATCGTAACCAAACAGCTGATTTTGTCTTGTCGATTTTCGTAATGAAATGGGTTACTGAATAGCAAAATCGTAAAAATTGTGGTTAAAGAAAGATAACAAAGCGAATATCGAAAAAATGTGTTAGTGAATAGCACCACTGGACTTCCACATCGCTAATCTTCTGCGACTATTGGTTTTTGGCCACTGTTGGGTGGATTACGTCTTATGAGCTGCGGCTGAATTTTGCTGGAAGATCCAACGCTCTCCATTGATGGGAGTACTACTTAACTGCTTCACCTTGCCTTCTAAGACATCGTCCTGGTTAACTTTTACCCTGATCTTAACTTCGTTTTGGCAGAAATTAAGAGATGTAACGTCTTTACAAGATACTACCCATCAAACGATTACGAAGGCTGGATGGTGGTCCCGCTGAATACTTGGATTAACATTTTTCATGTCTTTAGAAGTTTGAACATAGATTTGGTGATAAAAGATTCATTAGATAGGGCTAGTTTACTGGGGCGGCATGCCTTGGTCGGGAAAAACCCGAGTCATTCCGGTAACGTAGAACCGGCTGCCATGGGAATGAGCATAGATTTAGTCGTTTTGCTTATTAAAAATTTCTTTAAAAACTTATTTTCTCATCTGCGAAAAGAATTTTTTCATGGCCGTTAACCGCGTACCACCGAAGAAGCTACTTGCATCTGCTGAGTCTAATTTTCTTCAAGCGCGTTGTCAAAAGATGACCAGTTGAGCGACGGAAGGCTTTCATGTGGAGATCATCTGTAATTAGTCTTGACATGGATCTGGTCGATACATTCATTTCCCTGGACATGATTTTCTGCTTTCTAAGGGAATTTATGCGAATTCTTCCTCGAACGGCTTTTATGGCTGCATTGATTCGAACCACGCGTCTGTCTGTCACTTCAGACGTTTGGTAAGGAAACATTCTCAAAATATTAAGTTTTTTCAGCAATTCGTAAATCTCAGCTGCACTTTTACCAAACTTATGAATTTCAATCACTGCAATGCGATTTTCCTTAGCTCCCCACTCCATTGTTAACAAGAGAAATTTGCCGCAAAACTGGGAATAATTTATGAGTAGATAATGATGAGAACAATAGCAAAAATAACGGAACATTTTTCTGTGCATTTGTTCTCACCGTATGCATTGCAAAACTTGTCACAGAATTTATGGGAGGACTAAATAGTTATAATACACTATTGCCTGAGGTGGAGAATTTGACATCATAACAATTTTCATTGCAAATAGTTGCTTTTATTAAATTTCAGTTATGTTTTTATCTGTGCTTGCTTATCCTTATCTATCTCTCCCTCTCTCTGTCTCTCCTTCTCTCTTTCTATCTCTATCCTTGTTTCCATTTCCCTCATGTTCTTTATATTTATATTAAAAGGTCCTTCCAAATAAATCTGATCGCTTAAAAAAAATTCTTAAAAACTCCGGTACTCACCCTTTAAGTATCTACGTATCTATGCATATGTACTTGTAATATTTGCTTTTTGAATGTAGGAACCAAAGGTGCATACAATTTTTACTTCGTTAGTTCAAAATCATTAATGCGTCATACTTTGCGTGTGGTAAAGCAATTATGTTAAACGCCCCACTAAGCTGTGCTAAGTGCCCCCACGGGTGGCGAATTTGCAAGCATCATCCATCCATGACCTGCTCTCTCTTGGCTCTACAGTAATTGGCAATGCATCTGGTGACATAAACTTGGCACAAGTTTACGTAATTTAAATTAATATTAGTATGGGTACGCACTAATATATATAATAGGTGTACACACACATACACATTCTCACTTTGCTGAGGCGAAGTGCCACATAGCCACATAAAACTGTTCTCGCACATTTATGTGGTTTAGGTAGTTAGGCTACTCTGGTCTGCAAGCAGGCGTCTGCGATTTATTTGCAAATTTATCAAGCAGGTGTTGGTATCTGCTGTGTGATAGATTTGCGTAGGTGCTGCGATCTCTAAGGAATAAAGAATAAATTGAATGGATTATATGAATTTGTTGGGAACCCACTATTATTTTGTGCATCTTTCCCCTCCGTTTATGCGTTTTTAAGTTAAATCGGCATAGGAAACGATGTGTTCCTTATATTTTAGATATATGGTGTGCTCAGCAGTTCTATGAAAAAACGACTGGAAACATTGCTGCGGAGTATTTCAACCCTCAAAATTCCCAATAGATGATTACATTTTGTATCTTTTATGGAAAAGGGCTAATAACACTCATAACAGAGGGATGTAACGCGTTAAAATGTACCAGAAAAATATTTTTCAGAAAATTCCATCACAACCCTCTTAATACGCCGAAGCTCAAAGTTCAGCGGAAAAGTTAATTTCTTATATGCATATTAAAAAAAAGTTCAACACTTAAATGTATTCATAAGCATATGTATCTCCCCTATCTCGTTTTTTCCTTAACTCTTATACCTCTCTTCTCCCACTTAGGGCCCTTATCTTATGTATATTCGTCTCGTTTATCGGCTCAAATTCGAGTCTTTGTACATCTCCATTGAAAGTATTTTCTTCCCACATGAAAGTAGAAGTCTTTCGGGAAATTTCTATAAGACTTGCAAGAGTCACTTGCGCCAATTGATCCCAATAAATGGTACACCACCTTTCGGTGAGCCAACCTTGGCAAATTGAACCAAAATTTTTTACAGAACTTTTCATAATTTTACACTGAAATTATATTCTACTTATAAAGGGTGTTTTTTTTAGAGGTTAGGGTTTCAAGATGAAATAAAACGTATATAATTTAATGTTATGGCCAAGAATTTAGCTTTATTATAAAGATAAGGGTTTGCCATTATGTTTTAAAAATGATTTCGGGCAAGTGGCCGCCGCGGCTGGCTTGAATAAATTCCAGCCGAGAGGCCCAATTTTCGACCACTTTTTGCAGCAATTGGGGCCGTATGTCAGCAATAACGCGCCGAATATTCTCTTCCAAGACGTCAATCGTCTCGGGCTTATCTGCGTAGACAAGCGACTTCACATAGCCCCACAAGAAATAGTCCAGCGGTGTTATATCGCACGATCTTGGAGGCCGCGCCACAGGTCCACGGCGCGAGATAATGCGCTCACCAAAAGTTTCCTTCAATAAATCGATTGTTGCGTTGGCTGTATGGCATGTAGCGCCATCTTGTTGGAACCAAAGGTCGTCCACACCAACATCGTCCAATTTAGGCACGGAAAAGTCATTAATCATGGCTCTATAGCGCTCTCCATTGACTGTAACATTATGGCCGGCTTCATTTTTAAAGAAATATGGACCAATGATTCCCTCTGCCCATAGAGCACACTAAACAGTGACTTTTTGAGGATGTAACGGCGTCTCAGCAATGGCTTGTGGATTATGTTCACTCCAAATGCGACAATTTTGCTTATTGACATACCCATTCAACCAAAAGTGAGCTTCATTGCTGAACAAAATTTTCTTGTGAAAATCGGGATCGGTGGCCATCTCGTTTTGGGCCCAAATTTGCACGATTTGCAAACGTTGTTCAGGTGTAAGTCTATTCATTATGAAATGGCAAACCAAACTGAGCATAAATCAAGTGACAGCTGTCAAAAAGACCATCTACGAAAAAAGTAGTGCCAACTTGAAAACCTAACCTCTAAAAAAACACTCTTTACTATATACTGAAGTTATATCAGCTATCAATTGTCGTCAAATGCTTGCTACTAACAACTATGTGGGGATACTTGTGGGCTGGTAAAAAACCAATCTTGGCGCCAATTATCTGTATTCGCAGTCTTCACTAGAATTTTATTAATATTAACACATGCAACAGTGTTGGCTTTGAAATCCCATGAAGAATCACTTCAAACGCAAAATCTTAGATTCAAGTACAAATTCTGCTCCCTTTGGGGGTGATACATTACATAACTCTAATTTTTAGGCAGACGCCAGCACGATAATGACACTTTAATCGTTTTATGCGGCGGAGCGAGATATACATATTCGAAACTTCGCGCTTTTGTAATGGCCATCGTAAGGTTAATCAAAATTAAAAACGAGAAGTGGACCATTGTGATAAAATAAGTTTACGGTTGCAAAACGCAAAAACTGTTAAATAATTTGGAAGAAAACTGGCTGCCTATTTACGTTGCCGATGAGTGCTCAACTAGTCCAAGAATTGAGGTGTAGATAAAACTAAAAATTTAGTAACGTAATGAAGGGTTTAGATAATTAGCTAAGAGCGAAAGAGTTTCTGAAGTAGAAACTAATGAGGGGAAAAAAGAATGGTGGTTGACTTACCATTAGACCAACTCCGTAGCAGCCGGCAACCCTTTGTGAATACATGGCCACCTGGTGAACCTCTTATGGCTTAGAGTCGATTATGGAGCCAATGAATAATAAAGAACAAATTTGACAGTTGCACCTTCAAAACATGGCCGTTGTAGCCCTTTTAGAATCTAATAATTGGATAAATCTGAAGCCTTCAAATAGTGCCTGCATCACCAGACCTTTACATAGGCTAGTAGAGAATTTCAGACATATACTAGGGGTTAATCAAAAGCGCCACTTGATTAAGAGTATTGCATATTTACAGGCGAGAGGAGCAATAGGCGGGCTCCCCTTTTACTGAGCGCACTGGCGCTCTTGACATTTCTTGGCGTGAACGAAAACGGGCTTGTATATAAAAAATTCATTTTACAAATTGGTCCTCCAGTTAATATGAAAGCAAAAGTAATCCATTGAAAAATTAATTTTAGTGCTCTTACGAATATTATTTCAAAAAAAGAATACGAATGGGTGCGAGATAAACGAATATTAATTTCTTGAAGGCGTGGAGCGAACTTCATCCATTTGTGTACGTTATTAATCAGAAAGAGAAGTTTTCAAAGACGATTTCAAAGAACAACCTACAGCGTTTCGCAGTAAAAAGCAATCAAATAGTAAAGAGCAGCATCGGCAAGAGAGCCCGAGAGTATTTGCCTTTCAAGAGGCATAAATAATTTAGATTAATGCAAGGTGCGCCAGTTTGAAACAGGTCATTCTCATCTCATCAGGGTCGCTTTTAACGGGTTGGTTTAAAAGCTGGGTTACTTATCTGACCGCTTTCATAATATTTTTATCACCTTATCACATAGTTCGGCAGCCTTAGTTGCAGTGTAATATCCCAAACCAAAACAACATCCAAACTCGTTGCGGAATACTTCACTGCCCTCAACAGTCTGAGAGCAAGGAACATAGTTTTGTTGGGCTGGGTATTAGGACAGGAGGGTGTCGATCAGACTGATTGTCAAGCGAAAGTAGGCGCTACTTCAAAATTTCATGCACCAGAACTCTTTTATTGGCTCATCAATGCTCATATAAAGGATGTTATCAAAGACTAAGAACACAGAAAGTTCACACGACTAGAGGCAAGTTAAATAGTTTATCCTGCCTTCCTGAAGAGTATAAAATAGGCTGCTAAACTTGGATAAAGAGGGTTTACGTACTCTCACTGAATAGTCTTTGTCATTTCAGGAAACTAGAATTAGTATATACAAACATTTGCCGTTTTTGCGAACTGGCCGCTAAATCTCCTGGGTACATGTTCTGTTAACGTGCATCTTGCACAAGACGAAAACTCCTAAATCTATTAGTGATCAAAAGTCTTCAGCTAAGGGCTTGCGATTAAGGTCAATATACCACATTAGATGCCGCTGTGAGCTAAAGCCCAATATTAACTCCTTGTCTTTTCAACTCAAATTGCGAATTCTAAATGGGGTCGTTGAAACATTCACAACATACATTTTTGGTTAACAAACCAGAGTTAGTATTACGATGAATACTACTTGCGTACATAAAAACCAGCTTCAGAGTAGTGCGCACATTTAGATTGAACCAAACAACAGATTCTTTAGAAGAGCATCACGTAAGCGTTTCTCTTACTTCAAAGAATCTTTGAGAGACAAAGTGTCAGTCGTGCGTGACAAAATGTTGTTGTAAGAGTTGTTAAGTGCTCATGAATTATTAAAGTTACCTACTTAAGAGTGTAAAAATTGAAACAGCAATAAAGGAGTTTTCACTTAAGTGAATATTTCTGCATATGTTCTCGCTTGTTTGCAAATAATTTTTTTTCATAAGCGAAAATTCTAAAATCTGCGTCAATAAACACTAGAAAGCATTCGAAAATTCTGCTTACTCACTTACCGAAAAGTTTACTTTTTCGAGCTTTTCAACAAAGAAATAAAAAACGAAACTTGTGATAGTTTGATAAGTGTGCAAACAAAATTTTCCACTTCAACACCACCGTTGCATGATGAAAATGAGAAAGTTTAGGTATTCAGCTTTCTCTGCTTCCAATGCACTGGCCTACGACGTACATATGTCTGCATGTAGCTTACACAGAAATATATGAATGCACACCTTCACAGAAGTTTGTGAAGAGCAGCTAGTGTATTTGAAAATTTAAGCGAGTTGTGTTATTTGCTTACTTTTTCGTTTGCCCACAGGGCGCGCTCTTTTCCAATTCGCAACGTTTTCTTCTTCTTCTTGTTTGCTGCGATAACCGCGTACGCGATTTTGGCCGAGTTTAATAAAGCGCACCAGTTGTTTCTTCAGCCGAGGTGTCCTTTCATTTTCATTGGGAGTGCCTTTTTTACGTGGCGGATCCCAAGCAGTCCCAGCGTTAAAGCAGATAACCTACAAGGATGATAGATACTAGGTTTGCTCGTTAGGTATGGTGAACAAAACATTTTTTGAGTGGAACTTTGGATCTACGTCATTCGTTTTGTGTTTCACAATGTCGGCATATCTGTCAAATTCGCTCAGAGCCGTTTGACGGTCTGCTAGGTAGAACACCTCTAAAAATCTTTTCAGCATGGATATTCTAGGATGTTCCGCTTTCTCACATTTGCTCGCTCTCGAACGGCTATTCGGAAGCTACCCAGAGGGTAGTTGGAAGGTGTGAGCTGCTCGAACTGTATGCAGAAGAAACATGCTGACCACTGCCAGGTGAACGGCGATCAGAAACTTTCTCCGGTCAAAATAATGAGACACGTACTTTTTTGTTCGCCTGAAAAAAAATTTTTTCAAGAGTTATCGGCAATTTTGTTTTTCGGCTCAAAATCGATTTTGTTTAATTATACAGGGTAGGCCATTTAAAGCGGGCCCATTTGTTTCTGAAAAAAAACATTGAAAAAAACATTTTTTTTTGTGTTGATATGAAAAATCATTTATTTTGATTCAAGGAGATTTGTTCCAGCTAGTTTTTGAAAATGATATCCTTCAAATGTTTGCCTCTGGCCTTGATGGCCAAATGTGTCCTTTTTTCGGCGTTTTCCATCGTTTTGTCCAATATTTCGGCCGGTATGGCGGCGATTTCGCGTCGGATATTGTTTTTAAGTTGAGTTAGAGTCCTTGGCTTGTTGATGTATACCTTGGATTTCAGATAACCCCACAAATAAAAGTCCGGTGGCGTCAAATCTGGTGATCTCGGTGGCCACGGAAAATCACCATTTTTCGAAATCAACCTTCCAGGGAACAATGGCTTCAAAAAATCGATTGTAGCGTTTAATTTTTGTGCCATTTGAATTTTGTACGGAAACATTTTCAAATCGATGCGAATTATGCGCCTGAGTGTTGTCCTGGCGATGCCTAATTCCTGAGAACGACGATAACTCGATGTTCGCGGAGCCTCCTCAACACTGGCTCGTACAGCCTCGATATTTTCAGCAGAACGTCGTGTACGTTGTCTGGATGCGTGGCTGGTATTGCTGAGACTACCGTGGTTAATAAATTTTGCGTATAAACGCTGTAAAGTGCTTTTGGATGGCGCACTTTTAACTTTATTTTTTTTTTTAAACGCACGTTGAGTTTTCACAATTGAGAAGTTATTTTGGATGTAAAGCTGAATTATTTCAGCGCGTTCTTTTGGAGTGTACTGCTCCATGGTAAAAATTGTCTTGGACTGACGCTTCCAACGCGCTATGTCATTAGTCGATCTGACGTTCCTGTCAAAAGTTATAGGGTTGCCCGATGGGCCCGCTTTAAATGGCCTACCCTGTATAAGAAACATTTTTTTTAAATGCCCATAACTTAGTCAAATATGAACCGATTTTAATAATTCTGGGTTCAAAATGATCGTAATTACTTACACGAGCGACTTCATGTAGAAACAATTGCAAAAAAGTAGTTGAACATTTTTTATTTAGCAAAAAAGAAAAAAAATTGAAATTTTTTCGAAATTCAATATTTCAAAAAGAGTATTTTTTTTTTTATAACTCTTTCCAAATCAAGAGGACACTTCAAACTTCAATTAAGCTGAATGCCTAATAGCTAAAATGAGTTGTTTTTGAGTAATGAATTTTTGAGTAAAAAACCTGTTTCGCACCTTTTGTTTTTTGCAAAATAAAACATTTTCAACTACTTTTTTGCAATTGTTTCTGCATGAAGTCGCCCGTGTAAGTAATTACGATTATTTTGAACCCAGAATCATTCAAATCGGCTTGTTTTTGACTAAGTTAAAAAATTATTAAAATCGGTTCATATTTGACTAAGTTATGGGCATTTAAAAAAAATTGTTTCTTATATAATTAAAAAAAAATCGAGTTTGAGCCGAAAAACAAAATTGCCGATAACTCTTGAAAAATTTTTTTCGGGCGAACAAAAAAATACGTGTCTCATTATTTTGACCAGAGAGCAACATATTTAAGTTTCATCGAAATCGAAGAACATGACCCGAATAGCCCGGTTGAATTGAAATGGAAAGCATCACTATAAAGCTGAAACTCCATATCAAGCGTTCCAAGCACAATGGATTTCAGCGTTTTATGCAGCCATAAGATTGTCAATTGAATAAAATGCTGAAAGTTATAACACCTGAAAGGCTTAGGTTTAAGCTTAATAAGAATATTAATTCAAACATTTAATATATGAAAGATTGTTTCACCTTTTCCTTCTCTACAATTTACACACAGTCTCATTAAGCTAAAAAAAACAAAAAAAAAAGAACAATTAGTGCAGAAGCTTTATTAGCTTGCAAATTAGGCATCTAAGAGAAACATTTAACCATGTGAAGCGGTGACCCTCTGTATTCGAAGCGTCCTTGCCTCCGTTTTCGAAACTTCCAATGATTTGCCACTGGAGCCTCATACATGTTTACTTATTATTAACTTCAATATATACCCTTCTTCTAGCCATTCAATTCTCCATAGGAATATTCTTTTATCCGAAATACATACTGATGAAACTATCCTTTTATCAGCTCTTCCGGAAAACATGTCACTTATTATGCCACAGATCGGAAGCAAATCGAAATAATCGGTTGAAATTCATTTCGTCACACACGTATGGATTTGCGGACGATTTCAGCTTCACGATGTTCGTTGCTGAGCGAATATGGAATTCGGAAAAAAGTGTGCCATGCATGGTATTTATTTGTGCGTGAAAAGAAGGACGAGGAAAAACCTCGTTCAATTTAGCTGCAAGACTGGTCTAAAAGGCAACATGAGTATTCGCATATATGTATGTCTGTATCAGAAGAAAAGAACCGGTTTTTTTATAACTTCACGACATATTTCGTTCTGCTTTTTGCTGCGTAATAGTCCCACTCAAGAGCTAAGACGCCAGTGCTAACTCAGGTTAGTGTCGTTAGAAACTTTCCCGTAAACGCAACCAAACAAAAATGAATATGAAAGACGCGAAGCGTTTCGAGGCGGTATTTTTATGCACCGAAATTATCTGACGCTGCGGCTGCAAAAGTGATAAAAAAATCAAAAAAGTTTGTTGTGATGTGGAATCAGCGGTATAAGGTGTCCAAAAATGTTGATGACTTTTCCGAGCGCGGCTTGAAGCGAGTGACGACAAAAAAGCAGGATAAAGTGCGAGACCGTTCTTTGTGACTACGGCAAGCTCGATCAGTTCTTGCTAAAAAGGGAATAGATGTGAGTATCAACACCATCGAACGACGACTGAAGGAGGCGAACATATCCAACCGTCCCACATCATCAAAACCACTACTCTCAGAAAAACACATTGAGAAACAACAAAATAAGAAAATGGCGTTACAGTATTGGACTGACCTTCCCAGTCCCCAGACGCCAACCTCATTGAAAATGAGTAGGAAATTATGGGAAAGCATCTTGTCGGAAAGCCAGTCCACGACTGCGTCAAGTTCACAAAATCTTGTCTTCTTTGTCGACGAGCTACGCAGAAAAGCTTCAAACATGCCGAGAAGATGTCAGGCTAACTCGACAATGAAAAAAAAGACTTTTAAAAACCTATCCGTGTATTTAAAACTTATGCTAGGAGATCTATGAAAAAAAGCTAAGAAAACACTTTTTTGTTGTATTTGAGGTTATGTAACGAGATTAAGTACTCCTTTTTCAAAAAGGTCGCTATGGTTTCTGCAGTATTATCTGTTACTTTTTTTGTTTATTTCTACTATGAACACACCTCTATTGCTTTAATTAGTATTCTGTAAATTCCAAAGGTTTTAAAATTTATAAAAACTTTTAAATGTTAAGGATAATTAAAAGAAATTTTTTCTAGATTCTTGCATAACCTCAAAAGGCGTGCGTTCTGATGATGTTCCGCAAATGGAGGGACCTACAGTTTTAAGCCGACTCTGCTTTTTCATAGCAGAAATTCACTCGGAGGTTTGGCATTGCCTGCCGAGGAAGCGACCGTTATTAGAAACAACTTTTTCTACTATTTGATATTCATGCATGGAGATGCGAACCTACATACTCGCGCACTGAACAAAAATATCAAAAATATTTGACAGCTGGTTTGATATATATTGATTTGCTTGTATATTTTACTTGGGTGCCTAAAAGAGAGGGTATTTTACTTTCTTGCACTAAATCTGTAAGAATTGTTCTTCTACCTTTGTTGTAAATCTGGTTGTGTGCCCCTTAACTATATACTAAATTAAAATAGTACATTTTTTATATCGAGTCTTCTGCAACTTTACATTCAACCTCTTGTTCGTAAATAATTGAAGTATAGCTTCTTTTTCAAGTATTTAATGCCAGCCGCTGCTAACGCCAAAGGCGCTTCCTCAGCTGTGATGTAAAGTTAAAACTGTTAATCAAAATATTTCTTTGAAAGATGTAATAAGGGAGGGAACAAACAAGGGTGGTTGAGTAAATATTTGCTGTACTTTGAGCGAACTTAGTGTTGTGCATTTCATTGCAGGCCAAATTACAAAGAAATCTTGCAAATGTAGTTGGTAATTACGAGCAGTGAGCGCAAAACAGAACAATACATATCCAAATACGCTCGTTGACTGGCTCGAAGTGTAGATCTGCGCAGCATACTTTTCACTATACCACAAATATGATGCCAAATTATATTCTAATTTACATTAAAAGCTGTGGGAGACATACTTGGACAAATCAATGATTTGTATCAGACGTCACATTGCCTAATAACAGATTGACCAGCGATCTATTATATGCGCCGTCAATGGTGGTCTGGACTTAAATAAACTCGCAATATTAATCTGTTAGTCCATTCGTCTACAGCAACCGCTGCAGAAACAATGAAATTTTAGTTTATTTCGTTACTAATTTACAGCCAGTCTCTTCTCAGTTGCAGCCCTCAATAATAGGGCCATTGCGTTAAAAAAAGTAACAGTAAGTAAGCCCCCACGATCACAGATCAAATTTGCACCCAGTTTTCAATGCTGACCAGTGATCTGGTTTACGTTTGGCATTAGCCAGCCGGAGCAGACACGTTATTATAGGGCCATACGCGACCACAAAATTCGTCTGATTCGAGTTATGTTTAAAAGTTGTATTTGAGGGCTTTACGGGTTCTTCAAAATTGCAACACGTATTCATGAAATATTTGATTACAAGAAATGCGTGTTTATATCGGACTACTTGCTGTAGTCTGTGGTCTTACTAAAATGAAGCTAAAAACCTTATTTAGTTTACTATTTCTTCTATTTCTGATCTAAGAATCCAATCTGTTTTTCGCTCATTTGTTGCAAGCACAGAAGCTCCTTTATATTCCATCACCTTCTTTCATTTGTTTTTCTATAGACAATACTCCGAACTTGGCACATCTAAACTTTAGGAAAACAGGCAACATTGCAGAATTTTCTAAATGAAGTTCGCCTATTTTTGCACTCAAATCAAATTAACTTAATTGTAAGGAGCAACTTGACTTATCAAAAGTACTACGTGCAGCCCCACTAATATAAATACGCGAAAGCAAATCATTCTTTGTTTTCAAAATAAAGTGTAACTGTACATAGTTAGCAAATCAACGAAATTGCAAATGACAAAGAGCAAAAGTTATGCCGATACAAAAGCGCAGCGAATAAGCAAATGGAAGTTTGGTGAATGATTTTAATTAAATTGGTAGGAACTCCATTAGAATTCTATAGCCGCGTGTGCTTGTGTATGAAATACCAACTGTTTGCCTGAATATTGTGGGTTCGATCCCAATGTAATGGGTGATTAAAAAGCAAGCACCTGGTTGCAATCACCTATCGATACTTTAAGCAGTCTCTTATACATTAAAGCACTGAAAATTATCACAGCGCCAACATTGACTCTTACAGCAGGACACTACCTTTTCATTATCATATATTTCTCCTTCATTCACAACCTGCAAAAATACCGACACATTACACAAGTCCTGTGTCGTCTGCCACTTGGTGTTTCATGCCTGAAGATTTCCGGATGGTAGTCATGCATCAAGCCATTCAACCCCCCTCTCCAAAAAAAGAAAAACAGACGAAGCCGGAAGGCAGGATCCACTAAGATTCTAAATTTAAAACTCAGGACGATGGTTCTGTGTGTAGAAGTCCACGCAAGTCAGGCAAGAGCAAAGGCTGGCTCACTGCCATTCAAGAGATGCGATGTAAAGGAAGAAGAACATTGGACCTCCCGATATCTACTACAGCTGCCATTTTAAGGAGCGCAAATTCGGTGTTGGACTTATAGTGGGACAGAGACTTAATCGCCAAGTACTTTCGTCCACTCCGGACGAGCGCCTCGCAATAATCCGCATCAAAGCGCGATTTTTTAACATCTCGCACATTTGCGCACACGGCGGAAGAGAAGGATGATGCGACCAAACATTTCTTCTATGAGCGCCTGTAACACTCTTATGAGTGCTGCCCCCGCCACGACATAAAAATAATGCTTGGCGACTTCAATGCCAGGGTGGGGAAGGAGGGAATTTTTGGTCTCTCAGTGGGAAAATTCAGCCTGCACAACAAAATATCCGGTAACGGACAGAATTTGATCGACTTCACCGGGACTTGAAACATGATAGTCTGTAGCATCAGATTCCAGCATAAAAAATACGTAATGCCTCGTGGTTGTCTTCCACGAACTTACGATCCGAGGACCCTACATCGACTCGGATCAGTATCCTGTTGCAGCCATAAACGTTCATCTAACCACGCAAATAATTTATGACACCGAAAAGCTGCAATCGCAACAGACCGCCAGAAGATTCGCCACTCGACTCTCACTTCTGCTGTTAGAGAGTATTGCCCATGAAACCGGCATGCAGAAGCAATGGAGCAGCATTTCTTGTTCTTTACTTATCGTCGCTGAAGAAAAAATGGGATTTCGGTGAGCCCAAAAAAACGATTCTAAAGACAAGGAATGTCATGTTGCCGCGCAAAGACAGAATACCGCTTATAGGGCCACGCTGCGATCAGGTGCATCGCGAGCCACGTGGGATCGCTACCGGGAGCTGAAGAAGGAAGAGAGATGTGTTATCAGACTGAAGAAATGAGCAGCCGGAATGTGTGAGGAGTTTGAGTTGCTGGCCAATCTTTTAGTTACTAACTTTTTGTTGAATGCAGTATGTTGGTAATGCCATCCCCTATAACCAAATTCAAGGCAATAAGGAAATTCAAAGTAGAATTTTGCTCAGTATTTTCGTCAATGATCATCTCTTCTAATTCGTTTCTCGGAAATGTCAATATCGGAGGTGTCACTGGGATGACTCGTTCTCGTTCTAATCCAAAGACGAGTTCAAATAAATGCATTCTTGGGCTAGCAGGAAGACGATGATTAGACATCTAAGCGTATAAAGTAGCAAGAAAGCTCTGGCTGGACTACTGCAGAATGAATGCAACAGATCTCCTGACTAGACCAAGGAGAGACGATGCAACTACTATGGCACTCTAGTCGCTACGAAGTCATGTTTAAGAGTATGGACTCTCATTTGATAATATCTACTGTACTAGTATTTTGAATATAACGAAGAAACGGGCCATCATTTCATATAAGAATACACACTTTCCCTAAGACACAGAAAGGCAATCAGCACACTCATCCGGTCCAAATAGTTGAACTGAATAAATTTATTAGATACTCAAAGGTATTTCATACTATAGGCTGCGGTAGATTGGGATTATTATTCTCGAGTGGGGCAACACAACAGTATTAAATTGACTACAAAATAGAAATATCCAAATTTCACCTTGATTTACACTATTTTTGACCAAAACTTTTACAAAGATACCCACGGTGCGCCTGCGGTTTCAAATTGTCCAAATGGCATGAATATGCATGTCGAGTGTTGCGCTTATAGCTGTCGTTTACACCAGAATGCGCTCTAGATGCCGCATTGCAGATAATTTTATACATTTGTCTTTTTATTTTTTGAACATCGCATCTTTACTTAAAAAAATAATATGAACAATTTTTAACTTTCGAATTGGCAGAAGATATGTGTGAGTACATTTATGTATGTATGTTTGCATGTTTTCATGTAGGAATGCATATATACTACAATTTACAGTATTAATTACAGCTGTAAGCAAACTCGCATCACCCACTTTACATATTTTTTATGGCACCCACACTGCTATTGATTTGCTTTTGTAGTTCTTTGCCTTCATTTCATTTCATTGTCCTCCATGAAATTAGTTTTGATGACCATAATTTTAGTGTAATTATTTATGTGATTAATTTCATTTGTATAAGCTAACGCAACAGCTCACACACCTCAACCAAAATATGATGGTAACCCAACACCCCACATGCGCAACGTTTTAGCTAACGCAACAGTTCACACACCTCAACCAAAATATGACGGTAACCCAACACTCCACACACGCAACGCTTTTGAAGAGATACCTGAGCAGCAATTGGCGTTCCCGTGGGAAACGCCTAGTCAGCAAAGAATGGGTCACGTTGCTGGCACACGGGCTTAGCTTTAGTATTAGAATTAAGAATAATTTTAAGTCAGTTGTAAATTCGTTTTCAACAAATAAAGACGGTTCACCGGATAAAAATTGTTTTTTTTAAAACAACCGTGACCGGGTAAATTAACTGGCGCCCGAGCAGGGACCGATAGTGCGCTAATCCCGTTAGAACAAACGCGAACGTTAGCCAAGTACTAGTGAACTTCTAGAAATAGTCGTGTCGTACAAAATACATATATTGTAATATAAGTGTTAACGGCGGAACTGTCGGTCCCGAAAAAACGCGAGTGTGGAGAACGAGGCCCCCCAGTAGCTGCAGGACGAACTGCAGAGGAAAAGGACGGCAACGTATGCCAAGCCGCTCTGCCCGCACCCAGGACCCCATAAAAGAGGAGATGTCGCTGGATTCAATCGTATTAATGTAAGATTACATATTAAGTATCTAACATATAAAATTAAGACCTATTAAATAATTTTTAAAGAACCAAGAGAAATTTTATAGTGAAGAAAAAAAAATCTAGAAAAGAAAATTCATATTAATAGAAACTTTGTAATTTTAAGAAAATAATACAACTAAAGTGAAGAAAAAAAATCTAGAAAAGAAAATTCATATTAATAGAAATTTGTAAGTTTAAGAAAATAATACAACTAAATAAAAAGTGAAAAAAAAAATCTAGAAAAGAAAATTCATATTAATAGAAATTTTGTAAGTTTAAGAAAATAATACAACTAAAGTGAAGAAAAAAATCTAGAAAAGAAAATTCATATTAATAGAAATTTTGTAAGTTTAAGACAATTAGTGCAACAAAAAAAAAAAAAAAAGGGGTGAAGAAAAAAAAATTTTAGAAAGGAAAATTCTGTAAATTTAAATTAAAATCCAAAATGCCTGACGATAACATACCTTCGATACTCCGACCTTCCGTGCTGAACACTGGCACCGCGGCCAGCAGCAGTGCAATGACAGGATTAGAAGAGACAATCCGTAGGGTAGTAAAAAATATTTTTGAAAATGAAGGACAGAAGCTAGTGAACAACATAGTAAGCCCTAACTATGAATTCCTTAATTTGAGGGACGAACCCGTGGTTGCACAAGGAACCACAGATTCGGACCGTGTCCCAGAAATAGCTAGGACAATAAGAGAATTTTCAGGAAATCCAAGTGAGTTTAGCTCCTGGAAAAAAAGTATTGAGAGACTTTTAGAATACTATGGCCAGTATCAGGGGACTCCGAGATATTTCGGGATACTTATGACAATAAGGAACAAAATTGTAGGTCATGCAGACGAAGTTTTGGAATCTTATAATATTCCATTAAATTGGACGGCTATTCGCTCCTGTTTAACTTGGCACTATGCTGATAAACGAGATCTAAAAACTCTCGAGTACCAACTTTGTAGCTTGGTTCAGGGACGTTTACAGATTCGGGATTTTTATCAACTAGTTTATTCCCACCTGTCCTTGATATTGAATAAAATATCTTGTATGGAGGAGAGCCCAGAAGCTATAAGAGTCTTAACGAACATGTATAGAGAAAAAGCTCGAGATGCCTTCATAAATGGACTCAACGGCGATATGCCAAGGCTTCTAGCGGTAAAGGAACCAAAGGACCTCCCACATTCACTTCATCTATGTGAAATCCTCGAAAACCAAGTAAACTTTTCCCCTCACAATAGGTCAAACAGACAGGCACCTCCAGCACCTGTAAAGTTAATTGGACAAAGGAATATGCCTCTAAATACGCGAGCATCCTACCATATTCCTCGACCATATTACCCACAACAAACCCCTCCACCTCTACCACCCAGAAATATGTCACAGTACTACCAAAGGACTTCACCTGCTCAATTTGGTTGGAATACACAACGAACTTCTCAACAGTATCCTACATCCTTTCAACCGCCGACTCAACCATGGCTTTCTCAACCTTACCCTCAGGTCAGAAATACATTCACACCCCCTCGCCCAGTAGCTCCAAAACCATTACCGAGACCGGAACCCATGGAAATTGATCGTTCCATGCAATCTAAGGCAATTAATTACATGAATAGACCAGGACCAAGTAAACCAGCTGAAAAGAGGCCATCCAACAATTCTCATCAAATACCATACAAGTTTCAGAGGAACTTTCATATTGAAAGTGAACGACAACAACAGGAAGTCCAACAGGAAGGATATGAACAAGAATGTATACCTACAATGGACGAATATGAGACGGCATTGAATCATGGATATAATCCGCAGTTGTCTCAGGAACATGAAACCTCAGCTGATTTTACGGATATACATTTTTTAGAATGACGTGTTCTTCGTTACCGTACATAGAGTGTCGGACGAAGAACGGAAAAATCATTAAGATATTACTAGATACTGGTTCTAGTAAGAATTATATTCAGCCAAATCTTGTTTTAAAGCCTCTTCTTAATGAACAACCCTTCTTCGCAAACTCCATAGCTGGAAAAATAGAAATCACCCATCACACCTTGGTAAATCTTTTCGGGAAAAATGATACAAATTTAAAATTCTTCCTACTCCCAACATTAAATTCCTTCCACGGAACTCTTGGTAACGATAGTCTAAGAGACTTGTCTGCTATTATAAATATCCACGATAATACACTAAAAATTGGTAACAATACAGTTATTAAAATTAAACAAAAATTCTCAGCGGACGTTAATAAAATTGATATTAGGACTGAACACATGACATTGCAGCAGAAAAATGACATAAATTATTTAACAAAAAAATATTCCAAATTATTTTCGGAACCTAATGCAAAGCTTACCTATACCACCACGGTAGTTGGGGAAATTAAGACTCTTTCGGACAGCCCAATTTATTCCAAATATTATCCCTATCCTTTAGCCATGAGAGACTTTGTAACCCAAGAGATTGAAACCTTACTAAGAGATGGAATCATTAGACGATCAAGATCTGCATATAATTCACCTATTTGGGTAGTACCCAAAAAACTAGACGCCTCCGGACAGAAAAAATATAGACTTGTTATCGATTACCGAAAATTGAATGCAGTGACAGTAGCGGACAAATACCCTATACCTGAAATAAATGAAATAATCTCGCAACTAGGAAGTAGCCAATTTTTCTCTGTTCTCGATCTGAAAAGCGGCTTCCACCAAATTCCTTTGAAGGAATCTGACATGGAAAAGACAGCTTTTTCAGTCAATAATGGGAAGTATGAATTTACAAGACTCCCATTCGGCTTGAAAAATGCACCAGCCATTTTCCAGCGTGCCCTTGATGACATACTTAGGGATCACATTGGAAAAATCTGTTATGTCTATATAGACGACATAATAGTACTTGGTAAAGACGAACGTAGCCACTTAGAGAACTTAGAAACCATTTTCCGAACACTCGAAAACGCTCGAATGAAGGTACAGTTGGATAAGTGTGAATTTTTTAAGGACGAAGTAGAGTTTCTCGGTGTAGTAATATCACGAAATGGTATTAAGACAAATCCTAACAAAGTAAAAGCCATCCAGGATTTCCCTTATCCCAGGACGTTGAAAGATCTGAGATCATTTCTTGGATTATCAGGTTACTACCGACGATTTATACGAGACTACGCTAAATTAGCAAGACCACTGACTTCACTCCTTAGAGGAGAGGACGGACGAGCTTCAAAAACTAACTCCAGTAAAAAGTTAATCACGCTGAATAATAATGCCAAGCAAGCTTTCCACCAAATTAAAACTTCATTAATATCTGAGGAAGTTATACTCACATACCCAGATTTCAAAAAAGAGTTCCATCTTACAACCGACGCATCAAACTATGCGTTAGGTGCTGTTTTAGAACAATCAGGTAAACCTATTACGTTCATATCTAGATCCTTATCAAAGACAGAGGAGAATTACGCCGCCAATGAGAAGGAAATGTTGGCGATAATTTGGGCATTGAACACGCTACGGAATTATCTCTACGGTTCAGCCAAAGTAATAATTTACACCGACCACCAACCTCTTACGTTTGCTTTAAGCAATAAAAATCATAACGCAAAAATGAAAAGGTGGAAATGCATTTTAGAAGAGTATAACTACGAAATCTACTATAAACCTGGCAAAACTAATGTCGTGGCAGACGCTCTTTCAAGACCACCTAAATCTGAGGTAAATACCCTCACGACAACCGACCATAGTGACGAAAGCTCTGCTCATATCCTCATACCTGCTACAGAAGCCCCAATAAACGCATTTAAGAATCAGTTATTTTTACTAATCGGAAATGAAAACAACTACACTTTTGAACTGCCTTTCCCCAGTTTTCACAGACATACTATAACCAAAACACACTATTCCACCCAGGACTTAATAGACATTTTTAAACAACGTTTAGACCCAGCTCTTGTTAACGGACTCTACACAACAGAAAATATTATGGGTAAAATTCAAGAAATGTATCCACTACATTTCAGAAACATTAAAATCCGTTTTACACAAACTTTATTACAGGATATCACAAACGAAACCGAACAAGAAGAAATAATACTAACAGAGCACCAACGTGCCCATCGAAATAGCCGCGAGAATAAAACTCAAATTCTAAAAAAATACTATTTCCCTAGCATGAACTCCAAAATAGAGAGAAAGGTCAAACAGTGCTCAACTTGCCTTCAGCAAAAATACGATAGACATCCCCCAAAGCCAGAAATCCAAGCCACCCCGATTCCACAAAACCCTGGAGAAATCGTCCATATAGACATTTACTCCACAGAAAAAAGGTTCATTCTCACTTCTGTTGACAAATATTCCAAATACGCACAAGTAAAAATAATCCCATCCCGAGCAGTAGAGCACATAAAGGATCCAATACGTGAACTAATGATTGCATTTGGAATTCCCAAACTTGTTGTAATTGACAATGAGAAATCACTGAACTCTGCCTCAATTTCATCACTATTGAAGGATCAAATGAACATCGAAGTATATGTTACACCGCCTTACGCTAGCACGACAAACGGACAAGTGGAGAGATTTCACTCTACTCTCTCCGAAATTATGAGATGCTTAAAATCCGACAACAATAGTCTGACTTTCGAGGAACTACTTTTTAAATCTGTTAAAGAATACAACTCGACAATTCATTCAACCACCAAGAAAAAACCCTTAGAAACATTTTTCGGTACCAGAGTTACCACAGACCCCCAAGAGTTAGAAAGACATAGACAACAAAATATAGAATTACTTACAAAGAAGCAAATAAAGGACCTTGGCTATCACAATAAAAACAGAAAAAAAACGAAAGATTACTCCGTAGGTGAAGAGATATTTGTCAAAATAAATAAAAGATTAGGCTCTAAACTATCATCAAGATACAAGAAGGAAATAGTTGCAGAAAATAATAGGACTACTGTCAAAACCCAATCAGGCCGAACTGTTCACAAAAGTAATATCAGAAGTTAACCTTACCACCCAAAGCGTACTTGGTTCACCAGGCCACATAACGAGAAGAAAAATCACCAAAAAAGAAAAAAAAAAAACAGAAAAAAAAGAAAAGAAAAGGACAAAGGAAAAAATATATTTTAATTATAGGAAATTAAAGCTTGAACTGAATTTCTTCATATTAATTTAAATTCGCATCCATCGAATTAAATTAATTTCAAGAAATTAAACCAAATTTAGTTCTATTAAATTGAATTAATTTTGACACAATTAAAATTAAAGGAATTTTAATATGATTAAATTTAATTTGAAAATAATTAATGTAATCATTAGATAATAGGAAAAATCGAGTAAAATGCCATAGGCGTTCGATCATTAGATAATAGGAAAAATCGAGTAAAATGCCATAGGCGTTCGATCATTAGATAATAGGGAAAATCGAGTAAAATGCCATAGGCGTTCGATCAGTAGATAATAGGAAAAATCGAGTAAAATGCCATAGGCGTTCGATCATTAGATAATAAGAAAAATCGTTATAAATGCCATAGGCCAACGATACAAATTTAAAAATTAGATAAATAACTATAGGTCCATAATTATAACCTTTTTATTAAAAAAATATTGGAAATTTACTAGAAAATAACGATAGACAAGTAATAATAAACAAAAAATTTTTAGATAAAATAAATGAAGCAAGTAATAACACAAGTGAAATACTTAAAAGCTTAAAAAATAATGAAAATGTAAAATTAGAACCAGGTCTTAAAATTAAAAATAAATTACAATTAATTAAGGAAGAGCTTATTAATATTGAATACGCCTGAATGCCCAATGTAAGCAAAATCAAATATTGTTAATTCATTTATATTGTCGAATCTAGAAATAAGCACAATTGAAAAAATTATTGGAAAAGAAGAAATACCTTACATTAATATTGAAGAAGAACTAGAATTTACCGATATTAGAATAGCCTCAAACGGCACTTCTATAGTTTATATTCTAAGCTTACCTACTACTAATAAAGAACCTTGTGAAAAGATAATACTCAAAGGAGTAAAAAAGGAAAATAAAATTAATAAAATTGATTATGAAAAGATATTAAAATGTAAAACGAAAATATACGGACTAAAAAATGAATGTAGAGCATATAATAAAATAACAATTTGTAATGAAAAAGATTTTATAGAAATAAATAATAATAGCTGTATTAGTAATCTTATAAATAGTAGACGCCCAAATTGCACGCTTATCAACGCTGACCACATTAGCAACCTAGAAGAAGTACAACCCGGAATACTATTTTTGAACAATTATAATGGTTTAATCGAAATTGATGGCAAATCAATAGAACTGAATGGAACATTCATAATCCAACACCACAACTCCACTATCAACGTGCAAAACAAAAATTTCTACGTACATGAAATTAGTAATTTACAACCTCTTCCACCTGTCCTACAAAAACGAAACCCGAAGACGCCACTCGAAGAAATATTATCCTTGCAGATGATGAAAGGTCTCCAAATACAAAACTTGAAGAAGCTGGAGACGATCAACAAGATCAATAAAGTGGGTTTAACCTCCAATACAGCACTCACAATATCCATAATAATAGCTGTCATACTACTTGCACTTAAAATTTCCGGAAAAAGAAATCCGAAGGACTTTCAAGGGAATTGTAATAAACCAAACGTCCTTGGTACTCCTGAATCTACAGAGATGCGAACAGGGACGTCCGCACTTGAGGAGGGAGGAGCTAACGCAACAGCTCACACACCTCAACCAAAATATGATGGTAACCCAACACCCCACATGCGCAACGTTTTAGCTAACGCAACAGTTCACACACCTCAACCAAAATATGACGGTAACCCAACACTCCACACACGCAACGCTTTTGAAGAGATACCTGAGCAGCAATTGGCGTTCCCGTGGGAAACGCCTAGTCAGCAAAGAATGGGTCACGTTGCTGGCACACGGGCTTAGCTTTAGTATTAGAATTAAGAATAATTTTAAGTCAGTTGTAAATTCGTTTTCAACAAATAAAGACGGTTCACCGGATAAAAATTGTTTTTTTTAAAACAACCGTGACCGGGTAAATTAACTTATATTCATGAGTTTCTATAAATATTTGTATATATATAAGTATGTATATCTATATTAGCTGCAGTAATTCAACTGCTTTCTAGACTGGGCAGAACTAGACCTTTTCGGTGTAGTACACGCCTGTACTCAGTTTCGGTGAAAATGTGAAAAATGCCTCTAATATGTGAGGTCAGGCCAGCCTCTTAATTAATTTTGCGCCAATTTTATTAAAGACAATTGGTTTGAATTTAACCCTAGGCTCGGTTCTTTATAAAATAATAACCTTAACATTCAACAACGTTTCGTCGTAAGAATACTTGGGTTACAGTACGCAGACGAATAAAACTGGTCGCAATTGAAACTTTGTAAAACATGGATGTGTTTATAAAATTCAAAGATATTTTTTTATATTAACACTTAAACTTAGTTCTAGTGAATTTCAGTAAGAAAATGTTCGCAACGATCGAAATTCCGGTTTAACGTCCTTTGTCTTTATTTAAAGTTTTTTCCAATAACAGGTGTTATTTTGAATAGCCCGCTATTTCGGTAGATGTCACTTTTGAAACTGTCATTTTTTTATATTTGACAAGTAGAAGCTACGCCATTAATAAAAATGGAACGATGCACGCTTAAACAAGGCATTGAAATTGTTAAAATTCACTATAAAAATGGTGAAAATTCTGTAGAGACGGCTCGTAAAACTCCAACATTTTTGGGTCATCGTGAAACAACTTGTCGGACCGCAATACAGAAATTGGTGAAAAAGGTCGAGCTGTTGGGACAAGTTAGTGATGTAAAGAATAAAATCCGTGCACGTCGCTCAAGAACAGCCGAAAATATTGCTGTTGTACCAGAAAGTGTCGAAGAAAACCCAGGCTTATCCATTCCTCGACGTTCTTTGGAATTAGGCATTCCACAAACGTCATTACACCATATTTTGCTTAAAGATTTGGGTCTTAAGGCTTATAAAGTACAGTTAACACAAGAACTCAAGCCGACCAATCACCTACATCGTCGTGTCTTTGCTTATTGGGTCGTTGAAATGCATAAAAATGGTCCGGAATTCCATGGAAAAATCATCTTGAGTAATGAGGCCCATTTCCACCTCGGTGGCTTCGTCAACAAGCAAAATTGTCGTATCTGGGGCTCAGAAAATCCAAGAGTTATTGTTGAAAAGCCTCTCTATCCTTAACGTGTGATTGTTTGGTGCGGTTTGTGGTCCGGCGGAGGCATTTTATCTTACTTTTTCGAAAATAAAGCTGGAGCAACAGTTACGGTGAATGGATTCCACTATCGAGAGATGGTTAACGATTTTGTATGGCCGGAATTGGATGATATTGATCTGTACAACATTTATTTTACTTGGAAGCCATTGTAGAAGAGCAACAAGGATTCAGACGGAACAGACCGCAGCTTGTCGAAAAGGCTATTGAATATAAAAACCATTTTTTTATGTTTTATCGACTTGAGAAAAGAATTTAATATGGTTTTGCTTAAGGCTGTAATTAAAAGTCTCGAAAAACGCAATATTGACAACAAAGTTCTGGCAGTAATAAGAAATATCAACACCAAAAACACCAGTTCCGTCAAAACTAGTAATGAAAAATCAACTCCAATACCGGTGGCAACAGGAATAAGAAAAGGCGATAGCTTAGATCCCATTCTATTCAATCTGATTGTGGACGAGATAATATCTGCTACTCTGATCTATCTGCTAATAGCTATTATCTGTTAATCTACATGGGCAAGAGGATATTTGGTGGAAAATGAAGTCAAGAAAATGTGCTACGCCGATGACGCAGATCTAATGTCGGACAACGAAGGCGACCTTCAGCATATGTTGTATGCCTTCGAGAAAGGTGCTTCTGTTTTTAAGAATGCAGATATCGGCAGCCAAGATGAAGAGCATGGAAATATCTACACAGTCACTCAGGTGTAAGCTCGCAGTATATGGAAAGAGTATCGAAGAGGTTATGGAATTCTGCTACCCTGGTACCATAATTACATCATTGAAAGTACTAACATCAGAAGTAAGCAAACGCTGGAATGAATGCTGGACATCCAGATCTATCGATAACTAATATTTTTTTTACATACCTGTACAATATAACCCAAACAAATTGTTTCTCCTGTACAAAAATTGTTGAAGAACAGGATTTAATCCTATAATAAAGAAGAAGAAGAAGAGAATACGTCTTTGAAGCCAGCAATCATATGTTTTTTAATTGCTCTACCCTTTTCACAATTTTCTGGGCCTCAAGAAGTGTGTCTTTCCTAATGACCCAGTGGTTTTCGATTGGTCGAAGTTCTGGGCAATTAGGTGGATTTACCTCTTGTGCTTTCAGGGACATCTTATTGCTATGGTCAAAGTCCACGCCAATTTCATTTTTCCATAATGACAAGTCGCGTGATTAGTCCCAATTAGTACAGCATTCTTATATTGTCATATAAGAGGTAAAAACTGCTTTTACAGACATTCATTAATTTAAATTTCTTGGTTGATTGTACCAGTGCCTACAAAGGGGTCACTTTTGAAGCCACATTGGCAAGTTGTCTGCGAAATGAGATATTTTTGTGGGGAACTTAGCAAACTTTATCTTATACTCTTAAATTTAACTACAACATTGCCTCTTTTATTTACAGTACACAATTCGTGACCTTGGATTTGTTTAAAACCTGCTTTTGGGTACAATTCGTCACCCATAACAATACAGCCAAATTTATTAATAAGATTATCGAGCACGTTGCTTCGCCGAAAAATTTTGTTTATTGGGAGCTGCATTAACGTTGAACGAGAGCAGTCCTGCTAGTTTGCGTACCTTTCGCATATTTGATGAAGATATGTTTACTTTTTTCTGACATCTCTTACCGAAAATCCAGTGTTTCTCTTAAAGGCTGTTACCACTTCCTTTGTCTGGATTTGCCACTACCAGACTACCTACGCCCTTCCGAATTCTAGTTTTTTAGCGATGCCGTTATGGGTCAGGGTAGGATTTTCCAGCTTTTTGAGCAAAATTAACTCCCAATCGACTTTTTTAATTATTCCTCGTTCTTAATCTAATTCTTGTTACTGAAAATCGCTCAAGCAAAAATATCGGCTATGTTTAGGCATTTTAAATAGGCATTATTTTATTTATTTTACAGCTTTGATGTACGGAGATACGCTAGCTTATATACTTTATGTACGAAAATAGCGATTTAGTGATTTTATTTTTCTATTTTAAAGCTGCCATACTTTATGTGAGAACAGGCCTAGCGTCAGATGGAATATTGGTACGATAATACCACCATAAGCTCGGTGGCACTCCATATGATGGTGCGAATTTGTTTGCGGAATTTTACAGTTCCAATTCTGTTGCTGATAATAGGAATTTTTCGTTTGATTTTACCCATTACTTAAGCTCCACTTTAAAATTTGGTTCGCTTAGCCTTTCCACTGATGATTTGTGATGATTCTTCTTCTTAATTGGCGCGATAACTGCTTACGCGATTTTGGCTGAGTTTACCAAAGCGCGCCAGTCGTTTCTTTCTCTGCTCACCGGCGCCAATTGGCCACACCAAGTGAAGCAGAGTCCTTCTCCACCTGATCTTTATAATGCAGAGGAGGCCTTCCTCTTCCTCTACTACCACCAGCTGGTACCGCAGGAATACTTTCAGAGCCGGAGCGTTTGTATCCACTCGGACGACATCACCCAGCCAACGTAGCCGCTGGATCTTTATTCGCTGCGCTATGTCTATGTCGTCGTAAAGCTCATACAACTCATCGTTCCATCGCCTGCGACGTTGCCAACGTGCAAAGGTCCGAAAATCTTACGCAGAATCTTTCTCTCGAACACTCCAAGCGTCGCTTCATTGGATGTTGTCATCGTCCAAGCCATAAGTTAGGACGGGCATGATAAAAGCCTTGTAAAGTGTTAGTTTTGTTCGTTGCGTGAGGACTTTACTGCTCAGTTGCCTACTTAGTCCAAAGTAGCACTTGTTGGCAAGAGAGATTCTACGTTGGATTTCACGGCTGACATTGTTATCGGTGTTAATGCTGGTTCCCAAGTATACGAAGTCCTTTACAACCTCAAAATTATAACTGTCAACAGTGACGTGGGTGCCGATACGCGAGTGCGCCGACTGTTTGTTTGATGAGAGGAGGTACTTCGTTTTGTCCTTGTTCCCCACCAGACCCATTCGCTTTGCCTCTGTATCCAGTTTGGAGAAGGCAGAACTAACAGCGCGGTTGTTAAAGCCGATGATGTCGATATCATCGGCATACGCCAACAATTGTACGCTCTTATAAAAAATTGTACCTGAGCGATTAAGTTCTGCGGCTCGTACGATCCTTTCCAACATCAGGTTAAAGAAGTCACACGACAGCGAGTCATCCTGTCTGAAACCTCGTTTGGTATCTAATGGCTCTTTTCCAAGATTTGGCGTATTGTGAATATTTGGTCGATGCTAGACTTTCCAAAGCCACACTGATAAAGTCCAATCAGTTGGTTGACGGTGGGCTTCAGCCTTAAACACAATACGCTCGCTAGTCCCTTATAGACGATATTTAGAAGACGAATCCCGCTGTAATTGGCACAGATTGCAAGATCACCCTTCTTATGGATTGGGCAAAGCATACTTAAATTCCAATCGACAGGCATGCTTTCATTCGACCATATTTTGCATAGAAGCTGATACATGCACCTTACCAGCTCCTCGCCGCCATGTTTGAATAGCTCAACCGGCAGTCCGTCGGCGCCCGCGGCTTTGTTGTTCTTTAGACGCGTTATCGCTATTCTCACCTCGTCATGGTCGGGTAGCGGAACGTCAATTCCGTCGTCGACGATTGGGGTATCGGGATCTTCACATTCTCTGTGATATGCGCAGATGTCACTATTTAACAGGTTCGAGAAGTGTTCCCTCCATAATTTAAGAATACTCTGGATGTCGGTCTTTGTGCTTTCGATTATTTGAATTAATTCAGAGCAGAAGTGTTCAGTAAATCTACTTGCGCGAATAAATGAGAAACAACTTAAGTACTAGAAGTAATTATACTTATACAGGGTGTGACATATAGCGTTTGCTTTTTGAACCACCTATTTTTTTGAGAATAGTAACACAAATGACATGTAAAATGTGTTCATAAATTACTTAAAGGTTTGACATTTACGAAATGGGACGCTATACGATTGAACAAAATTGGGAAATATTGAAAACATATTTCCAAAGTGGTGAGTCTTCTTTTTCTTTTCTGATGAAGCTCATTTTCACATCGGTGGCTACGTCAATAAGCAAAATTGTCAGATTTGGGGCTCAGAAAATCCACACGTTACTGTAAAGAAGCAAATGCATCCACAACGAGTCACTGTTTGGTGCGGTTTTTAGTCTGGCGACCTTCAGCATATGTTGTATGCCTTCGAGAAAGGTGCTTCTGTTTTTAAGAATGCAGATATCGGCAGCCAAGATGAAGAGCATGGAAATATCTACACAGTCACTCAGGTGTAAGCTCGCAGTATATGGAAAGAGTATCGAAGAGGTTATGGAATTCTGCTACCCTGGTACCATAATTACATCATTGAAAGTACTAACATCAGAAGTAAGCAAACGCTGGAATGAATGCTGGACATCCAGATCTATCGATAACTAATATTTTTTTTACATACCTGTACAATATAACCCAAACAAATTGTTTCTCCTGTACAAAAATTGTTGAAGAACAGGATTTAATCCTATAATAAAGAAGAAGAAGAAGAGAATACGTCTTGGAAGCCAGCAATCATATGTTTTTTAATTGCTCTACCCTTTTCACAATTTTCTGGGCCTCAAGAAGTGTGTCTTTCCTAATGACCCAGTGGTTTTCGATTGGTCGAAGTTCTGGGCAATTAGGTGGATTTACCTCTTGTGCTTTCAGGGACATCTTATTGCTATGGTCAAAGTCCACGCCAATTTCATTTTTCCATAATGACAAGTCGCGTGATTAGTCCCAATTAGTACAGCATTCTTATATTGTCATATAAGAGGTAAAAACTGCTTTTACAGACATTCATTAATTTAAATTTCTTGGTTGATTGTACCAGTGCCTACAAAGGGGTCACTTTTGAAGCCACATTGGCAAGTTGTCTGCGAAATGAGATATTTTTGTGGGGAACTTAGCAAACTTTATCTTATACTCTTAAATTTAACTACAACATTGCCTCTTTTATTTACAGTACACAATTCGTGACCTTGGATTTGTTTAAAACCTGCTTTTGGGTACAATTCGTCACCCATAACAATACAGCCAAATTTATGAATAAGATTATCGAGCACGTTGCTTCGCCCAAAAATTTTGTTTATTGGGAGCTGCATTAACGTTGAACGAGAGCAGTCCTGCTAGTTTGCGTACCTTTCGCATATTTGATGAAGATATGTTTACTTTTTTTCTGACATCTCTTACCGAAAATCCAGTGTTTCTCTTAAAGGCTGTTACCACTTCCTTTGTCTGGATTTGCCACTACCAGACTACCTACGCCCTTCCGAATTCTAGTTTTTTAGCGATGCCGTTATGGGTCAGGGTAGGATTTTCCAGCTTTTTGAGCAAAATTAACTTCCAATCGACTTTTTTAATTATTCCTCGTTCTTAATCTAATTCTTGTTACTGAAAATCGCTCAAGCAAAAATATCGGCTATGTTTAGGCATTTTAAATAGGCATTATTTTATTTATTTTACAGCTTTGATGTACGGAGATACGCTAGCTTATATACTTTATGTACGAAAATAGCGATTTAGTGATTTAATTTTTCTATTTTAAAGCTGCCATACTTTATGTGAGAACAGGCCTAGCGTCAGATGGAATATTGGTACGATAATACCACCATAAGCTCGGTGGCACTCCATATGATGGTGCGAATTTGTTTGCGGAATTTTACAGTTCCAATTCTGTTGCTGATAATAGGAATTTTTCGTTTGATTTTACCCATTACTTAAGCTCCACTTTAAAATTTGGTTCTCTTAGCCTTTCCACTGATGATTTGTGATGATTCTTCTTCTTAATTGGCGCGATAACCGCTTACGCGATTTTGGCTGAGTTTAACAAAGCGCGCCAGTCGTTTCTTTCTCTGCTCACCGGCGCCAATTGGCCACACCAAGTGAAGCCAAGTCCTTCTCCACCTAATCTTTATAATGCAGAGGAGGCCTTCCTCTTCCTCTAATACCACCAGCCGGAACCGCAGGAATACTTTCAGAGCCGGAGCGTTTGTATCCACTCGGACGACATGACCCAGCCAACGTAGCCGCTGGATCTTTATTCGCTGCGCTATGTCTATGTCGTCGTAAAGCTCAAACAGCTCATCGTTCCATCGCCTGCGACGTTGCCAACGTGCAAAGGTCCGAAAATCTTACGCAGAATCTTTCTCTCGAACACTCCAAGCGTCGCTTCATTGGATGTTGTCATCGTCTAAGCTTGTGCGCCATAAGTTAGGACGGGCATGATAAAAGCCTTGTAAAGTGTTAGTTTTGTTCGTTGCGAGAGGACTTTACTGCTCAGTTGCCTACTTAGTCCAAAGTAGCACTTGTTGGCAAGAGAGATTCTACGTTGGATTTCAAGGCTGACATTATTATCGGTGTTAATGCTTGTTCCCAAGTATACGAAGTCCTTTACAACCTCAAAATTATAACTGCCAATAGTGGCGTGGGTGCCGATACGCGAGTGCGCCGACTGTTTGTTTGATGAGAGGAGGTACTTCGTTTTGTCCTTGTTCCCCACCAGACCCATTCGCTTTGCCTCTGTATCCAGTTTGGAGAAGGCAGAACTAACAGCGCGGTTGTTAAGGCCGATGATGTCGATATCATCGGCATACGCCAACAATTGTACGCTCTTATAAAAAATTGTACCTGAGCGATTAAGTTCTGCGGCTCGTACGATCCTTTCCAACATCAGGTTAAAGAAGTGACACGACAGCGAGTCATCCTGTCTGAAACCTCGTTTGGTATCTAATGGCTCTTTTCCAAGATTTGGCGTATTGTGAATATTTGGTCGATGCTAGACTTTCCAAAGCCACACTGATAAAGTCCAATCAGTTGGTTGACGGTGGGCTTCAGCCTTAAACACAATACGCTCGCTAGTCCCTTATAGACGATATTTAGAAGACGAATCCCGCTGTAATTGGCACAGATTGCAAGATCACCCTTCTTATGGATTGGGCAAAGCATACTTAAATTCCAATCGACAGGCATGCTTTCATTCGACCATATTTTGCATAGAAGCTGATACATGCACCTTACCAGCTCCTCGCCGCCATGTTTGAATAGCTCAACCGGCAGTCCGTCGGCGCCCGCGGCTTTGTTGTTCTTTAGACGCGTTATCGCTATTCTCACCTCGTCATGGTCGGGTAGCGGAACGTCAATTCCGTCGTCGACGATTGGGGTATCGGGATCTTCACATTCTCTGTGATATGCGCAGATGTCACTATTTAACAGGTTCGAGAAGTGTTCCCTCCATAATTTAAGAATACTCTGGATGTCGGTCTTTGTGCTTTCGATTATTTGAATTAATTCAGAGCAGAAGTGTTCAGTAAATCTACTTGCGCGAATAAATGAGAAACAACTTAAGTACTAGAAGTAATTATACTTATACAGGGTGTGACATATAGCGTTTGCTTTTTGAACCACCTATTTTTTTGAGAATAGTAACACAAATGACATGTAAAATGTGTTCATAAATTACTTAAAGGTTTGACATTTACGAAATGGGACGCTATACGATTGAACAAAATTGGGAAATATTGAAAACATATTTCCAAAGTGGTGAGTCTTCTTTTTCTTTTCTGATGAAGCTCATTTTCACATCGGTGGCTACGTCAATAAGCAAAATTGTCAGATTTGGGGCTCAGAAAATCCACACGTTACTGTAAAGAAGCAAATGCATCCACAACGAGTCACTGTTTGGTGCGGTTTTTAGTCTGGCGGCATCATCGCGCCATTTTTTTTTCGAAAATGAGCGAGCAGCCGCGGTTACAGTAAATGGGGAGCGTTACCGTGACATGCTCAACGAGTTTTTGTTTCCAAAAATTGAAGAGGATGGCATGGACGACATTTGGTTTCAACTGGACGGTGCAACTTGTCACACTGCCAAAGTTACACTCGAACTTTTGGCTACCGTGTTTGAAAACCGAATAGTCAGCCGAAATTCCAATATCAATTGGCCGCCTCGGAGCTATGATTTAAGCCCGTTGTACTATTTTTTGTTAGGAGCCGTTAAGGACAAATGCTATGCGAACCATCCAGAGGCGATTGATGCTTTAAAACACGAAATCGAAGTTGCCATTCATGAAATTGGAGAACAAACAATCGAAAATGTGCTTAAAAATTGGGTTGATCGAATGGCCTACTGTAAAGCCAGTCAGAGCAGTCATTTGAACGATATTATTTTTCATTCATAAATGACAATGTTCAATCTTCAAAAGAAAAAAAGTTTGAAAAAATATTAATTAGTTTTGTTTTTTATAGCCGATTCAAAAAGCAAATTTTACATGGCCTTCCCTGTATAATAATTATTTTTAGAGGGTGCGCCATCTTTTATGTCGGTATGAAAACTTTGAATAACTTTGAAAAAAAAACAACTGATTTGTATAAGTGAGGTATTTTTATTTGGTTTGGTTATTTACAATTTATTAAAAGTATTTTTTGAATACAATATCAATGGCCACCTTTATTAGCAATCACAAGTTGTGATCTTCACCTTGTTAAGCATTTCTGGGTTTATAGCGTCGATTTTGGCATGAATTTTTGCCTTAAGCTGGTCAATAGTTCGCGGCTTGTTGACGTAAACCTTACTTTTCAGAGAACTCCACTGTTGGCTCCTGGGCAACGCTCTCCCTCACTGCTTCAACAAGTTCGTTGGAACGTCTTGGTTGTTGATGAACGGCATGTTGACGATCTTCTACTGTCCCGTGTTCAAAAAAATTCGACACCAAACGGCGAAAAGTATTGTCAGACGGTGCCTGTTTGCCGCGATACTTTTTGCGATATGCGCGTTGATTTAGAACAATAGAACGACTACGAATATTTTCGATGTATAGCGTCACTATTTCAGCGCGTAGTTTCGGTGTAAAACGCTCCATGGTTGAATTTGTACTGACTTGGCCTATTGAAAACATGTATGTTGGTAAATGACAAAGTTATTCAGCGTTTACATACCAATATAAAAGATGGCGCACCCTATATGAGGAGACTTAGCATTGCGATGTGAAAGATCTATATTGCTCCGCGTCATGCATTTGGAGTATTTCTCTGATCCTAACTTTTATTTTCTCTTCTGTTAAAATATATTCACTCAGGTGTTTGTGTCGCTTATGTATCAGTGCTTATGTATCAGTGCCAACACATGTTTGGTGGTTTCATCTTCCTTTCTAAAGTTTCATTGGTGTACAATGTATTGTAGCACAAAAAATAAACTCATTTAGGTTATTTTAAGCCGATTTGGTCCCCTCGAATTTTCCATGCTGTTGTGGTGTTGTTAATATAAAAAAATAGCTTTTCAATCACTTCACTTATCATTACGCCAATAACACAGGTCACATGTGAGACTGGTTTCCAATGAATTTTTGTGCGCCGCACACAATTAGGGGGTCCGTATCGCTCGTGGTTATCAAAAAATTTAGGGTGAAAACACATAAAAACATGAATATTTTAAATCTGTCTTTGCAAGCGGAAATATTCAATCCAATATAAATTTTCATTACCCTAAGTGAACGCTAACATAAAATCCCTTGGATTTTCAATGCAAGCGCAAGCATTTAATTCGACCTTAAACGCTCACAAATACAAAAACATTTACCAATAGATACGTACATACATATGTCATCAAACACGCTATGATAATTACTTATTTAGCGTCATTTCAGTTGTGACGGGATGTCAGCATTTACGTTTAATGTGGGGAAATCTATGAAAATATTGATTTTTACAAATCCACATACACGAACATATATTTACATACATGCATGCATGGCACGCACAGATAGCGGATTAAACAATTTGTGTTATGCTTACGAGTACAATATAAATGTAGATAAACCGCAAAAAGTCAATGTATTGTAGTTATGTAGTTGTGTCGGAAGACGAGTATCAAACTACAAATCACGCAATATGTGGGTAGAGCTGGTGGCTAACCACAACAAATCACCCACACACACACTGGTATTCATGTGCATGGCGTTGTCTGCAGGCAATGTGACAACAAAAGGAAGTTACAGCAGAGTAAACAAGAAAATAAATAGTTTTTGGCAATACTAATTTATTTAATTTTGTTTTTCTATTCAATGAAGCGAATTGTTCGACTTAAAAACATTTTGATAGAGTATTTTAGATAGTTCACCGGAATTTCCTTTAGTTATTTTTGCATGTTTTCTCCTTTTACAAAAAGAGTTTTTCTTTTTATTGGTGAAGAGGTGAAAGTAGTGCTGAATCCAGCGAAGTTGTGATTTTCAGTCAAAAGATTGGGCTCAAGCACAGATCGATGGTGCATTATTTTTATATGTGTCCGAGTGTAGGGTACGAGTGTGGCAGGGTTCCTAGAAGACTCGTCTTAGTTATTTGAGGACATTATTATTTAGCTAATTTTTTATTAATTTGGGCACAAAATTAATCATCCAGTTTAATTCGTATAAATTGCTTAATAAATAAAATATCGTGTAGCAAGAAATAAAGTAACTGCAATCACTAGAGATGCCAAAAGGGCATATCTACAATGGAAGCTCAATGATAGTTTACCTCCCAAAGTCCTATGGAAAAACCTTAAAACCTTAGGTGTCTCAGGAGAGAATAAGCCCGTGTGCAGTGTGGACCCAGAAATCTTAAATACTCACTTTCTAGCATCTAACAGGGCTCCCCTCGACATACCTGTAAAAGTTCCTCTACGAGGGCATGTTGATGACGGTGAGTTTGAATTTGTGTCTGCAACAGAGATGGATTTGATACAGTGTGTGCATACTGTCAAATCTAATGCTATAGGGACCGACGGCATTTGCCTTAAATTTCTTAAAATTATTCTACCATTTGTAATACTATCACTTACGCACATAATTCACTTTTCAATCACCTCATCTACATTTCCATATCTTTGGAAGACAGCAAATATAATACCTGTGCCAAAAACAAAATGCTCTACCGCTCCTCAGCACTTCAGAGCAATAAGCATTTTACCTGCCCTATCGAAAGTATTTGAAAAATTTTTGGCGCGACAAATGACCTGCTACCTGGACAAGAATAATCTTCTGAGTAATTTCCAGTCGGGCTTCAGAAGTCTGCATAGTTGCTCCACAGCTATGCTTAAAATGTTTGAAGATGTTCGCTCTGCTTATGTTAAAACTACCTAACAGTGCTAGTATTACTCGATTTTTCAAAAGCATTTGATACTATTGATCACAACATTTTACTGCAAAAATTGTGCTATCACTATAAGTTTGGAGCATTTTCTCTGCAACTAATAAAAAGTTACCTTTCGAATCGGCTACAACAAGTTAAGTGTGGTGATAAATACTCAAGTCTAAAACCAATTACGTCAGGTGTGCCGCAGGACTCTATTTTAGGTCCAATTTTATTTTGCATTTTCATTAATGATATTGTTGAGTGTTGCCAAAATTCGTCGATTCATCTCTATGCTGATGACACCCAGATCTACCTGTCAAGGCCAATAGGTCTTATTGAAGATTTGATAGCAAGGCTTAATGAAGACCTCACACGTATTTCTAACTGGTCCAAATCTAACAACTTGAAATTAAATGAGTCAAAGACGAAGGCGATTGCTATTTCTCATTCAAAGTATGACCTTAACTCTTTGCCGCCAATATTACTTAATGAAGTAAATATTAACTTTGATGACATAGTAACTAACCTGGGTTTCAGAATAAATTCAAGACTATCATGCGTTGACCATGTAAACTTTGTTGTAAACAAGGTATATAATATTCTTAGAAAGCTATATTGTACTGCCTACTTACTGCCACGGCAAACTAAATTAAAACTTGTTAGATCACTCATTGTTCCTCATGTATCATACGCTGAATTAGTATATTGCAGGCTTGATAATAATTCGAAACAAAAATTGCAAATCGCTTTAAATAATGCAGCGCGTTTCGTGTTTGAAAAAAGGAAATATGACCATATATCTATCTACTCAAAACAGATTCTCGATCATAATCTCGACTCGTATCTCAAAATACGCTCTATTTTGTTCCTGCATAAACTAATATACACACAAAAACCATTGTACCTGTATAAAAACATTAAACAATGCCAGTGCACCCGAACATTGAATCTAATTGTTCCGACTTACACTTACTTGGAATCAGAACGCATGTTCTTTGTCAGTGCCATTAAACTATGGAATTCTATACCAACTACAATAAAGCTTATAAAACAAGCAAGGTGTTTTAGAACTGCAGTTTCTAATTATTTCTAACCTTTAATACCCCTTTCCTTCTCCCATTCCCACCATCTTTCTCTTCTTCTCACTTTCTTTCTCTTCTTCTCACTTACTACTAAGTTTTAGTCTATAAGTTTAATAGTTAAAATAGTTTTAAATCTAAGTAGAATTTCTATGTATACCATCCTCGTATTCTAGAATTATAAGAAGATGTACTACCACAAGACTCTGTCTTACTATGTACAAAACAAATCAAATAAATTGAAATTGAATTGAAATTCAATAAAAAATAATTTAAATTTAATTTAAAAAAACAAGAATGACTTTGAGTGATGGAAATCTTTACTTTGACCTTTACGTACTCGATTGCATGTCTTTCGTTAAGGTGATTCATTTTGCGCCACCGTGTATGCCAATTTGCGTTTCAAGGTATTAGATTTTAACCTCTTCCGGCCAAAATCGCCATTCATGAAGATTGAAATTTTTTCTCTCAAATACCAACCCTACCATTGCTAACTAAAGGTAAACATCAAACTTTTAAAAGTGATTTACATTGAAGAATACAGCCTCCTAAAATATGTACAATGTACTGTACACTTTTATTAATGCAAAAAGTGCCAGTGAACTGCAACCCTGACTACAGGGTTTGATAAAGAATATATGTATGTATGTTATTATTTCAAACATTACATACTATATTAAAAAAAAATTTTTTTTTATATATTTTATGTTTCTGAAGTTAAGAAAAGGTTAAAAAGTCAAAATTGAAGGGCACTGCCTAGTTGCAGCGCATGCTTGCGAGCTAATTCTTACTCTTAATGATGCTTGCAGGAAATGTATTGAGTCGGGTGCAAGAGAAACCCTGGAGGTCGAGGCTACTGTCCGGCTCTCTCGAAAACTAAACTATGCTACCTGGGTGCTCTCAGTTTCTTAAAACCAGAATCTATTCCTGAACTGTGGCATGAGCGACTCCTAAAATTCGCGAACAGTAGGCGCATCTTGAGTGATGCATATTTTCGTTAACACAAAAAAAGGACTCTGATCTGGTATGGCTATGGACCAAAATGGTCTCTGCTTGGCTTCGGCCAGCCAGTATAACCTAAGTTAAAAAAAAATTACTTTTATTATATAATTTTTGTATCAATACTTGAAAATTCTTATGAAAGTGGAGAGTTTTATTGTTTAATTTTAAGAAGGAAAACTTTCTTTTACTTCGGTCTATGGCCTAAGGTTATACGTTAATATTTAATTTAAATAGGAATTCGTAATAAGTTACGAAATAAAATAATATACTAATTCATTTTTATAATTTTTGGAATTGGCGTCGTACGTCAATTATATCTGACAGCTGCAGTATACAAACAGATAAACAAAGGAGCGCGAGCAATATAAAGATTTCACTCGCTTTTGCTCACTGTGCCGCTTAACGTAAACCAAATCCAATGCTATTCCTTTCGTTTCTTTTTATCCTGTACTTTGCTGTAAAAAATAAAATTGCTGTGCATAATACCTTAACTTTCTTTTTATTTATGACCACAATTTGTCTGTATGCGGGTGTGAAATTGTAATGCCAAAGACCACCAAACCGTTGCCAAGTAGAATATTACGCTGACACTTTAAAGTTTGGCCAAGTCTGGCCATTTGGCCAACTTTCACGAATTAAAGTACATTTATATTATTTGCCGATTGTTTTTGTTGTTGACGCAGCAAAGCAATCGTGCCTTAGGCCGGCATCTAAACGAGCATAGCAAAGCGATGACAAAAAAAGGAATATAAGTAAATAAAGTTAAATAAATATAAAAAAAACTGTGGTTTATTTTTAAGGTACAAGGTGGCGCAAAATGTGCATAATGTTTTTGAATAACTTTTTTACTAAAAGTAAATCAAACAAATGTTTTTGGGTGACAGCCGTAAGACAAGATGGGATATCATGTGTAACATGACCATAAGAGTCGTACTCCATTTGTACTATCACTAACATGAAGAGATTATAAAACCATGACAGGCGTGCTGATGGGACATATCCCAGTAGCAGCGAAGAATGCAGGGAATCTGTAGAGCATCTCTTTTGCGCATGTCCTACATTATTTAAAACTCGCTTAAATAATCTGAGGCACCACAGTTTGCTGGATGTCTTCCATCTCAGCAGTGGGTTGGAAATGCCTCCTTAAATTCGTAATAGAAACAGACACTATGTAGGTGGACTATTTCAAAATGCATAACCAATGAGCTCCATCTAGTATCGCTATGGACCAAACTGGCCTGTGCGTGACTGCAGGCCAACCCGTTTCACCTAACCTAACCTAGTTATTGTGAAATTTTACTTAATATATATGATATATAAATACAAGCAAGGTGAATTCCTACAAGGTCAAATCACCAGGGCAACAAAAACATTTACAATTTGGTTGTTTGAATCTCAAAACTTCTGCCAGAATATAAACAAATAAACAAAACAACAACAGAAAAGCAAACCTCTTTGACATTCAATGTACCAAATTGAAAAGAAGAAAATTCAATTGTTTAAGTAACAACTCCTTGTATGAATTTGTCTTGCTATACACGTACATACATATTTGTCTAAACTATATACTTTTCTCATACTAGCATTTTACAAGTTTTTTGCGCTCATTTAGAATATCAGTTCAGTGCCATATTTCCAACATGCATCCAACAGCATGGGAGACTTAAGCGAAGTGTTGAGTCACAGATTGCTAGTCACTGCACTTTTCATACATTTAGAACATCTCAACTTAATTTACCAGCACATATATTTAGATACATATAATCATATTTACTTACATTTGTACACATGTATACGCTAACATTGTTAAAGTTAATGCTCTCAAAATACAAAACTGCGATTTTTAATGGTGGTTTTAAAATTAATTAAATTAATAAAAAAGATGTTTAAAGTATTTATTAATCAATAATATATGTTCCTTTATTATTTACAATGTCTTCCCAACGTTTAGGCAAATTTTTAATTCCAAAATACGCTTCGATATCCCTTTTTATAGCTTCTTTTGAGGAGTAGTTCTTGTTACTCATATGGGATTGAAGTCCACGGAAAAGGCGATAATCTCAAGGTGCAATATCCGGAGAGTATGGTGGATGGGGCATTAGCTCCCATCCGAGCTCGTTCAGCTTGCCAATGTTTGCCTTGCAGTATGAGGTCTTGCGTTGTCGTGGTGAAACAAAACTTTGCGTCTATTCACTAAAGGCGGTCGATTTTTGTTAAGTGCCTCATTCAGGTTTGATAGCTGATGTGAATAATAAGCAGCAGTTATCGTCTGGTTTGGTTCCAGAAGATCATAATAAACAATACCGGCCATATCCCACCAAGGAGAATCTTCTTGGGGTTAAGGCCATCTCTAGGGGTCGGTTCTGGTGTTTCATCTTTATGTAACCATTGACGTTTGCGAACAGGATTATTGTAAAGGACCCATTTTTGATCACCAGTAACGATACGGTTAAAAAAACTTTCATTTTCAAGCCATTGCAGCAGCTGGGAACACACATTCACTGTCTGCTGAAGGTTGGCGACGGAAAGTCTATGCGGAACCCATTTTCCCAGCTTTGAAACCTTTCCCAACTGAACCAGGTGCCTGTGAACTGTTCCATGCAATGAATTTAACCTCTGAGCTATCATATCGACTGTCAAATTCGGCTCTGGTTCCACGAGTTCGAGCAAGGCGTCAGAGTTAAAGACTTCAGGACGACCAGCGCGCGGGGCATCCTCCACGTCGCAGTTACCACTTCGGAATTTTGAAAACCACTTTTGCGCAGTCCTTACACTCGCGGTATGCTCTCCGTGAACAGTGTTGATTTTTATGTTTCAGCAGCAGTTGTTGCATTTTTACCACTTTTATAAAAAAATACAAAATATGCCTCTTATACGCGTTCGAAGATTCTATTTTATTTTTTAACAACTCGTGCTTCTATCCGCGATTAAAATCACTTGTTAAATGCACAATATATCAAAGAAAATATAAATAGTTCCGTTATATATAGTAAAATTTTGGGTAAAATACGCACGAGCTTATGGAATGGCCTGATACATATTCGCTAATATTTAGAGTTCTACCTATTTCTAAGTGGTGTCCTATTTGTTGTACATTCTCACAAACGCACATACCGTAATATGCATATATGTACATATGAGTATGCATACTCACTGTTCAACTCTCGTACCAACACTTTCTGTGTCCATATGAGCACACTATATATATGTATGTAGGTATATAAATACCCATTGGCCTTCTTGTGCATGCACTTATTATGTACTTGAAATTTGTGGAAAGAGTCGTTCGAATTATTGACCATCCCTAAACGCATCGTTTTCGCTTTAATTAAGAACACAGCTCAGCTTAATATTTCTCTGCTTTAATAAGCAAATTCGTTATTGAGGAAAATACCTCCAATCTTACACGATGAGCAAAGAGAATTGCTGCCTTAAGCCATATCAGTAATGCGAAATAGAATCGAGCCTATAGGAGATAGGATGTTCATATGATGGCATTCTATTCGTGTGAAATCTTCGAAAAAAAAACACTAAAGATGTAAAAAAAACGCTTAAGCGTGCGTGGGAGCTGTGGTAGTACTAGTGGTAGAGAAAATTTTAAATGATTATCACGTATATGTGTTTACATATTGGAGCAGAGCTGTAAACAAAGAGTAACGTTAAGAACAAAGAAAATCGTTGAATCGAGACTGATCTAAAACAAACAAAAAAATGACGCTTAGTTTCGAGATTTCCATAATTGACCTATGCTCGCAGCATGAAGTTGTTTTGTATCTACCGTTGTATTCCGCGCGCAGTTTTGTGCTTCGACTCCTACTTCAGGGATCGTGACTCCTCAAGTAACTCTCCCAAGCTATGTTAGACTACTTCGGTTAAAGTCACATATCGCCGTAAGTTTTTCTCTGATAAAAATCCATAAAACTAGTTTAAAGTTTCCATGGTTTCAAATCTTCCTAACTAGACTACTTCGGTTAAAGTCATATATCGCCGTAAGTTTTTCTCTAATTTCCTTGAAATTTTGACACAACATTTAAGAAGCGTTATTTTACTACTTGACTTTATTCGTCCGAGTGCCATGATATTTCAACTGTACGACCAAGGATTTATCTTACCAACGAATGTAATTGAGAAGCAACTTTCATCATAACCGTAGTCGATGAGATTCATAAAGTTTGCGTAACTAAATCAAAAGTTGATGCATTTTTTTCTTCTCATGCCATTTGAAACATTTTACCACAACGTTGCTAAACTCATAAACCAGATGAATTCCGCAGTATCTTCACAATGTTGAGCTTTTTTAATTACGAAGTAAACTTTTGGACAACATTTCAATGTCGAATTACCACAAATTTATGTCCGCAGTATTGTTTTCTGCAGCCGTTGTCACATTTCGCTGTCTGTACAACAAAATATTGCCTTGTAGTTGACACGCTTCGCTGCCGAAAAATTGTAGCTGTTGTGGCGCAGCGGGAAGCCGGTGCTGGCTCATCATTAATTGTGCGCTTGTATATGATTGTGTTTAATTGTAAATGTGTGTGTATGAATTTACATGGCTGTATGCACTGTTTCCTGTTTCCTTGGCCTAGGATCCAGTTGACTGAGGTTGATTGGCGATGGGTGTTTATTGATTAAATTGTTCTTAGTTTTGAGTAATTTTTTTAAGTTAAATATTTTTACATCACATTAGTGTACTCTCGTATTTAGTAGGCTGAATCCATTTTTTTTTTAAATTCAGGAAATGCCAGATAGCGGGAAAGTTGCCTTTTAGTATCAGTTTTAAAACTTTTTATGAGGCAAATCAAATGAAATTAAATTAATTGCTCCAGTGTGATGAATTTCAATAAAGGAAAAACTGGTTCAATAGAAAATTATATAAAAAATACGCGTTTATTTTATTTGGAAAAAAGAAAATATATAAATAAACAGTTGAATGGTTAAAAGTATATGCAAATAAACTGAAATCAGTTATCTGAAAAAGTTGATAACGTGGCAAATAAAAATAATAAGAAATCTATATTTTGCTGCATCACAGAACCTGGCATTTTTTTTAGTCTAACTGGCAGAGCTTCGAGTTTTTGAACAAAACAAAAAAAAAAAAAAATAAAACAAAAATTCCATGGTAAAAAAGGGTTGTAAAGAAACTAAAATTCGCTGAGTTCACTTTTTTAAAATCCATCGAGTGCTTCATTACTGGATAAGTGTACTTTCAGAAAATATTAACGAATTCCGGTCTTATTTGAGTTGCCACAAAATTGTCACACTGTGTTTCTAGCGAAGTTCTTCTAGAAGCTTTGACGATTGAAAATATTATGGATGGCAAAATTTGGGCACTCTTCTGGAGTGTCCGTGTCACACATGTGAGGCGTACAGTATTACGTTACAAACAGTACAAAATTTAATAAACCAAACATTTTTATAACTGCTTTGTTGTAACAACTAATACTAATTTTGTTATTATTCAACCAAGCAATATTTGAACGAATATTAGCCAAACCACTAATATATTTTTGTAGTCTACATACATTTATTTCTTAGGTACTCCTTTAGGTATTGAAAGTAGTACTAATTTAACTTCATTACTAATTTTTATGTTGACGACAGGGAGTATCGCCTGAAAAAGCTCTAGTAAAATTTTCTGAAGAAAAATTTTCTAAAATATTTGAACACTCTAACGACTTTCTAAACTTATTTTCTAAGTTGTTTCTTGAAATACGAGTAAAAATGACCCTTTTAGGTGGGAGCTAATGGGTTAAAATATTCTACGAAAACATTTTTCGTGAAATTTGGTTGCATAAGTTTCAACCTTTTCTTTCGCTGAGACATAGAGGATGGGACATGAAAACTTTAGTAGGCTATTGGACACACCAAGTGCAGCCAAGCCCTTCCTAACCTGATTTTCCTAACGCGGAGAAGGCATTCCTCTTCCTCTGCTACCACCAACTGGTACCGCATCGAATGAAGCCGCAGGAGAGCCGCAGCGTTTGTATCCATTCAGATGGCACGGCTGAGCCAACGAAGCCGCTGGATCTTTATTCGCTGCACCATGTCAATGTTATCGTAAAGCTCATACAGCTCACTATTCCATAGTCTGCGATACTCACCGTCACCAACGTGCAAAGGTCCGAAAACCTTCCACAAGGGACGCCTTATCGGATACTGCCACCGTCCAAGCTTCTGCGCTATACATTAGTACGGGCATGATAAGTGCGTTAAAGAGTGTTAGAGAGTGTTCGTCGAGAGAGGACTTTACTACTCAATTGCTTATTTAGCCCAAAGTAGCCCTTGTTGGCAAGAGATATTCTTTGTTGGATTTCAAGACTGACATTGTTATTGGTGTTAATGCTGGTTCCTAGATAAACGAAGTCTCTTACAATCTCGAAATCATGGTTGTTAACAGTGACGTGGGGGTCGATACGTGAGTACGCTGACGGTTTGGATCGTCTCCTAGTGTGACATTTAATAAATCTTCAGAAATTCCACACATATTTTTTGCTTGGTCTATCTCCGGTTTGAGACTATCTGGCAGACAACGTGACAGTTTAAAGTATCAAAATTACTTATCTGCACATTGATAAATTATTATTGTTTAACCGATTTATGTTTATCATTTTCTTCTCCTTTAAGTATGCAATAAAAGATAGTAATTTACACGATAAGGTTACAGTTTTATTCGCCTCCCACTTATCTTCACGTCGCAATTAGTTAACGACATGGTATTGAATCTCATTTATGGCAGCTAATGGCAGCTGTCATGTTCTATAAACACAATAAGAGCGAGTCACCCTGCAGCGACTAAGGTGGTTGGGTATGTCATTCGCATGGAAGGAACTGCTCTGGCGAAGAAGGTGTTTGAAATAGTAATTGGAGGTCGACAGCGAAGAGGGCGTTTTCGTGTTCGGCGGAAGGACCAAATTGAAGATGACCTGGTTTCTCTTGGCTTAAGAAACTGGACAATTTGTGCGGAAAACATTACACATGGCGATAAATTATTTGTCAGGCTGTAACTCTGTAACCGCTTGTTACGGCCAATTAAGTAAGTAATAAGAGCAAGTCTCCTGCTGGCTTCGAAACCGCAAGGTTCATCTAATTAATACATGTTATATGAGATTTATTTCATTGTCTTATCCTCATGCCTCCAACTCTCATGGAATTTAGGTTCCGTATGGCTAATTTAATGTGCGTCCACAACTGCAGTTGCATGAGAAATGTGAAAAAGCAAAGAAGAGTGCAAGAAGAATAAGAAATTACACAAATTACACGCTAAGAAATTCCAATGTTGACAATCACCAACTGAATAAGTTGGAGGTACATACACAGTGATTCTGTCAAATTCACTGAGATTTGCTCTCAGTGGTGGGATGAGCGCCACCCAAGAATATGGCCAACATTAGACCGTTAGCCGGCTCTCAGCGAATTTGACAGAATTAGCGGATGGGCTGTCGTAGCAGGGGTAATGAATGGGTTTGTTTATGAAAAAACCAGGAAAGCGTTAGTGATATATAAAAAAATCAGCACAACCTTCGCTCATGTTGGTTCGTTGCCATCTGAACCCCGACTGATTGGACGAGTGCGTGAATACTTGTGAAATTATCATGTAGAACTCGCCTGTTGAATTACGCCCCTGACGTCGCAACCGAAGTTTACAATTTTGTTTTTCACCACAGTTATTGGCCAAATCTGGTAAATTTATCCCCCTTGGTTGCCGCTCGTGGGAGCAACTTCAGTTGCCGTGTCACAGGACCCCTGACAGCCGATTTCTGCGCGCTCGTTTCAAACGTATTCACACAATCGTCCAATCAGTCGGGGCTCAGATGGCAACGAAGTAACGTAAGTGTTGATTATTTTCGCGTACCACCAACACAATCTCAGTTTTTTATTCATTTATTAATTTACTCATATATGAATTTAGTCTATGAAAATATAAGTTTTTTACAGAGTATAGGGAAATAAAAAGTTTACTACTTAAAGCACTCAATTTTACAAAAACTTCCTAAATACATTCCCTATTTCGTCAGCCTATTAGCTGGTTCTCTAAAATTCACTAAGAGCCGGTCCCACCTGTAAGTATCTTTTCATCATCGACACCACCTTTATAATCTGTACATCGTCACAGAGCTTTGTCTCAAACCAAAATATTTTCGTAAGTTGTATTTATTATATCTCTCTCCTACCCGTATGAAATTTTCAACAGAAATTTGCTTTCTGTAGTCAGTTGTTAGTGAATGTGTTTATTTTACTTAATCACAAAGATGCTGGGCAAGCACTAAATTCAGGCACTGAGCTCTTCGTTCGGTGAACAGTTTTGATTAGAAACGTTTTTTTTGGAAATAAATTTCTAGGAAAAACGCAGTATGAGTGTTAAACTAAAAGCTCTGTTGCCAAAGTTCTGCCATTTAAAAAGGTCTTTTTAAAATGAATGTTTGCTAGCTCAGCAAGAAAAAGCGGCTAGGGTTTGTGTTTGCAATTTTGGCAGCAATACTTTGCTAATAAATTCTAAGGGCTGCATGAACTTTGAGGTGAGTTAGTGACAGGGCTGTCACGAATGCTTATAGGGCATTATTACGGTATTTTGTTCCTTGCTCTGAATGAGAATCTAAAAGTATGAAAGCAATAAAACTTAGGTATAATAATATTTCTTTTAACGTAGTAGACAATTTTGGTTTAGTAAAAAACAACAGTGTTAAGCGATGATGGCAAAAAAAAATTATAATAATACAAATTTTTGTTCACCATAAAATATATCTTGAAAATTCTGAAAATTAAAAAACACTCCACCTTTGTTGAGAATATTCGACTGCTTAAGCTCAGCCATTTAATGAAATTCTCATATTTCGGGTTTTTAAATATATTTTCGCACTTTTACTCTCGCAAATTTATCGTCTTAAGCATAAGCGCCCTAAAGTAGATTGTAGTGTTTGAAGTGAAGCTCAGACATACTCGTGCATACTACGCACACATGTGAAAGTGTAAAACAAATACTCCACATAATGAAGTGAAAGAAAAATGTGCTCTCCGAGCAATATTACAAAATAAATATATTGAGCTGGCAAAATTGTATACACAGCAGCTACTGAAGGTACCATGCCAGAGGGGAGAATGAATTACTACTTTTATTGGTAGTGTCTAACGCACATAAAAAATTGCTTCATAAAATCGAAGAAAAAATGTGGAAATACCAAAATTGAACACAGAGTACGCGAAAGGTGTCAATGTTGAAAAATATGCTTGGAGCTTAGCTTGTGGCTTAACCTTATGGGGGATTAAACTTGCAGGGTGAGTAAAAAACCATTTTATCCCAAAAGGTGTACACGAATGCCAGGAAAGCTGGAAGCGACTATCAGATATACAGGAAATGATAAATGTTGAGAATAGTGTTTCACACAACGAGTTGATTCCTAGGGCCAAGCATAGCCAGATAAACTGTAAGTAAATTGAAGGCACTCAATATGAACAAAAACAAACGTGTTTTCTTTGTTAGGTCCGGGACTTTTTAGCCCATGTGTTAAAGGACAGCATTTAAATTCCATTAGGTAGCTGCAGAGTATACGTTGAGGGCATTATATCTCATATTTCTCCAGACCACTATCGCAGAAGGAGCACGAAGTTATGCTAGAGATTCCAATTGAGCAAAGCCCGCTTTAGACTGCCACCATCAATGAGAGTTGGTTCTACGTTGACCTCAAAAGTTCCCTCTACCATCTCCGATACACCTGAGGCCAATAACTCGAGAACTTACTTATATATATCACAGTTCGTGCCCACAGTAGCCAAGTGCTTTGTGAATGAACCCAACAGGAATTAGCGACCTTTCTCTTAAAACTTAATAAGAAGGACCTGATAGTACTGATGGGTGTAATCTCAGAGCACAATGCCTGTGGTCAGTATATGACTGCCATGGAAATCACTGGCAACCCAATATACCTCTACTGTATTGAGAATAAGGACAATGCAGAGCATTTTCTCTGTAGCTGCCTGGCGTTTTGTGGAATCAGACTTAGGCTGTTGGGTTGCGATGTACTGAGATCCTCTTCCGGATCTCTTAAGATTCAGCAATGAATCAAAAAAAATTTTTGGAAGAGTCACTTCATAACATATTCTTCCGTTTTACGATCCACATCTAATATATATCCTGCCTCTGTATTATATGTAATACTGTCTACTATGCTTGGAATTGTCCAATCCCGCACAAATCTAATCTAATCATGCGCTAAGTACTGGCCTCGCGACTACTAACTCGACGCCAACCTATACCCCCATAGCTAGGAGCATTCAAATTGCCCATACCTGTATTAGAATGCTTGTAGCAAAGCATCTCCGATGGATTTAAATGTCCTTCACTCAGGACGGGTTTGATCGTCGTTGGCCCATCATAATAATTATTTACATATCTCTGACTTAGTTGACGGAAGAAATTGAAAGTAAAATATTTTTAAGAGTACTCCGATTTGGCACAATAATTATTACTTTGGTTGTAGTATTAGAGTGATTCGTGGGCCAAGAGAAACGAGGGAAGCCTATATGTGAAGATGCGGAATCAATCAGTATATTGCCATAAGCCATGATAGAAAAAGAGAGAAATTTAGTTGGGCCAGTCCAACGCATTCGGCTGAACTGAGACCAGATTCCAGCACAAAGAGTGTATGGAGCTGTCTCCAGATAGAAATACATGAAAATCGATATACATACAGAAGACATGCTTTCAGTGTTTTAGATGTACGTACGAACCGAAAGATAACATTGATTTGGATCATTATCTTATTGCAGCCAATGTCTGTACACGCCTCTTGGGAGCAAAATATATACGTCTTCTTTCACAAGTAGAGTTCTACATATTTAAAAGCTGCAGTCAAAAGACAGTTAGCAGAGACGCTGTTTTACTCTGTCTCCTGCTCTCAGAGCGCACAGAACAGAAAGCCGACATAGGAGCCACATTCCTCGCTTTCTGAAGAAGATGTTTTATGATATTTCGACAACTTCGTAAAAATAATTGGTACGAAGAGGAATTCTACGCTGCCACAGAGAGAAAACATTGCCTTTGACCACGCAGGGAATGGGCTACGCACGATCCATGTGGGATCCCCACCGAGTGTTGAGAAAGGAAGATATGAAACGATAGACCGAAATACGTAAGTTTAAGAGCCGATCAGAAAAACAATTTTACCACTAAGTTCCATGGCTTATAGAAGATTTTAATAGTGAGACAATTTCCTCTAAAAACAAAGACTGTGATTTTGTCACTGTTGCACAACGCATGCTTGTGGAGGGAATACTTTTCGCGATGCCCGGAGAGGATGTCACCCGGAATGGTGACAAAAGTGGCTACCACAGGGAAGGTGAATATTCCGTTCTTCCAATCGTGGACTGTCGTTCCATTACACGATCATGATGGAGAACAAAAAAGCCGCGGCAGCGGACGGGCTGCCAACTGAGCTATTAAACTAAAGCAACCAGGAGCTGGTATGCAAAATATGGATGTATGCAAGCTTGTCGATTAGAAGAAGGGTGATAGTGTGGGTTCGGACGTAGAAAATCAACTATTGACTTGATATTTACAATACACAAAGTTTTGGAAAATATCAAGCAAGCGTCAACTCTTTGTCCATTTTGAAGCCACATTCGATGGCATGATACCGAGCAGTCTATAAGCCGCGATGTCTGAATTAGGTATCCCCGTCTGTGTATAAAGGCTGCATAAGATGCCACTCTGAGTGTTGAGTTCGAAATTATTAAAAGGGTTTTCATATAGGCATAACACAACTTTTTCATTGCCTAACTAGTGAAGTTGAAGGGACTCAAATGGTGAAGAGGCTTAACTTCTTGAGTTAATTTGTTTTTGTAATTCGCAAATTCGCTGCAATGTGGTGCGCTATTGCGTTCTTTTGAACTGAAGCACTGACGACTCTGATATTCGATTCGAAATCAACTTATGTGAATATAAAAGACTTAATATGTTTTTATATGTTTTTTAACACACTTAAAGCTCCTTATTGAAGGATACACGCGCGAAAACTTTTCTGCTATACAAATATTGCTTGCTCATATATAGACATTTGCTTGCATTTTGTTTCGTTTATTTCTTTGGCTTGGTTACTTTTATGCACTCGCAATTTCCCCTAACGCAAATAATTTCTGCAGCAAACAGGTTTGTTTTACACGTCGAATTCACTAGCAAATACTTGTAAGCACTCATATGTATTGCGGTTTTCATAGTCAAGTGCTTTTGATACTACTATTTGGTTCGCTATGGGTTCGATGTTAGCTGTACAGCAGTATGAAACAGCAAATGATAGAAATTGGTAGTTTGTTAAGAGTTTTAATAGGCCCGCAGGCAATTGTAAGCCCCCGAATTTTGAACTTCTGCCATGAACAAATTTTTAAAACATCATAAAAACCATCTGCCATTCAGAGGCGGCGCAAAGCAAAAGGTGCTTTCACGGAAGCCATATACATTAATATCTATGTATGCATATGTCTCTGCTTGAGTGGAATTAACGTTTAAGTTCCAAATTACGCTTACTAGGGAAATGTCAATTATCAATTAGCACATACTAGGTAGATCAATAAGTTTAATGGTTCGATAAAGACACATTTTTATGGTTTGAAATACACTTTATTATTCAGTATAGTCTCCTTGAACATCAATACACTTGTTGCACGGAGATTCTAATTTATGAATTCCACTGCTGTTATGACTCCATCGTTTAATGAAAAACGCTTTAACGTATGCATTTTTTTAGGTCGGGAAAGAGATGGAAGTCGCCTGAGGCAAAAAGTTAAAAAGACGATGGATGCTCCAACAATTCGAACTTTAAGTCATGGATTTTAGCCATTGTCAAAATGCTCTTATTGCACGCCGAATTGTCCTGATGAAAAACAATTTTTTTCTTTTGAAAACTGGGCCTTTTCCCTTTTCCCGTGATTTCATTCCTTTAGCTGATCTAAAGAAAAAAATAATATCCAGAATTTATTGTTTTACCAGTTTGCAAGTTGTTTACAAGCAAATTTTCTTTTGTAACCCCAAAAACTGATGCTAACAATCTTTTTGCTCGTTCTTCCAATCGTGGACTGTCGTTCCATTACACGATCATGATGGAGAACAAAAAAGCCGCGGCAGCGGACGGGCTGCCAACTGAGCTATTAAACTAAAGCAACCAGGAGCTGGTATGCAAAATATGGATGTATGCAAGCTTGTCGATTAGAAGAAGGGTGATAGTGTGGGTTCGGACGTAGAAAATCAACTATTGACTTGATATTTACAATACACAAAGTTTTGGAAAATATCAAGCAAGCGTCAACTCTTTGTCCATTTTGAAGCCACATTCGATGGCATGATACCGAGCAGTCTATAAGCCGCGATGTCTGAATTAGGTATCCCCGTCTGTGTATAAAGGCTGCATAAGATGCCACTCTGAGTGTTGAGTTCGAAATTATTAAAAGGGTTTTCATATAGGCATAACACAACTTTTTCATTGCCTAACTAGTGAAGTTGAAGGGACTCAAATGGTGAAGAGGCTTAACTTCTTGAGTTAATTTGTTTTTGTAATTCGCAAATTCGCTGCAATGTGGTGCGCTATTGCGTTCTTTTGAACTGAAGCACTGACGACTCTGATATTCGATTCGAAATCAACTTATGTGAATATAAAAGACTTAATATGTTTTTATATGTTTTTTAACACACTTAAAGCTCCTTATTGAAGGATACACGCGCGAAAACTTTTCTGCTATACAAATATTGCTTGCTCATATATAGACATTTGCTTGCATTTTGTTTCGTTTATTTCTTTGGCTTGGTTACTTTTATGCACTCGCAATTTCCCCTAACGCAAATAATTTCTGCAGCAAACAGGTTTGTTTTACACGTCGAATTCACTAGCAAATACTTGTAAGCACTCATATGTATTGCGGTTTTCATAGTCAAGTGCTTTTGATACTACTATTTGGTTCGCTATGGGTTCGATGTTAGCTGTACAGCAGTATGAAACAGCAAATGATAGAAATTGGTAGTTTGTTAAGAGTTTTAATAGGCCCGCAGGCAATTGTAAGCCCCCGAATTTTGAACTTCTGCCATGAACAAATTTTTAAAACATCATAAAAACCATCTGCCATTCAGAGGCGGCGCAAAGCAAAAGGTGCTTTCACGGAAGCCATATACATTAATATCTATGTATGCATATGTCTCTGCTTGAGTGGAATTAACGTTTAAGTTCCAAATTACGCTTACTAGGGAAATGTCAATTATCAATTAGCACATACTAGGTAGATCAATAAGTTTAATGGTTCGATAAAGACACATTTTTATGGTTTGAAATACACTTTATTATTCAGTATAGTCTCCTTGAACATCAATACACTTGTTGCACGGAGATTCTAATTTATGAATTCCACTGCTGTTATGACTCCATCGTTTAATGAAAAACGCTTTAACGTATGCATTTTTTTAGGTCGGGAAAGAGATGGAAGTCGCCTGAGGCAAAAAGTTAAAAAGACGATGGATGCTCCAACAATTCGAACTTTAAGTCATGGATTTTAGCCATTGTCAAAATGCTCTTATTGCACGCCGAATTGTCCTGATGAAAAACAATTTTTTTCTTTTGAAAACTGGGCCTTTTCCCTTTTCCCGTGATTTCATTCCTTTAGCTGATCTAAAGAAAAAAATAATATCCAGAATTTATTGTTTTACCAGTTTGCAAGTTGTTTACAAGCAAATTTTCTTTTGTAACCCCAAAAACTGATGCTAACAATCTTTTTGCTCGTTCTTCCAATCGTGGACTGTCGTTCCATTACACGATCATGATGGAGAACAAAAAAGCCGCGGCAGCGGACGGGCTGCCAACTGAGCTATTAAACTAAAGCAACCAGGAGCTGGTATGCAAAATATGGATGTATGCAAGCTTGTCGATTAGAAGAAGGGTGATAGTGTGGGTTCGGACGTAGAAAATCAACTATTGACTTGATATTTACAATACACAAAGTTTTGGAAAATATCAAGCAAGCGTCAACTCTTTGTCCATTTTGAAGCCACATTCGATGGCATGATACCGAGCAGTCTATAAGCCGCGATGTCTGAATTAGGTATCCCCGTCTGTGTATAAAGGCTGCATAAGATGCCACTCTGAGTGTTGAGTTCGAAATTATTAAAAGGGTTTTCATATAGGCATAACACAACTTTTTCATTGCCTAACTAGTGAAGTTGAAGGGACTCAAATGGTGAAGAGGCTTAACTTCTTGAGTTAATTTGTTTTTGTAATTCGCAAATTCGCTGCAATGTGGTGCGCTATTGCGTTCTTTTGAACTGAAGCACTGACGACTCTGATATTCGATTCGAAATCAACTTATGTGAATATAAAAGACTTAATATGTTTTTATATGTTTTTTAACACACTTAAAGCTCCTTATTGAAGGATACACGCGCGAAAACTTTTCTGCTATACAAATATTGCTTGCTCATATATAGACATTTGCTTGCATTTTGTTTCGTTTATTTCTTTGGCTTGGTTACTTTTATGCACTCGCAATTTCCCCTAACGCAAATAATTTCTGCAGCAAACAGGTTTGTTTTACACGTCGAATTCACTAGCAAATACTTGTAAGCACTCATATGTATTGCGGTTTTCATAGTCAAGTGCTTTTGATACTACTATTTGGTTCGCTATGGGTTCGATGTTAGCTGTACAGCAGTATGAAACAGCAAATGATAGAAATTGGTAGTTTGTTAAGAGTTTTAATAGGCCCGCAGGCAATTGTAAGCCCCCGAATTTTGAACTTCTGCCATGAACAAATTTTTAAAACATCATAAAAACCATCTGCCATTCAGAGGCGGCGCAAAGCAAAAGGTGCTTTCACGGAAGCCATATACATTAATATCTATGTATGCATATGTCTCTGCTTGAGTGGAATTAACGTTTAAGTTCCAAATTACGCTTACTAGGGAAATGTCAATTATCAATTAGCACATACTAGGTAGATCAATAAGTTTAATGGTTCGATAAAGACACATTTTTATGGTTTGAAATACACTTTATTATTCAGTATAGTCTCCTTGAACATCAATACACTTGTTGCACGGAGATTCTAATTTATGAATTCCACTGCTGTTATGACTCCATCGTTTAATGAAAAACGCTTTAACGTATGCATTTTTTTAGGTCGGGAAAGAGATGGAAGTCGCCTGAGGCAAAAAGTTAAAAAGACGATGGATGCTCCAACAATTCGAACTTTAAGTCATGGATTTTAGCCATTGTCAAAATGCTCTTATTGCACGCCGAATTGTCCTGATGAAAAACAATTTTTTTCTTTTGAAAACTGGGCCTTTTCCCTTTTCCCGTGATTTCATTCCTTTAGCTGATCTAAAGAAAAAAATAATATCCAGAATTTATTGTTTTACCAGTTTGCAAGTTGTTTACAAGCAAATTTTCTTTTGTAACCCCAAAAACTGATGCTAACAATCTTTTTGCTCGATTTCTGGACTCGAACTCGTTTCGGAGCCGAAGAACCAATTTCACAACACTCTTTAGACTCTTGTTTTGATTTAGGATCAAGGTGATAGACCCAAGTCTCATCCATAGTGATGAATCGATGCACAAAATCCACTTTATCCTTTCGAAAATGCTCTAAATGTTGCTGAATGTATTTCTGTTGGATTGTTAGCGAATGCGGCACCCTTTGTGCACATAGCTTTCTGAAAGCCAATACTTCAGTCAAAATATTGCTTACACTGGCCAATGAGATACCTAGGACTACTACTGAATCTTTTTCAGTCACTCGACGATTATCCAATACGATATCCAGTATTTTTTCTACGATTTTTGGTGTTGTTGCTGCTTTTGGGCGTCCTTATATCCTTGAGTGTATCGGCTTCAAGTCCCCTACGACCACGTTTGAATTTATGTAGAAAAGTCCTTTAACACTTTCAACATTCGGGCATAAGTTCCCTTGGCTATTAAACCTACCAAAAATAAAAGTTCAACCACTGCAAGAAACTTGATTTTTTTCTCTGTAGAAAATACTGTGACACGTCGATACTAAATGGCTTGTAAAGAAAGAATAAACTGACATGTCGTAACGAAACTTCACTAACTTTCAGAGTGTACCAACAACCGAACCGAATTGCAAAACTAATTGCACAATCTAGTACTTCATCGAAAATTAGAGTTTATAAAAAATGTTTGCTGAATCTTCTATTGACTGAGAGGCGAACGCTTGAATAGGACAACCTCTGCCGGGTGAGCTACTATCTAGAAGTAGTTGCAAAAGGTGGCTGTTAGAGATCGTTTAGGCAATAAAAATCTTAAAAACCAAAATTTTAAAAGTGCACCCATAGTACATGGAGAAATTCCTGCTTCTAATACCCAGCTTCATTGCACGAGTCGAAGATTTTACCTATCTAGGCAGGGTAATATCTGCTGAGGATAGTGCAGGAAAAAATATTCTCGTCAGAATAAATAAGTAACTGGTGGATATGCTCAGCTGTGCCATATCTGGAACTCATCACAAATATCCTTCCAAAGAAAAATGAGACTGTTTAAATCAAATGTCATCTCAGTATTGCTCTATGGATGCGAGAACTGGCTTGTAAACGACCATTTAACCGGAAAAATTCAAAGGATTGTAAACAGATGCCCCCTGCGTATTCTCAAGATGTGGTGGCCAAACGACATCAACAACGATGAGTTATATAAAAAGTGAGACTTGCAGCGATTGTCCATTCATATAAAATTACGAAAATGAAGATGGATATGTGGCCTTATTGCGAAAAGATGCAACGGAAATCTGTCGACAAGCTTTTGATTGGAACTCCCATGAAAGCCGCAAGAGCCACCGACCTAAGACTGCATGGAAAAGATCGCTACAAAAAGAAGTCGACGAATACAGGAAATCGTGGAGCGCACTAAAACTTCTTGCCAGAAACAAGACCAAGTGCAAATGCTTTATTGAGGCTCTATGCTTCAATGGGAGTTAAAGGAAATGATGATGATGACAAGGTGGCATTAAATTAATCATCCATTTTGTTTTTGAGTAACTTTTTTACCCCATTGGTTGTCTGTTTGTATACCGCAGCTGTCCAGTTCGTAATTGTTAAATATGATTGACGTAAAACGCAATGTGCAAAAATTATAAATCTTCCCATAGGGTGATTAATTTTGCGCCACCGTGTACATTATACATCAGCTAATACCCTAATCGTAGATGCTTTTATAAATAAATTTTGGAAAAATACCATAAAAAAATGGTTAGAAAGGTAATGATCCCACGCGCGTACCAAGTTTTGTTAGCAGAATACGACTAATTTTTTTTGGGAAGTGCACTTATTTTTTTATTGCTTGCAACCACAGATGTGTAAGTAAGTAAATGCATGTACACATTTCTCTTTTAAGATTTATAAGTCCAGTAAACATTTCAATTACATCTTTTTACATTCTTTTATTCCTTTGCATTCTTATCTTAATACGAGTATTCGCGTTAATCCCTGGTGTTTATCCGCATGCATTACAAGCAAATATCACCAAAGCAAACAAACAAGTAAATTGGCACTTGCATCTTCTTGTGGATGGGATTAGTTTTAGGTAGGGAACGGATTTCTGTGCATTAAAGGGTTACATACGTCCAGAATAAAAAAAAAATCGATTTTTTTTCAGATGATTATGCTTTATAATTTTAGGCGTATTTCTGTGGAAGTCGATTGAAAAAATTCCCCATAGATACAAAGCTATGGTAAAAAATGTACCTGCTCGACGAGAGCTTGAGCGCGAGTTTGACCTTGAGCAAAATGCACTTCAAAGTTTAAACTCGTTTTTGTCGAAACTACTTGTTCCGGCACGGTCTGCATGATAACTCCTACAGTTTAAAATATCTTTTGATATGCGTTTTAAGTTTTTGAAAGTGTTTTCTTTATAGTATGTCGAGCCGAATTTTGATATTTTTAATTACAAAAATTTATAAACATAATTAAAATGTGACATTATGACGAAATTTTTCGAAATTAAAAAATCCGGCTCGACAAACTATAACCACAACTTTATTTTACAAGAATTTGTTTACTTTTTACAGATCCATTAATATTTCAAGGAGAACTGATGCAGACCGTCGATCCACTTTTTTTCATTGTACTTTGGGTCATGTGATTTTTTATATACTAATTTTTGTAAAGAAAAATTAAAATAAATTTTTTTATAAAGTTTAAGTACTTATAAACAATAGATACATTTTTTTATATTTATTTGTATTGTCACCCCTTCTGAAAACAGTTTTTCTTTTAGCGCATTTTTGGCGCTGCTGGACGTAATTTTTTTTAAATATTTTAAATAGTCTTTCATTACTAATAACAATCCAAAAAGGAGAAAGAGAATAATTCTATCTTTGTCATTAATTTTTGATTTGATCCGTGGTGCTGTTGACTGTTGGTGGTTTCTTTAATATTCCGGCTCAAGCTCTGCATGGTTCGGAGTTCTTCTATGTTGGTCTCGCGAAATCTCTTTATGCTCGAACCGCTCCCACAAAAAATTTCTAAAATTTGTTGAAATAGATTTTTCATTTTCAAAATACCGCCTATTGAAAATTTTGAATATTTATTATAAAGAAAAAGCTGAAAAGCTGAAGCTCAACAAAGCTGCGGGCGAAGATGGCATAAGCCTGAACTAACGACTACCGACCGGCAAATATCAGCGGAAATTCTTCATCCCCACATCACCGCCGTCTGGAGCAATGAAAAGCTGCCTCCGTCCTGGACAAAAGGCATCATAGTGAAGCTGCCGAAGAAAAGCAACCTGCGTGACTGCGGCAACTGGCGAGGAATAACCCTACTTAACACCATTTACAAAATTGTAGCCGTGATTATACAAAGCAGGCTCAAAGATATCGAACGCTCCTTAAGAGCTGAGCCAGCTGGTTTTCGCCTTCACCGAAGCTGTGTTGACTAAGCCAACACGCTTCGGGTTATAATAGAACAATCAGTTGAGTGGTGCTCCCCGCTCTACATGCTGTTCGTAGACTTTAAGAAGGCATTCGACACTAGCAAACGAGACGCAATATGGCTGGCACTGAGTAGAAAGGGAGTTCCCGCTAAGATAATCCGCCTCATGAAAGCCCTCTACGAAAACTCCGAACTGGCTGTGCTTCACAAAGGCGATATCAGCGACCCATTCACCACCAACGAAGGCAGCCCTTCTCTTCGCGATCGTCCTTGTTGACATCATGAGCCAATTGACCCTGCACAAAAAAGTAATCGTATGGAGTTTCACCAGACATATTGAAGACTTGTGCTCCGCCGATGACATCTGTCTCCTCTCTCACAAGCTTTGTGACATGGAAGTGAAGGTAGACAAATTAATCGCGCTGGTATGCACTGTCGGACTGGGGGTCAACATCGCCAAGACCAAGGCTATGAAAGTTAACCATAATAACAATCCCCGAACAAGGCAAACAAAAAATCAAAAACACTTCTCCAAAGCAAGATCAGCGTAAAGGCGCGTAAAGGCCAAAATAAGTATTTCTGCTCCCACAATCAGTTTTTTTCTGCTTCACAAAAAGTTATTCCAAATTACAATTGAATAATTAATTTTGCGCTACTCTGTGCTCAGCTTTATTCATGCGGTTGATGCTACTAGAAGCGCATACATTTTAATTATGATAACTAAATAAAAATTATTGCATTGCAAATGGAAAATAAACAAGATTGTAAAATAGCTGTGATAAAAGTTTAATAACTATTACAAAATATAGTTTCCAGCACTCATAAAACTCAAATAAATAACCAGCTGCACGCAAAACAAATAACAAAGGACCAACATTGAAACAAATGTACAAAATCCGACAATAAATGTTTTTCACACATTTTATTTGAGCAAGACAATATTGGGAATAATTTATCATTGCTGCCAGTGCGGCAGACACCGTAAATGGAAGCAAAAAACGAATGATAAAAAAGTGATTCAATAAATGAAAAGGTAATAAAATGCGACGGGTAATATTATTGCCGAAAAACGAAGTTAATGAATATGCGAAGCCATTTATTTTGATAGTCAAATCTATTGGCATTGAATGACACTCGGATTTTTGGCTAAAATTACTTTCTGATAACACAAAGTGCTGATAAATCATTACGGTGTAGCGTTCATAGCTTTGCTAGATTTTGGGCCGCATTTTTCCACCAAATAGGGCTTGATTAAAAGGAAACTGAAGTTAAAAGTTGCTTGAATTATTAAGAAAATCGGTTCCATGGCAGAGGTGCAACAATCTTTTGAGTGGCAATTCACTTTTATTATTATTATAGTTTACTTCAGCGCCGATTATGTGGTGCATAGTGCCAAAGTTAAGGGGTCACATACGACCACTCTTATTAAAAAACAATTTTTTTTTCATATTTCGAAAGTATTGTATATTAGGAATATACTCTGAAACGTTCATGTGGAAATTCTCAATATTACATATAGCTTCTACAGCCCTATAACTAGGTAGAGAGCAGTCCGCGCGCTCCTGTACCTCAAACTTTAAGCTCGTTTTTCTCCTACTATTTTTTCCGGTACGGTCTGCATGATAACTCATACAGCTTTTAGTATTTTTTGATGCGGTTTTTTTTAAATATTCGAAAGTGTTTTACCTATAGATTTTGGTTTTGATATTTTCATTAAAAAATTTTATAAACATAATTAAAGTGTGTCATTTATGGAGTAAGACGCATACTTTTTTTTAAATACCGTAAATTGCAAAATTTCAAAGATCCGGCTGGACAGACTTTATTTTATAAGAAGTTTTTTACTTTTTGTACATCCATCAACATTTCAAAGAGGAATGATGCAGACCATGGAACAACTTTTTTCTCATTGTACTTTGGGCCACGTGATTTTTTATATACTAATTTTTGTAAAGAAAAATTTTAAATCAATTTTTTTATAAAGTTTAAGTATTATTCAACAATGTGTACAATTTTCTTATAATTTATTTCTATTGTTCTCTTCTCTAAAAACTGGTTTACGTAAAGCGCATTTTTGGCGCTGCTGTACGTATGTAACCCCTTAATGATTTCCACTTATTTCTATCGCTTGCGTTTTGCCTCAATTGAGTCCAAGTAAAATCAATGCAGATTATTTCGTCATGCAGGCAACGTCGCCAGGATCCTTTTGGTCTACAGCTGCGTCTATATTCTTGTGGGTTCCACTCCAAAGCCATCGTTGGTATTTATTGGTCTGGTTTTCTGAGAGTGTGTCGAATCTTTGTCCATTTCCTTTTCCGGATTTCGACGTCAATTGTAATTTGATTGCGATTTCTGTGCAATTCAGCGTTCGTTATTCTATTTTCTGGCCTCCAAGCGCTTTTTATGGTATCGATTTACATACGTTTGCAATTTAAAAACATTCTCCACTGATGTTGCCTAGGATTCACAGCCGTACAATAAAACCGATTTGATGTTCGAATTAAAAATACGTAATTTCGTTTTCTCCGCAAGCTGCTTGGAGTGCCACACTTTTGGCCAGCAATGGTGATATTATTAGGTATGGGTAGCATCTACATTCATTAATTTCGTTTCCTTAGTATTTGTTTTGAGATCCTCCCTTAAAGATTGGTCACGCAAATCATTCTGATTGGACTGCAGATGAGCCTGTTTTCTTAAGAAAGGAACGATGTCGTCAGCATAATTCAAATCGCTTGAATGCTCAACGGTTATAGGATTCCCTACAACACCTCTTCGGGGATTTTTGTCAAGCGCATTGTGTTAAATTTCATCAATTACAAACAGGAATAGTAAAGAAGAAAGGTTACATCCTTGTATGATGCTCGCAGCTACTTCGATTGGGTCTGAGAGCATTGCTCGAGGCATTACTTAACATTTCAAGTTAGAATACTGTACTTTTATCAGATTTCAGAGTTTCGCGGGTATGCCTTTTCGATGAAGAGCATTCAAAAAGCTTTCGTGCTTAACATAATCGAATGCCTTTCCCACATCTGCTAATGCCATGTAGAAAGGTTGGTGCATTTCATTCATTTGTTCAGTAATGATTCTAATGGAAACAAGATGGTCAATACAGAGCCCGGCATTCGAGGTGTAACCAATTAAAAAGTCGATAAATTTAATTTGGAAAATTACTTTCATTTGATTCAAAGTAAAAAATGTGTGAAAATAATACAAAATTAAGAATCAATTTACTTTTCCTCGATATGATCACCTTTTACCTTGACTATGGCTTTGAGACAGTGCCGAAACGAATCGCAAGCTGCCCGAATGTGACTTGCAGGTATTTTGAACCACTCGCGGACAATGGCTCATGCAAAATGGCTCAAAGAGAATAATCCATCGGATTCGCGTCTGGTGAATTTGAGAGCCATTGTGTGGGCGTTATAAAGTTCGAAACATTGTGTTTAAGCCATTCTTGGTTCACTCGGCCTTTGTGAGATGGTGCCGAGTCCTGTTGAAACGTCCATGGACCTCCACCAAAATGTTTGTCCGCCCACGACTTCAAAGTAACCTCCAGAATACTTTACCGATAATATTTCGCATTTATCTTGACACCAGGCTTGATGAAAATGGTTGGAAAGCGCCCATCTGCAGTTACAGGGACACAAAGCATTAGCTGCGGCGGGTGCTGCCTGCTGGTGGCCAATCGATGGCTCAAATTCTCGTATGCACGGTTGGTCAAATAAACCTTATCGTTTTGGGAGTTTACGAATTTTCAGTATGCGGTGGATGCTACTGTCAGATATTTTCAGTTCTTTCGCCATTTGATTGGCACTTCGTCGGGGTTTTCGCTCAAGTTGCTTCTTCACTTTTTGAACCATGTGACTACCGGACCCTGTACATGAATGCGAGGCACGGAAACCAGTTTGTTCCTTCCGGAGTGCCTTATCTTGTATGCGGTTAAGCAAGATTTTGCAGAAGACTTAGAATGTTGAGCTAAGCAGAATGATTCCTCTCCAGCTAATGCAATCAGTTGGCGATTTGGATTAGTATGCCCTGTAACCAATCAGATGAATACGCCTTAGTTTCCCAAATAGCTTTGAAAAGAGGCCGTTTGGCTTGAGCATTTCACTCGTCGTACCATCAATACCTGGGGCTTTATTTATTTTGATAGATTCTATCAACTTTTATGTTTGTGCTGTCTGGGTACTGGCTATTGATCCTACTTATGCGCCATATTCCCGTAACTGTGTCTGTATCTTTAAAAAGTGATTTCCAGAATTTGTTGGAAATGTTCAAACCACCTTTTGTGATTGACTGCGATTTGGCGATTTAGTACTAAAGCATAAATAATTCTGAAAGAATTTTCTCTACCATCAACGAATCCGCAACCCTTGTACTACAAGCCACGTACATCAGATTACAACCGCTCATAACCACACTTGGCCGCAACAGTTGCGAAGAAGTGTGAAAAAATTTGAAGTGAAAAGCTGTTAAGCAAAAAAATGTTATCGTAACGGGACAAATGGGGCGTAAATCATTTTCAAGATTAACAGTGTGGAAATGACATCTGCGAGATTTTTTTGTTTTGCTCTTTATTATCGTTATTATTATTGTCCTATTTTGCTTTTATTTGTAGTTTGGCAAAAATAGAATGTGACGATAGAATTTCATTTGGTGGAGCTTTTACAATTGGTTTTATTTATAGATCGTTGATATTATTGGAATTGGGGAATTGATTACTTGTACTGAAAACATTTTGATACCAAATGCGATTTCAAAGTGGGCGATTCTCTAGAGGGTTAATTTCTTTAACACTTTAACTCTTCACTGTTTAATTTTGTTTTGAAAAACTTTTTTGCCTGCTTCATTATTTTCCAGCGAAGATGAGTATACGAGACACACAAATTAAATGCTGTGCGTTGGTTTTTTAGAAAATATGCATTTGTTGTTAACAAACAAAATGTATTTCATTGTGAAAAAATATATCACAAAAAAGGTAAAATTAGGGTATTATGGGAATGAAAAGTAAATTTAATGAAACATCGCATTTCATGAACAGTTATTGGAAATCATATTTTAAATATTGAATTGCTTTTAAATTGCGAACAACTTTCCAAAAATTAGCGGCTTATGAATTAGTCTGATCAACTATTATTTTCGCCCATGTTGAGCTTGAATTATATTTATTTCCTTTCGGAAGTTTATTTCTCAAGAACAAAAGTACTTACTATTACTTTGCCTGTGAATAAAATCCACAAGACTCTTATAGCTTTCGGTCCCCCAACTATGACACCGCACACTCAACTGAGAGATGCAAACGAAATAGTTTTTTATTTGGAAAACCCGTTTTGGAACGGTACTTCCCCAAAATTTGTTATTTTTACTTAATACAAGATATTATATATTAAAACAAATAAGATTGTCAGACTTTAGAATATTTTGAAATGTAGATTTTTTCCTCTTTTTCGTGGGGAAAAATTACAATTGATTCGTTGAATAATAATATTATACGAAGGCGATTTTTTTTATCTTCACGACGAGTATACTCGACATTATGCGAAAACATTTCGTTTCGCTTTGACGGGTATACTCGTCATAAGCAGTTAAAGGGTAAAAAAAACGTATTTTGCAGCTGCGCTATTTGAGTGCCATTTTGACAGAATTCTTGAATTTATGGACTGTGCTGGCGTTTCTTCGTCGTTTGTTATTCCCTCCCTTAATTAGAGAAGCAGCTAGACGAAGGCGATACGAGGTGAAGTATGTTCAATCAAACAAGCCAATAACAAACAGCGCCTTCTCTTACTAGTGCCCTTTTCACTCTTGATAATTTCCTTTTATCTATAAAAGAAGTCAGAAGATTTGACCATCATCTGGCCGTTTACTGGCTCTCAGAGATTTTGATGAGATCAGAGACGTAACAGGAGTTATGACACCGGTTTGTTTAGGACAGCAAAAAATGAGATTGTGTTGGTGATATACGAAAAATGAACCCGACCAACACTTTTGTAACTTGTCTTTTGAACAAGGACTGATTAGACGAGGGTAAGAATACGTGGGTGCAGAATGCTGTTGCCGCATTTTTGGACGACGTGGCATCCAAAGTTACTTTCAAAGTTTTGCTTCGGATGGCCAAATCTTGTAATGTATCATACTTGGATGGTATCTATTGAAAACATCTTATTAGAACATGAACATTTTGTTGTACCTTTACTTAGTGAAGCATAATGACTGAAAACTTTAAAGCAGTTTTTTCGACATTTTAGTTTTTTGAAATGAATGAGCGATATCAAGCTAAAGATTTACATAAATATCATCTGTGACTCTAAACTAACACTTCTTTCACATATTAATTAAATTCATTAATTAAATTCATTATTTCCAACTCATTTCTGAACTAAAAATAGAAGTTAAAACGACTTCTCACTCTACTTTTCTGCGTGCCTTTAGTCTGTAGCAGCTTTGAAAGTTGAGTTCCTCTTTGGAGTCTCTAATATGTTTTCTACTCTCGTTAGTGATTATCTAGACAAGTTCACTAAATTTGCGCTTAATAAAATGCAGACGCTTAATGCTATCTCGTATGGGGCTTTCAATGCGATTCCTAAATCAATAGTTCGTTTTTATTCATACCTCATACATTTGGTTTGTATTTATAATCTGCGATAGAGATAAAAAATAAGCCCTTAAAAAGATTATGCTTACAATTGCAGAAAGGGTAATCTAATTTATCTAAAGCGTTTTTATAAAAGATTAGTTCATCCTCACAATCCTTTTACCATACATACCCAAGTTTGCATTATTTCCAGTACTTAAACTTATTTCCACAGCGTAGTGCATTCATCTAAACTGTTTTCAATTTAATGTTCACAATGGCACTTACGCGCATAAAATACATACTTATATGCATACAAAATACTGCCCTGCACACTATGGCGTATACGTGACTTTCATGTCTGGTATGTTGGTGCGATGAAATTAAAATGCCAGCACGTGCTTTTTAATATGTGTTTTTGTTAGTATAAATGATACTAAAGCAATTTTACTCAGTAAATTTACATAACATTTTATTTGAATATTTATCTTGTGCTAAAATATGACGGTTGGAAATTTTCCGAAAGCCGGTGACGAGTCGGTGGAAATAAAATTGCATGTGTCGAAGGTGGGAAAATAATTTTAAAGCAAGTGAACATTTCAAATTAAAGATTTGAAGAATAAATTAGATGTTTTCATGACAAGTAGTGTTCTAAGAAACCACGATTTAATTTAAATCTAAAAATACGTTTTGTGGCTGTGGGTAGAAAAACAGCCTATAGCTGTCATAGCTCGGTCTTATATGCCGAAATATTAAGTATAACCTCCTGGAACTTATACTGCAAAGAAATATTGAAGGCAGAGGAGGCAATGGAAGAAAAGAATTATCCTGGTTTCGAAATATACGCCCGGAGTCCAAAATAACGGTTATCTTTTGCAGCTAGCCCGAAACAGACATTTTATGAAATATTGTAAAAAAAACTATGAATATGTACTTATAACTTTTGTGTAAGCATGGAATTTTATACATTATATTTTGTGCATGATCGCTTACTTTCGGTAACGAATTGCAAAATGAAAAAAATTCTGACAATCTGGGAAGTCTAAAACAAAAATATATTTCTTCTTCAAATAAGTAAAGAAAGCAAAATATTGTTAAAAAATATGTAAAATAATAAAATAAGTAAATCACTTAAGGCGGTTTAAAATAGCAGTTGGGGGATATCATAACCACGTTTTCACAACAAAAGTATTTCTTAGAATTCCATGCCATTTTTGTTTTGATTATCTTTGCCATGCAGTGGTTCAGCTATTCCATATGAAGTGATGCAAGTATGTTGGTCATTGTAGCCAATTTATTTGTAAATTCGTTTATTTGTAGACTTGATAAGAAATAAATTGAAACAATTTTGAGGAAAATTGTATATTTTTGAGATTCAATGCTGAAAATTTTGGTATAATTTTTCAAAGTGAAGATTCTTTGATTCTTTTTAATATAATATTTTTAGGTTGTTTTTAATTTTAAAAATTTTAGGATAAAATACGCATCTGAAAAAACATTTTTTGGAAAAAGTGTTTTTTTTCAAAATTTTTTGAAAAAATCTTTTTTTGCAATTTTTGAAGAACACCCCTAATCAGACTTTTTTTCATATCCTTTCGAGCTATATTCAAATACGCTATGGGTTTGTGCGTGACTATCATTCGGATTCAAGAGAGAATGTAGGTTCGAATCTCGGTGAAACACCAAAATTAAGAAAAAGTTCTTTCTAATAGCGGTCGCCCCTCGGCAGGCAATGACAAACCCCACGCGTATTTCTGCCATGAAAAAGCTCCTCATGCAAAAAAAATATCTACCGACATCAAGACGCACACCACAAATTGGAGGAGGAGCTCGGCCAAACACCCAAAAAAGGGTGTAATCAAATTTTTTGTTAAAAAAAAATGTATATACACACATTTCTAAAAATATTTTAGTCTTAAAATAAATAAAATCATAAAAATGTTATAAAGAACCGAAGATATTGTACCTGAAAACATTCTATACCAAAATTTTAATCATTGAAAAAGTCGCAAAATCAATAAATACCTATAATTAAAAAAAAAAAAAGTTCTTCTTTTATGCCACTGGAACTTACAAATCCCTTACTTTCAGAAAAATTAATGACAATGACCAAAATTAAATAAACAGTGCAACGTTACGCGATTAACAAGCGTACAACGAGCAGTATGCGCAGCAATAACTGGATCTATGAAATCGTGGCCAACAGAGGCACTTAATGTCCTGCTCTACCTGTTACCAATAGACCGAATTCAAAAAAAATAAAGGGTGTTCTGTCATAGTGTTATTTTAGATCACAAAGCGCTTACTACTAACTCATCAGATTTTATTACTGCTACCCTAGGCTTTAAATAAGAATTTAAGGTAAAGTACTCCACCGTATTCGAATGGGACTACCATTCAGAAATCACAGAGAGAACGTTGGTTCGAATCTCGGTGAAAACATCAAAATTCAGAAAAACATTTTTCTAATAGCGGTCGCCCCTCGGCAGGTAATGGCAAACCTCCGAGTGTATTTCTGCCATGAAAAAGCTCCTCGTAAAAATATCTGCCGTTCGGAGTCGGCTTGAAACTGTAGGTCCCTCCATTTGTGGAACAACATCAAGACGCACACCACAAATAGGAGGAGGAGCTCGGCCAAACACCTAACAGAAGTGTACGCACCAATTATATATATATATATATATATACTCCACGAGAAAAGAATGGACAACTGCACTTAACACTGACGATCCAAGATGGACTGCGGCATTGGCGCCGGTGTGTATTCGAAAGGCTTCAAAACTTCTAAACCTTTTCGCCTGAGGGTTTAGAATAGTATCTTCCAAGCAGAGGTTCGCGCGATAAGAGAAGCTTGCAGGCAAATTAGAAACCATCCACAGCAACTCTCGGAAATATGTATTTTCTCAGATAGTCAAGCAGGCTTCTTAGCTTTAGAGTCTCCTATTACCAATTCAAAAATCATCAGACAATGCAAAGAAGAGCTTGGGGTTTTAGCGCGCAGGACAGACATTACACTCATCTGGGAATCTGGTCATAGGGTACGTAGAAGGAAGTGAGAAAGCTGATGAACTGGCAAGACAGGGGGAATCCTATAACGAGTTCGAAGCGGTAGAAACACCGATAGATGTAGAAACTACAATCAAGAAAAATCTAAGGAAACAGTCTGTAACTATCTGTGTGAGTGCGCAAGTTTGGGTGCCCCTTGATACAGAATGCTGTGGGACTTTTCGATGGTTAACTTGAAAGAAACTGCAGAAGAAGAGTGGACGAAATAGGCAGATTCATAGTTAAATCAAGAAGGTTCGACTGATAAAAAGCAGTGGTTCAACAAGTGGTAAATCAAAATGGCAGGTTAGCAGTTTAATTAACATTTTCGTATTGTTGGTATAGACTAATTACTGAATGCAGTTCACAGAAAAATATTTCAAAGATCACGACTCATAAAATCAAGCCTTAATCTGCGCTGAAATGGTTCAAGATTTACTTTTAAATTTTATGTAAAATTCCTACGCGTACGCCTTCGACTCTCCATTTACTGCAGCTGGCTGCAATATTTAAATATTTTCTCTTCTGTTCATTTTCTGCATTTTTATTGGCAAACTTTAAATTTGAATTGTTTTCAGTTTGTATTTTCAACTTTGTTACCATTAAGCCACTCAAAACAGAAAAATTGAAAAAATAAAAAGAAAACAAAAAGCAGAATGCAAGGACATGCAAAAAGTGGTGGAGTAATCAAGAACATAAACACAGCCAAGAAAAATCCTACGCCACAACTAATTTCGTACATACATACAATTTAATAGGTACACGGAATTTTATACATACTTACATACCTTGAGATTGCAATACTTTTCAAACACATTTTTACCCATTATGCACTTTCGCTTTGGCACTGAGTTACTGGGTAAGTTAAGCTGTAGACAATTTTTTAAAGTCTTTATTATTTCACAAAGCATAAATACTCCTCCAAATACATATACATGTTTGAGATCGCTCAAATATGAATTATGAAGTGAACAGAATTTCAGCGAAGCTTATAAACGATAGCCCCAGAAAGGCTATTATTATGAATTTACGACCATAAATTCTTTGGCCCTTTCTGTTTACTCAACATTTCAACTGGAAATTGGCTATGGCCAGCAGTTTTTCTTCGCTATGTTTATCGTTTTGATTACTCTTTCGCTCTGTTTTCGCATATTTCTACTTTCCCTCAAGCAAATTAATGGCAAAAAGCACAAGCAAACCAAAACAATTCATTCTTCAGAGAAGCTTTGGCTAGTAGAGAGTTTAAGAGTGTACGTAGATAAAAGAGTTATGAATTTTGCAAGCAATTTAAAAGTAAATAGTGATTTTTTTGTGTGAACTCCATCAAGTCATTGTGAACTCATCAAGTATTGGCAGGAAGCTGCTAAAGAAGCTAATTAGCAAAATTAAAATTTCATTTAATTTGATTTCTTTTATAAAAGGATAGACACAATGCTTACTAGGGTCGCCAATATTAGCGGAATTTCGGGATTCATTAGGGATTTTTAACATTTTTTTTACTAACGGCTGTTTCGTGTCTGTTTTTTTGTTTTATTTTATTTATTTTTGTTTTGTTTTGCTACCGGTCTGATCATAAGAAACTAAGTTTTATATATATATATATTAATTATTAACGCAATTTTTCAGCCATTTATTTCACTATAATTACATAAGCCATATTGCTGCATACCTAACAATTTTAGAGGAAATTCTTCTTATTTAAGAAGAATTACATATATGATACGATTATTTCCTACAAAAAACCAATGCCTGGAAGTTTGCTTCTTTAATGTTGCTATTCGATTTCATTATACTCAAGCGAAACTTATATGAACCAAAGTCATGTTAACTTGAATGGAACTCCATAAACATTTCTACATAACTTACAGTTCATAAATATTCGCTGTCTCAAAGGTAAGTTTACGCTTTCGCCTCGTACGATTTTATCATATTTTTTCCCGCTCCTTTTAGAAATACTCTACATTTTTGCATTAAGAAAAAAAATTTCCTTTTTAAATAAAATGATATATACGAGGTGTGTTCAAAGAATAAGGTGAATTATCAAATTTCGCGGGCTACGTACATTCGACTTTCGATTATTATTTTTTTATGTTGGTACACTCGTCACGGTTTTTGCAATATAGAACTTATAGTTTGTTTGTGAGATTTTGTGTAAAAAATTGAATCAAGTGCTCAAAAACACTTGAAGTGCTGACAGCAGCATGCGGGGAGACTTATCTGAGTCAAAAAAAAAATGTTTGCAAGTGGTTCAAGATTTTCACAGCGAAGAGGCGAATGACGACGCTCGCTTTGGACGCCCCAGCACATGAACAACCGATGAAAATGTTGAGAAAGTGAAGAAAATTGTTATGCAGAATCGTCGAATCACAATTAGAGAAGTTGCTGAGGATGTCGGCATATTGACATATCGGCTGGCTCATGCCGTGTAATCTTTTTAGGAAAATTTAGGCAGGAAAGATGTGGCAGCGAGGTTCGTTCCAAAATTGCTGAATTTTGACCAAAAACAACTTGGCATGAGTATCGCTCCGAAATTTTTGAATGGCGTCAACGATAATCCAGATTTGCTGAAAATGGTCAAGCTGGTGACGAATCATGGGTATATGGTTAAGCCATCGAAACCAAAGACCAATTGTCCCAAATAGAAGAGTTTGCGTGAAAAAAAAACGCCCGGAATTGTGGAAAAAAATGCATGGCTTTTGCATCATGATAATGCACCTATTCACTCAGCTTTGCTTGTGAGAGATTATTTGGGCCAAAACAACACCGTTATCATGCCTTGGCCATCGTTTTCACCAGATTTGGCCCCCTGTGACTTTTTTCTGTTTTCAAGATTGAAGAGACCCTTGAAAGGACGGCGTTTTGTGACGATTGAGGAGATAAAACCGAATCGCTGAGAGAGCTCAAGGACATACCAAAAAGTGCATATGTGAACTCCTTCGAGGATTGGAAAAAACGGTGGCATAAGTGTATTATATCACTACTACTTTGAAGGAGATAGAATAGAAAGTGGTGAATAAATAAATTTTTTTTAGAAAAAAGAAAATACACCTAATTTTTGAACACACCTCGTATGCCGCCTAACTGTGTTTTCTTTAGCATAATTTTTACTAACAAAAACAACACCACAATACGCGCGTTAACATTTTCATTTGATCCTATCAACATACCAGCGATAGAAGTCACGTATACGCCGCAGTGTGCTGGAGAAAATTTTGCATACAAATCACTAGACATTTTATGCGCTTCAGTACGGATGTGAACATTAAATTGAAAACAGTTTAAATGAATACTTTTCTATAGGGGACAAATGAAATTAGATTATTAAATTAAATTAGAAATATTGCAGACTATTTTATGGAGAGCATTGGCTTTTGAGCAGCAGCTACTCGGGTATAAAATAAATTAATGAATACTGGGCATGCGTTTCGAGACCTGAATAAATAAAATAAAACCAATTAATTAGAAAATAATTTAACAAATAATATTTATATAATAATAATTAGGGTTTGCATTTTCAAAAAATCAAAAACATTTTTTTGTCTTATCTTATTGTTTAACATTTCAAGAATATATTCCCAAAATTTTAAGCTGATCTGAGCAAAATTTTTGGAGTTATCATCCAATTAGTCTCGCGTTTTAGCTCTGACAGGTGCGAGCGTTCGGGCTCTCAAACTTTTAAAAGCGTTTTTCTCAAAACTACTTTTTGAAAGTCGGTGATCACTGCCATTTAAAAACTTCTTGACCGATTCAATCCAAACTTGGCGCACATTTTCCTAAAAAAAAAATGCCACCCCCCAACGTTTAGTTTATTTTTTTTTTTTGAAATGAAAGGTTTTCCCGCGCACAAAATGGCGGAAATTTTCGTTGAAGATAGAAGTTTTCACTTTAGACCGCTGCCAAAAATTTTTAAACGATAAAAAAAATAAGCGGACAACGTTGGGGGGAAGATTTAATGATACTTTGACTAAATTTGAATTGGTTTTGGTTTCAGATAATTTCCGACCGAGATACAGTGATCACTGCAAAATGATTTTTTTTCCGGGGCATGGTCTGCCACCGGCTTATTTTTAAGTATTTCCGCATGAAAAAATTACGGAATATAGTTAAAAGTATGCTTAATAATGTACAAAAGGTTTTAATAAATTTGCTCAATCCATATTTAAGAAACACAATTCCAAAAAGTAGTGTTTTTTTCTGCTGAAACCCTTACCCTCGTAAAACAGAACTTATGCTTTTTACCACCAGATACAAGGTACCAACTTTTACTCTACCAAATATCAACGGACAAACTCTTTCACTTTCACCCAGTGCAAAGTACTTAGGGGTAATTTTGGACTCCAAACATAGCTGGAAATTAAACGTCGGGTTAGGAAATCAGAAATTGCTTTATATGCCTGTAAACGTATGCTTGGAAGAAGATGGCGTCTTCTTCGTATGGTTCGGTAGTTTGGTGGAAAGCTCTAGGGAGAGATTTAAAATCAAATTACTCTGCAGAATAACGGTCGGTGCAATCAGAGCATGTCTTAGGGAGGCTTTCAATGTACTGACACACGTGATTCCAACACACCTACATATGAAAGAGACGGCAATCATGAGTGCATTAAGGTTAAATGAAGCGGTTCGCTGGAAAGAAAAAACTGATGGTCACGCAAGTCTATTATTGCTACAAAGTCAGTTAACCGCGAAGAGGACTGATTGGGTCGTCCCAACGGTAACTATCAACAGGAATTTTGCAACTCTCTTTCCATCTAAGGAAGAAAGGAATAAGGAATTCTCGCTAATCAACTTCGATACTACAGTCTACATACATAGATGGCAGCAAAATGGATTGTGGTGTTGCAGCTGGTATATATTCTCATAGACTAAGAACTGAAAAATTTGTGCGTCTCCTTAATACCAGCAGTGTCTTCCAGGCAGAAGTACTGGCAATTGGGGGAAGTTTGTATGATACTATTAACAGATTTCTCTTTTAAGTGTAATAGCGATATTCTTTCGGATAGCCAAGCTGCAATCCGGGCACTGGATTCGGCCACAACAACCTGTAAAGTGGTGGAACAAAGTACGAATAGCCTTACCACCTGGAGTGAAAACCATAAAGTAACCTTAATCTGAGTCCCGGGACACTGGGACATTGAAGGTAACGCAAAAGCAGATGAACTGGCAAGAGGGGGATCTGGCATGAATAACATTATTGCAGGAAACCATCTTCCATTTCCTCTGCGAATGCCTTGCCCTATGAAAGGGCAGAATGTTAAACCTGGACAAACCGCTGTTCGAGAGCCTTGAGCAACTGTCTGGCTTAGATATCAACAACCTAATAAGGTTTCTAAACCGCACAGACTGGATATAGTCTCCCTGTAAATAATTGTTAAACAATTTGGTAACGAGGATGTGGCAACAAAATGGTGCGGAAACGCTAGTTGGATTCTGGATGAATCATCACTTTAAATATAGTCTAACATACACGGCAAGAAGATATTTTAGCAGGTACTGAACGGGTAACTGAAAATGATTGCGTCAGCCAGCCCTGGTATTAAGCTTAAGGGGTTACAGGGGTTACATATGTCCAGCAGCGTCAAAAATGCGATAAAATAAATACTGTTTTTAGAAGGGATAACAATATAAATAAATATAAAGAAATTGTGTACATTATTTGTTAGTACTTAAATTTTATAAAAAAATCAACTTTAATTTCAAAGTACAAGGAACAAAAAAAAAAAACAAAAATAATAAAATGTTAATGGATCTGTAAAAGGTAAAAAAATTCTTGCAAAACAAAGTTGTAGATACAGTCTGTCGAGCCGGATTTTTGAATTTCGAAAAATTTTGCTATTAACATCATTTTCAAAAAAAGTATGCGTTTTACGTCATAAATGTCACATATTAATTATATTTATAAAATTTTTTTATAAAAATATCAAAAATCCGGCGGACAGACTATAGAGAAAACACTTTCGAACATTTATTCTATTGCTCGCTCTCCTCATGAATTCAATGAGAACTCGAATTCTTTTGAGTTAGTTTCAAACTATGTTTTTCTGCGCAATTAAACGGTGTATTGCAATTTAACTTTTTGTTTTCGATATTTTTCTAGTATGAAATCAGTAAGATTATTGATTTCAGAATAAGTAAAGAAAAAAATAAACTCCATATAAACATACTTTGTTTAGCGGCAGCCATCACAACTTAACTTAACTACATCTGGTTACTAACTGCCAACAGATACCCCAGGGGGCCATATGTACATACATTCTACTGGCACTCATAGCGTCCATTTACACTCAATGTCTGAAACAGACCATAGAAAAGCATCAGCAATGTTCATGGGGCAGCTAAAGAATGAAAAAGTAAGTATATCAAAAAGTATAGCAGGAAAGAAAAAAACAATGTCACGTGCAATCCAAACACCTACGTCTGCGCTTAAGTGTATGCAGCCACTCACCCACTGGAAACTCGAGGCAGCAAAAACTTGCTGAATGCTTTTCATTCATCACAATTTTTTCCACGTGTTGTCGGCAAAAATGAACCAGAATGTCTTCCGCCAACGACCATCAATAAAAGCAAGCCGTGGTCAAGTGCTCAAGTTATTGGTAGTCAGGACAGCTGCATTCTATTGCACTGTGTTAGTGATAGTTAGCAAGTCACTTGTCTGGCCGTGCCTGAGTTAGTGCAAAGTGCCGCTTATTTGCATTTATAAATGGACGTGCTCAAGTTTGAAAGGATGAGGGTGAGGTCTAGGAGAGAAAACTGGAGCTTTTTTCTGCATTCCATGTCCGTCTTTCGAAATTTTATTTCTATTATTTGACTAAATTGAAATGTGCGTGAATAAGTTTCAGGAACTGGAATTTTATTGACGTAAGTAAAAAAAAACCTGAGCATGCCATGGCTAATAGTGATTTTATGCGAAAAGTTAAATTTTTCGTTGGATGAAACAAGTTTGTAGCATGTTTTGACCAATTAGGTTGGGTTAGGAGATATGGGCCGCAGAGCTTTTCTGATGAAGAGCGGGAAACTGTTAATTTATGGTAGATTTGCTGAAGAGAACTATGAACGTTATAACAAAAGAAGACAAGAGAAGAAAAGGGGTTAACATATTCGAGGTGAATTTCTGTAACACCTCAATGCCTCAACTCAGCCTACTTTACTGAAACTTAAATGTATGGAGAGAGCGAAGGCTGACTATCTATTATGGAACATCATATGCTTATGGTGCTCACACTCACCAACGTAAACGTACGCCCCGTACGCCCGCATCCGCTGACTCGAGGAAAGAACTATTTACGATACTACGGAACGGAACGGTGATGAGAATTGATTTACAGGAGGCTCTCATTAGTTTCATCATGTCAGCTAATACGGGCGTACGTTTATGTTGGTGAGTGTGAGCAGCATTGGGCAAAAAGTACAGTAAGCAAAAGGAAGACGCAACAAAAACTCAAGGATGATAGATTACAAGATTTGGTCTTCAGGTATGGCGAAAAACGAAGTTGTGATGGCAACTTCGGCTGCCACACGATAGAGGATTCGGCAATAGAATTCTGCCCGCTCATTTCCCATGTATTCACACACTCGTCTAATCAGTCGCTGTTCAGATGGCAACGCAGCAGCATGATCGAAGAAGATCGAGGGGTCCATAGCACCACCACGGCACTCACCGTCCTTAACACCCAGGTAAACCTCGGACTCTACCAAAACCGCCCCTGCGAGAGAACTGTCCTAGTAGCATTGGATCTAAAAAAAGCTTTCGATACAGTCAGCCACGCCACGCTACTAGTGACATTTTACAACCGACACCCCCGCCACGGCTGAAAAGGTGCACCGCGAACTACTTGAGTGGTCGTCATTCGTCGGTGATATTTCGAGACTAAACACCTGAACAGAGGAAAATAAAGCAAGGAGTTGCGCAGGGTGGTGTCCTTTTACCCTTCCTTTCCGATCTCTATATTTCGAAACTCCCCCAGCCACCAGAGGGAGTCTCCCTAGCCTCATACGCCGACGACTGCACGATAATGGCGTCGGCCAATGACATTGATGGCCTAAGCTCCAAGGTAAACGACCACCTCACCAGCCTTTCTCGCTTCTTCACTGCGAGGAACTTACAACTCTCCCCCACTAAATTCACGGCGACCCTTTTCAGCACCTGGACAAAGGAGGTCAAGCTACAACTCAAGGAGAAAGTCGATGACACATAAATTCCGACGGTTAACAACCCCAAAATATTGGGAGTTACCTTTGACAGCTTGCTCTCCTTCTCAGCGCATACAACCGCTATTACAACTAACAACCGCTATCGCAACATGGCGCTCAAGTCGCTTGCCTGTCAATGAGCATAACAAATTGCTCAGTAAGCAGTTTCTGCTAGGGTGTTACCGCAGGCCTCACCCATGCAGACACCTGCTTGAGCCTGAGCCACCTCCCAGGCACATCAGGAGGCATTTCTTCAACTATGCGGACGAGATCCTAGACAAAACAGAGAGACAGCTACTGGATCGGACAGTGCACAGACCGGCCATAAACGATATTAATCGGGAGACTCTCACCCCCTTTTTAAGCGCCCGACCCGCGAATGCCGTTATAGGAGTCCAACCACCACCAAGCGGAGACGAAGAGCTCTTACTTCCCCGGGAGTTCCGCGTAGCCTTGGTATAATTACGTTCTGGATACTATAGCAGGTTAAACTCCTACTTATCCAGAATCGACCCCGACATACTAAACATATGTCCAGCATGTGAAGGCAGCCCGCATGACACTAAACACCTTTTCACATGCCCCACTAAACCCACTTAGCTAACCTCCCTCTGAACCCAACCTATCGAAACAGCTAGTTTCCTAGGCCTACCGTTAGATGAGTTAGACGAAGACGACCGGTGATTATGCTACACTGACAGGGCTAGTGTACCGTATCCCACCCCCAATCTCTCAAAGAATGTTTTGATTTTTTTGTATATCACCAACACAGCCTCAGTGTTTTCGTAAACAAAAGTGAGCCAATCAGCTGATTCTTTCAAGCTTGCTGAGAGCTGGTTAACGGCCACTGATATTGGCCACACCTTCTGAATTTTTTTCCATGAGAAAAACTATTTCTCTCGGCTCTCTCTCTCTCACTCTCTATAAAGAGACTGGCTGAGCACAAGAGAGATTTTGGTTGGTTAATTGTCTGAAGTCGTTCACAAGTAGTTGCTGACAGTCTTATGCCCATGCAACAAATGCTAGACAAGGAAGCGAGTAAGTAAATCAATGAAATGGACTAGTCGCAAGAATTGCATACAGTTATATGCTAGTGGAGCAATATTTTTCATAGATCTGCTGTATATATTTAAATATTAATCGAAAAGTTATGGGGCCTTCATTATGAAACTTGCAGGGATAATAATTAAGCTCAGCTATTACTAAAGCAAAAGAAAAAAATTAATATAATCCAACTTGTTTTCCAAAAAATTTAAATAAAAAAAGAATAAATTTGTTTTCCCAAAAAAAAAAGTTTAAAAGTATATTTTAGCCAAAAACTATGTAAGACGTATATTTTAGCATAAATAATTAAACAAATTTAAAAGTATACAAAATATTTCAATATTTTTCTCTAAAATTTTTAACATAAATTTCTTTTACAATACAAAACTACCTATATACATATTTTAGCCTAAAAAACGAAAAAAAAAAATTTAAATTAAAAGGCAAAAAAAAAAACAAATAAAGAAAAAATTTATAACATTTTCAAAAATGTATAAGTCTCAATATTACTAAATTTTTCTCAAAATTTAGTCAGTTTCCTTCTTATTATACTTACCTTCTGCTCAAATATGAACGAGACGTTATCAATAAAACGGTCCGCGGATGACATATGGCAAAAATAAATTTTTTGTTTTTTGGTAGGACTGTTATAAGCTTAAATGGCAAATTTCAGCGTGATATGTCACATAGTTTGTTTTCTGTGCTACTGTAAACAAGTCAAGCTCGAGTGTGTTCTTCGAATTCCCTTTTATGACTTCAATTGTCTCAAAATGTTTTCCACGGAGCGGCAACTTGAGCTTAGGAAACAGGAAAAAGTCACATGGAGCCATGGAGCAGGCGAATACGGTGCTTGCGGAACGATATTAACATTATTTTTGTTCAAATAATCGCGAACAAGACGTGATGTGTGAGCTGGTGCATTATCGTGATGCAAGAACCATGACTTGTTGTCCCACAATTCCTTCCTTTTAAGACGAATGTTCTCGCGCAAACGCTTTAAAACGTCTAAATAATATTCAGCGTTAACCGATTTTGCGATTTGTGCGATTTTCCAGCACAATTTCCTTTACTTTTCCGATGTTTTCGTCGTTTACTGATGTTGCTGGACGACGTTCATGAGGCAAGTTTTCAACCGATGTACGGCCCTCTTTGAACGATTTGTACCACTGGAAAACACGTGCACGCGATAGATCAGAGTCCCCATAGGTTGTCTGCAACATTTTTAAGTCGCCTGAAGCCGAAATTTTGTTGGAATAACAAAATTTTAAACAAATTCTTTGTTCAATTTGAATTTCCATCGTTAAATTCGAAGAACACATTCGAGCTTGACTTGTTTACAGTCTACAAATAAGCAAATTTATAGAAGAATTGATGATAATGCCAAAATACTTGTGTCACTTGGACTGCTCAATGAAGTGAAGGGTTTCTATGAGAGGGAAGTCAGTTACCGAACAAAACGTGGCGCATTTGACCTCAATTCTACCATTCAAACTATACTAAATAAAGTCTTCTACGCGATGAGAAATAATACTTATATATTTCTTTTTATTATACCAAGTAAACTATATTTCATCAACCCACTTTTGCCCTAGTTTATATTCTTTCCCACAAATTTGCATACTACCGCACCATCTACAAGTACCTACAACTATTTTTCAAACCACATTTATCTACCAAACGCTACATCCGTTTACGGAAATGCAAAATAGTTTGTATGCTTTTCGAGAAATCACGTTTGAAGCTTCATTCGATATTGAGTGCAGCGTTGAATTATTGACAAATCGTGCAAATGCAAGTTTTATGTCAATAAACGATTTCTCACAAGTCATGAATTTTATAGCAGCCAGTTGGTTCTGTGGCCGCTAGTACTGCGCAAACAACGTTCCACTTATCCTAAGAACTTAGTGAAACCGGTGGGAAATGTGCTATCAATATCAGTCCGTATAATTGTTGTAAAATGTTGCCAACACAAAAGTCGTTTCTGGTGTCAATGACTCCACGCATTTTCACCTACATAAGTATTTGCTTATGAATGCATGTTAGGGTGGCTTACTTTTTTAATAGATGCCCGCTAATTTGATGAGAACTTAATGAACCTTTGCCTAAAGCCAAATCGAGCCAAATAGCGCACTCTCCTGATGTAAGGCCGTGTGATAAGTGCATAGGTGTAGATATATGTACCAGCTGTAGTATTAGTATAAGCTAGATATTGTATATTTCGTGAGCCATAGTTACACTTCGATATATCTTCGGCTGAGGCGAAATATAGGATCAAGAAGTAAAAAAATCTTGTACTTCTAACGGATCTAATAAATAGGTTACTTGGACTGGCATGTGAGCACTTATTCTATTGCCCAGGGATTCAAGATTAGTAAGTAGACTGCTAGCAACAATTCGCATTAAGTTAACATTTCCTTGTTAAAATAAAGAGCAGAAACGTTTAGAACTTTTTCTATCACCTCAGGTGGCGCGAAATTAATCAATCAATTTTGATTTTGAATAATATAAATATAATATAAAAAATGAATAAATAATAAATAAAAAATAAATGTAAATAATTATATAAAAATAATTAAATAAAAAATAAATAGATAAAAAAATGATTTTTAGCGATGGAAATATTTATTTTTACCTTTCCGTGCTCCATTGCTTGTCTGTTTATATGGTCCTGTCTGCAGTTGTCTTGTTTACAAGTTTCAAATATGAAATCTTCTTATAGGGTGATTAATTCTGCGCCACTATGTATCAATATATCATACTAGATTTTCCACTGATGCGATCATTTGAAATTTCATAAAATTTCTCTAAACCTAACCGATTTAGTTGAGTTGAGTAGGTGAGTTGATTAGCTTAGGGAGAGTTCGGGAACGGAGGTTACGGGAGCGATCCTTGCGCTACGGAGCGAACTCATTTCCTGCGTTCGATAGTTTTTAAGATCTGTTAGCGCACGTCAATGTGGTGCTGCTAAACAAGTTTTGATTTATAGAGCATTGAGGCTTATGAGACTATTTGAAAGAAACGAATTGTGTTTATGGAAAGAAGCTAGGTGGGATTCCTAGCTGCAGTAAAGAGGCACTGTATGTTTTCAGTTTACTAATATTTGATAAGAGATAGAGCGCTTTTCTTGGCAAAAAGCTAATTGCTGCATACTTTCAGGGGAGAAAGAAATGTCACTCAATGTCATCCAAACTTACTAAGCTTCGGTGGCGGTATATACCAAAAAGAAACACCAAAAGAGGTTTGCTGTATTTTTTGAAAAACTGTAGAGCTACAAACTTCTAAATTTGTTGTTGATCTTTGGTCTGCCAATTAAGCCGAAATCCAAATTGAGCTCATGCGCTCTTTCTTTTGTTAACAAAACGCGTCAGTCGATTCTTTTTCATGCTAACCGGCGCTAGTTGGACACACTAAGTGAACCCAAGGCCTTCTCCATCTGATTTTTTCAACAAAGAGGAGACCTTCCTCTTCCTCTGCTACCACCAGCTGGTACCGCATCGAATACTTTCAGATCCGGACCGCTCTCATTTATTCGAATGATACAACCTAGCCAGCGGAGCTGTTAAGTTATTGAGAGAACTGTTATCGAACTTGCTAAATAGTGACAATCGTGAATGTCACAGAGAATGTGAAGAGTCCGGTCCCCTAATATTTGATCACAGGATTGTAGGTTCCATTAAAATTTTCGAAAACAAATAATGCGGGTAAAGCACAACAAACATAAGACTAATCCTTTGAACCTAACAATTCTTAAAGTATTCTTTTGCCGAACTCAATTAGTTTAAAAATTAAAATGAAACCCAAAAAGAGATACTCCAAACTAGCAACGTCTGGAGATGACAGTGAGTGAGGTAAAATGGACAACCCTTCTGGGTCATGCGACTGAACGTTGTCGAGCTAGAACATAACTTTGTCGTGTCTCCCTTGATGCTGTGACTGGTTTTCCTTCGGTTCTCGAGTTAAATGTATTAATTGCTTTCGTGGAATTTACAGCATCAGTTAGTGAGCTGAGGTTATTTTAAAAGTTTCTTTGTTCTTTTGCAGACCATTATTTTTCTTTGTTATTTTCACTCCCTTATATGTTCACTTTAAAGGGTTATATACAGTTAGAATTTTCAAAAATTTTTATTTATTTATTTTTTTTTTTCTTAATGTACATATATTTAAAAATGCACACGGAAAATGTAATTTCATTCTGGGAAATATTTTCGAAGTTACACGCAAATTCGAAAAGGCGTTTCAGAGTAAAGTAAAGTGCTTTTCAAACTTGAAACGCATTTTTCTCAAAATAGTGTTTTCAAAGTCGGTGACCAACATTACTTGAAAACGGCTAAACCGATTAGTTTCAAATTTAAAAACGACCTTCTTCAATATATTTTTTAGTAATTACTTTTTTAAACAATTTAGGCCGAAATTTTGGTCAAAAATCGATTTTTTTTTGAGAAACCGCCATTTTGTCAAAAAAATGTATTTTGCTTATTCCTTCGATTAATTACTAGATTTGACATTACTTTAACGAAATCTGTTTGGTTTTTCAATTTTAGAGGATCCAGTTCAGAGATACAGTGGTCACCGCGAAACGTCGTTTTTGAGAGGAGCTCCCGGAGATCAGCTGTAGCTCCTTTCCAAATAAATATTTTTACTAATACTACGTCTTAGAATACAGTTTAAAGATAACATAATGTGTGTACAAATTTTTAGATCCATAAATTTAAAAGTTTTTTCGGCCTTCTAACCGTATATAACCCCTTAACCTGCTCTAATTTCAAATTTTTGTTTACCAATATTAGCTACATTTTTCTCTCAGTTCGCTCTCATTGCTCATCTAGGATTACATCGCGATCAATTACTCTCAAGATGCGATGCACATCTGCGTATTCTTGTATTTTATTGTTTTTGCAGCTAATCAATATTTAACCTCTATCTTTGCTGTTTGGTGCTGCGTATACCTGTTCGCCGACTGTTAGTCCCCTTCAAGCTCTTACGCTTCTATCATAGCCATCAGCTGTTTCTTATGCCACTGTCAGTTAAGCAGAAATTGTAAAATCCACGACGAGTGTTTCCGCTGCTGTGGCTGCATATTTGTTCTACTTTAACTGTGACTTGAAGAGATTGCTAAGACAAATTTGTTTGCTGTTGTTTGTACATACATTCATACCTCTATGTTCTTTTCCTTACCTAGGTACCCCACCTGCTATTAATTATAACTAATGAATCTAAGCCAACTGTAAGCATTTGCTAGATTCCCGTGTGGAAAACTATAACCAAAAGTAATCGCAGAAACTCAAATTCAAATCAAATTTTAGTTAATGGACCCAACAATACCAATAAAATGAGTATTACATGATTAGCTGCACATGTCTTAGCTTGTGTGACCAGGTCGAGAAATAATATTATTTTACGAATAACTGCATCAAACCTTTCAGGTGTCAAATGCTATGATTTGCAAGACTTACAGTGGATCTGAACAACCAAAGGAATCAGTGATTTTAGAGCTAAATAAGGCTGATGTAAGGGTTACAATGAATGGGTAGAAATGCCTCAGACATGCAAGTAATTGATGCAAAACCATTTGATGATAGTAGAGCAAAAAGAAGACCTACTTTGCCTTGGAGAATCATTTGGCTATATTCGACTTTTTTAGGTTGCCCAGGTTGACACGAAAAAGGAACGACTGGCGCACGTTTTCGAACCTTTCCAAATCTCTTAGATGGCTACTTAGCAAAAGAAGAAAGACGATGTCCATAATGATATATACCAACAATCGACCTCTGTGGATGTTGTCAGATTAACGAAGTTACGGAACCGATTTACTATTTCCTATGTTGATGTTCTGGGTTGCATATCGAAGTGATGCAAAGATTTGTGAAAGCCATAGAAATAGAGATAAAAGAGATAGTATTTTAAGACTTCCACAATTTTGTCTAAAATACTTAGTGGAATGTGACTTTTTCCTAAGTTCACAGAACTCATTTTGTATTGGCAATTATTCTTTTGGGGTAGAGAAATATATATTTCCCCAAAGCATACCCTCGAACCGAACTCAGCTTAATTCGCTCCTAGCAGATATCATATTCTGTAGGTTAAGAGAAACCACTGCTGGGATTATTGTCGTTGTTGTAGCAGCATGAAGCTGCTGGAGTGTGAGCGCTTGACCAGGTATAGACCCGGGTCGTTCCGGTAACTTAGAAACGACTGTCGTGGGAACGAAACATACGGGATAATTTGGGTTAGTGATTTAAGCAGTAGTAAGTGAAAAACCAATCGGCTGAAAAGATTATTATACTAACGAATTTTATTCAATTTGTCCTTCAGCTGCTTCGTGTTTCAGACCCTCTTCCATTCTCCTCAGTAAGCAGCTCGTTGAGGGCTTAAAGATTTCAATTCGCTCGAAGGTAGCCGATAAGTAATAAATTTATGTGGTTTTGATTTAATTTAGGTCTTAACCGAAAAATAAATATTATCAAAAAGTCTCTAGATACTTGAATGCTAGGAAATCGGCCATTGGTTGCGTTATCCATTATTTCTTCCACTTTTTAAAAAAGATTTGGTGGGTTGAAATTCCCAGTAATTCAAGAAAGTGCTTGAAAATACGGGCTTATTAAAGATGATCTCTGGATAATTCCATCATCAGATTCGAAATAAGATTTTTTGGAATATCTTGACCTCGGCACCATCTAACAGATTTAAGTGATAGGTAAATTCCTAAATAAAAGACCAAAAATCAAAAAAATTCATTAAAGTGTTCAAACTGTGTACGAGGAAATTTACGCACACATGCAAAATGGAATTTCACTTACACAGAATATCTAATAGCTTTTTCACTTGACATTTGAAATTAATAAGGTGTTCCAGAGCGATTTGCAAGGTCTGTCAGTGCATGAAATTTCGGAATGCTGTGTTAGCTCTTATAAGCATTAGACATATGAAGGAAGCTTGGTTCCATCTAATAAAAGATTTCAGTTAATGAGAAATGGTACACATTTTACACTCAAACGCCTTCGTATGCAAATGCAATCAACTGCTCAGCAAGCAATTCGTTCATGTATGTATGCATGTATGTACATTCGTTTCCAGCTCATCGCTCACTCGTAACTCACAGACAATCAGAACAGAAAATGCATCTCTTGAGTGAAAACTTTGAGCTTTGACAGCTTTGATTTAGCTAAGCTAAATGTGCATTGCCACTCTCTAAATGCACTCTGGAATGCATTTGTTGACATTATCATGTCGCAAGCAACCTTCTGTGTGGCGATAATGTAGCCATTAGTCTGTCGTTTGTACGCTGGTATATATGTAATATATATGTAAGCGAGCTCGTATGCTCGTTGAGAAAAGCCTAAGGCGACCTTGGCCGATGGCGGTCGTCGTTAATGCATAGCGGCTTTGCTGTAAGTAGTCTGCGAGTATAAAATACTTATCAATGTGTATTTAGCCGATTGTAAATGTGCAATAAATTTTTATACGAGTATGCGAAAAAGTTTAAAGAGGGAATCTACGGGGACGACTTTGGTAACTTTGTAATTATAAGTCGTGTATATATGTCATAAATTAATGGCTGAATTCTGTTTAAAAATATAATTTAAATGCTAAATGTTCGTGATCACTAGTTGACTGTGATTATTATATATGTATTAATATTTAATATTAATCTATCACTTAATAAGAGTAATATTTCGATGAATAGATATGGATTATGCATAGGCGGGCAGACAGTTACAAATGTATTTTTATTATTTTATATTATTATATTAATTTTTTTTAATTTCGCTCACATAATGGTTGTCATGTTACATGCTTACATATGTTTCTAAACAAGTTGTAACAATTTTGAATTTGGTGAAGTCAGTTGTGTGTTGCAGTGGTCCAAAATAGCGGTGCAAAAATATGAAATTCGCCAAGGTGAAAAGTGAAGCAGGTGGCAAAAATCATTTGTATTATTTATAGACCTATTACGTACGAGTATCCGCATGCAAACACTGAGCCCAGCAAATAAGCGAAAATACGATATGGCGAGAGCTGTTCATTTCATCTAATACTATAAGGCTGATTTATTTAGGGATACTTTTTTCAAAAATAAAAAAACTATGAAAAAATAAAGTTTGTTCTATAAGCTTTATTATCATACAAAATAAACATTTTTTACAATTATTTTTCAAGATAATTTCTATTAAAGCCCCTTTCTTAATGAGTTTCTGGTTTAACTTGTGCATATATACGTAAATATATATTTATAAATATATATATTATTTTTTAAGATATATATATAGTATATATATTATATAAGTATATATTTACGTATATATGCTTATATATACAATATATAATTGGCGCGTACGCCCTTTTTGGGTGTTTGGCCGAGCTCCTCCTCCTATTTGTGGTGTGCGTCTTGATGTTGTTCCACAAATGGAGGGATCTACATTTTCAAGACGACTCCGAACGGCAGATATTTTTATGAGGAGCTTTTTCATGGCAGAAATATACTCGGAGTTTTGCCATTGCCTGTTTGTTGTGTTTTTGTAATATTTTTCTTAATTTTTGTGTTTCACCGAGGTTCGAACCAACGTGAATTCCTCTGTGAATTCCGAACGGTAGTCACGCACCAACCAATTCGGCTACGGCGCCTTATAGATGTGAATATTTTGAAGTAGATTACAGTACAGTAGGTTCTGTTTTTATGCGGCTTTTTTTTATGCGGTTTTGAAATAGTGCGGTTTTTTTTTAAATTACAAAATGCATGTCGACCTATCGGGAATTGTACATATAAACAAGATTCTAAACCAGCTAAGCAAAAACTCATCACAGATTACATCAGAAATGTTAACCCTACAAGTATGGAACCGCCTGCATAACTATCTAGATCAGACGTGTACATTTCCTGAAGTGACGAAAGTGATTATACGCCAAATTCTAAACGAACGCGCAGCATGTGGGTATTGTCTGATTTTATTTCTGACTTAAATTTATTTTTCGATTCTGACGTTTCTTAAATAAAGATATAATTTTCAAAAATACAATATTTTGTTTGTGTGATTTTATTTAATTATTTCAGATTCATGCGGGCTATGGAACGTATCTATAGTAATAATATGGGACTAGGGCCCTTTTTTAGGCGATTTTATTACACTATTTCAGATTTATGCGGTTTTAGCACTTTTGAAACGTATCTATAGTTTTACTATAGAACTAGTAGCTTTTTTTATGCTGTTTTTTTATGCTGTTTCTTGCGGAACGTATCTACCGCATAAAAACAGAACCTACTGTACTTGCTTTTAGCGATAAGCGGCTGATATTTTCTTAGGACTTCACATCAACACTCTGCAGTGCTGCACTTTGAAGGGTGTTCTTTTAGAGGTCTAGAAGATTGAATTGCGAAACATAATTATAAAGCTCACAGATATAGCACTGAATCTGTTGGTGGGTTGATTTATGCCTATTATTATTATTATGCAGCCGCGGTAGCTGAATGGGTTGGTGTGTGACTACCATTCGGAATTCAGAGAAAATGTAGGTTCAAATCTCGTTGAAACACGAAAAATAAAAAAAAGTTTTTTCTAATAGCGGTCGCCCCTCGGCAGGCAATTACAAACCTCCGAGTGTATTTCTGTCATAAAAAAGTCCCTCATAAAAAATATCTGCCATTCGGAGTCGACTTAAAACTTCCTAAATTTATGGAAGAGGCCCGCCATATTATATTGAGATTAATGTGGTCTATATTGGTCTCCAGTTGGTGCGACGTCATTGGTTTATCAACGTGGATTACCGACGCGTGGATGCGCCTACAGAAAATACCAATGTTCTAATCGAAATGTGTATTTCAACGTAAATTCTGTCGGTTAATGCAAGCCTACTGAATACCGAACACTCACAGAAGTACAGAAATCTGTATCACATCCAATTTTCGCGGATATCTATCCACTGTTTTTTTTCACTAAGCAAAACGAAAACATGGTTTAGACTCCACGCAATATTATAATATGGACATCAAAAAAAGTATGAATGTCGTGAGAACTGAACAAAAGTCCCCCATTAATTTTATATTTTTCTAAAAAAAATTGCAGAAAATTAAATTTAAAAATTTATCCTTGAATAGTCTTCACTCTTTAATCAAAACTACATAAATTAAAGAGTAAAACTTTTTACAAGACTTAGAAGAATTTAAAATATTTTCGACTAGTTTTGAACATTTTAACCTGAATTTTAGAAAATTTTGGGATAAGCCTTGGCTCACGAGATTTTAGTAAAATAATTTAATAATTTCTTTGTTTTCGGCTTTTGTAAATTTATTCCATATAAAAATGATTTGCTTTAGCACAAAATGTGCAAGATTGATTGTAAAAAATGTTTTTGTTTTTTAACCAACGCCAGATTTTATAAATTGCACAAATCTCTGGTGGCCAATTAGCGGGTGCATTAACTAAAACTATGCAGTCATGAATGCCTCTCATTTTGCCTCTTCAATAGTCTCGCGCTTGCTGTTGTTGTAGCAGCAAAAACATCTTCCATACATGCATGGGGAGTGCTGCTGGAGTGTCAGTCCGGATATATAAAAAATCTGGGAACGTCTCGCGCTCTGACATTTTGGTGGAACTAAAGCGTCTTCACATTGAGGCCAGTCAAGTGGTGTACGAAAAAGTTACTAAAAATTGATTTTTCGTGCCATCCGTTAACTGTAACATCTTGACTCGCTTTGAAAAACATGCGCCAACGTGTCTCTATTTCTACAAATAGTGGCTTTTGTGGATATGCGAGATGTGCCGATAATTGCATTTATATTTTGTTCTCACCGAATCGGGTAATTTTGGTTGTTTGAGCGCTCATTGAGCCAAAAATTACCGTCATCAGCAAATCAGTTCCACAGATAGACTTACTTTCTGTACAATTTATGAGCGCACTTTTGGCGTAAATGGCATACGCATTTAGCACACACCAGCTGTCTCTTGTCAAATTGTTTATCAAGATTATATACAATTGTTTATTCATTGTATTGATAAGTGGAAAAACAAAGCTCTCAAAAGAAACATCCTTTATATACAACATATTTACATTGATTGAACTGCGCTATATTTAATTCTTAAAAAAAAATTCCATTTCTATATTCATCTGCACTTATGCACATTAGGGCGGCCCATTTCTTCTACTTTGTTTCGACGATTGTAGTAAATATTCCGCTGACAATTATGAATAAAACAGACCGTAGAAGCATTGCTTTAAAATGGATTTCGAGCCTCCTTATTTTTAATTTTAGTTATTAATCCCCAATCGTCAATTATCAATTAATTTAGTGTTTCCTTTATTTATTTTTAAGCAAATTTATGTATGTATTTTCTGGGTAAGAGAAATTCATTTCTGATATTTATTTTGTTTAAAACCTAACGCAATGAATCATATCATCAGCTAGCGGCTGCAGTTTTCCCATTAATCCCAGGGGGCGATAGAGTGCCAGCTGAGGACCGTTGCCCACTTGTTTTCGATTTTTCCAATGCGTTATATTAACGACAAGTTGGAGGTTCAATAAAAAGTAGAACACACAACCTCTAATGTAATAGCTTTTTTAAATGTATTTCCAATCCGTCTAATTACAGTACACAACACAGAAAAAGGAAAAAAATGTTCTGACAAAAGACTAGTTTTGTTTTTTGTCTCTAACGAAATCAACTCTTAACAAATTTTCCTTTTTGTCTAATTTCTGGGGCTTAAGTTGAATTTTGATCTTTGTGGTATTAAGAAACTTATGGTACAATTGTATGATAAATATTTTTGTGGTACATTTTATAAAATATTTAAGCATACACGATAAATTATTGTACATAGAGAAACTTAGCGTGATCATAAGAAAATTATAAAATTCGTAATACCTTCACATCACCGAGCTGCTTAGCCAATAAAAAGTAGTAGAGAATTTCATCAGACAAGGACTCCATACAGCATTACTGGTTTAAATATAACTTCGTAAAAGTAATTTTGTTGGATAGATTTCTCATATGTTTGCTATAAGCTTCTGCAGTAATGCGTGACAACTGAATTCTTGTTAATACTCCCCTCAAGATGGGCTTTTTGCAATAGATTTATATCCAGCTAGATACTTCACCAGGTGAAGTACCTTGTGGGAAGATACTCCCACCACTAATTAAGGTAGGTTGAGTTTCAGTTATATTATATATCCTCTAAAATAAGTAGAGCTACCTCTTGAAAGGAATAAGGAAAGTTCTTAAGGGCCTCATTTGCACCCTTTCATCAGACTATTCAGACTCAGGAAAAAGTTAAGAATTCTCAATTTTTTTTTTATTAAAATGAATGTGGAAAAAAAGCGTATAAATTATGTCACAATTTTGGTGCTGCTCAAGTGAGAAATATTGTAATTTTTCCGTTATTTTCTACATTCGAAATTAGAAAAGCGACGCCTTGATTTCTGAATTGTGGCTAGCGACTCTACACTCCCTTAAATATATTAATACTTTTGCAAGAAGCTAAATATCTTCTTTTGAATGAAGTACAAAACTTTTTAAACATAAAATTAGGGGTAAGTGCCAAAAATTAATCATCCAATTTTTTTTTTTTTTTTGATTTTTTGATTTCCAATCTTTATGTTGACCATTATTGCTTGTCTGTTTGTATACCGCAGCTGTCTAGTTAACAAATGTAAAATATAATTGATGAACGATGCCATTTGCAAAAATTAAAAATTTTCCGATAAGGTGATTAATTTTGTGCCACTTTGTATATGCTTCAATCAATGTAAAATTGATTTTTCGACGGCGATTCTTGATTCTGAAGGTCAATTTAAAATACGTAGAATGAAGTTTATTTGTACTTTACTAAGCCTGAAAAAAAGTATATTCCAAACATTTTGTTTGCCACACAGTGAAAAATATAGTGGATCGAACTCTTTAATTTTACTGCTGCGTATTTTATTAGCAAATAGTTTTATATATTTTATAGATCATATTTGTTTTCAATTATTTTAAGTAAAACACTGCAATTAGGTAAAATAACTGAAACCCTATAAACTTTCGTGGCATACTAAGAGGCTGAAAAAAGTTAAGAATCTAAGAAACAAATACTATAGAAAGTTTAAATCTACTAATGACCAGATCATTTATGAAAAATATCCTCAGTATCTGAAAGAGTTCAACTGTCTGGACAAATTTTTGTACCGAAATCCTTAATTTTGAACAAAATTTTAAGTCTAATAATCCGAAGGCCTTCTGGAATTCCATCAAATCAAAAAAGTATGTTCCACAACTCCATCATCAGTCTTCTTTAACGGAAAATCTGCGTGCTCTACGCATGCCGCAGTTAACTTATACGCTGATTTTTTTCAAATCGAACTACGTTGCTGATGACGATGCTGACCACAATAACTTTTCATTTCATTTTATCATCATACATCGTTCGGTTTCGGATCAATTTTCCTCTCAACTGAGAATATAATAACTAGGATCTCAAAACTCAAAAACTCTACCCGAACTGACTTTGAGCCTTTTATTCTATTTCCATTTTATTTAAAAATTGCCCTGTTCTGGTGACTCCGCTCAAAATAAAAAAATCAATTCTGGCGAATTAACTGATGCTTGGAAACTCGCTTCTATAACTCCTATATTCAAAAGCGGCATACATTTGATTCCAAAAATTTTTATTGTACAAAAAGTGATTGGGGATTAATAACTTATATTAAAAGTAAACCTTCTCGAAATCCAATTAAGAACTATGCTTTCGTGAGTGTTTTGTTCAGTATTGCCAGTGGAATAAGTAAGAATACAAACAAATTGACTTGCCCTAATGTGCATACCACCTATAAAATGCAAAAAAAAAATTGTAATTTAATCAATTCAATGTTGTTAGCGGCCTTTAATTTGCTTAGCTATTTGTGTTGTTTCACTATTTTTTACTTCGGTGTTTGCATACGAGTATAATTGTAATGCACTAAAGGGTCAAATAATCAGTCTAATCGGCTTGAAATTTATTGAACGCAACGTACATTTTAATGAATATGCAATTATAGTTAGCGGCAATTAATATTAATTAATACCAGCGCGGTGCCCGAGTGTAGTATTAAGTACTACTAATTCTTGTGAATACTTATACAGGGTTATCGGGAAAGCCGTTCTATATACTTTCGGTAATTTCTGTTCACCCGTCAAGTCACACAGTCAGAAGAAGGTGCAGTTCAAAAAAACCAAGCCAAGTTACAGATATTTTTCAAATCGCAGAAACAGACTAACGAAGGAAAGAATAGTTAACCGACAGTGAAGCTTGCATAAACCGACCACAATAAAAATTTCAGCCCACCTTTTTCGATTGTTTAAATTATACCAGGTACTAAACGGGTAGTGTTTGGAATCGATGTTCTGTTATGCTGGACTACCTGCTAAGTCTATTCAGTTACATTATTCTTGCCTAAATAACAATGTCCTTAACTACCGATAAAGGCTTTCATAGTAACATTGCGTATCTGTAATTTTGTTTAGTAGTCTACAGTGCAAATTACCTACAGACTAACCAAAAATTAAAAAAATCAAGCCAAATTCGGAATTGGATAATGAGTTAAGTCTCGAAGTGCGCGAGCAATAGTCGTAAAGTGTTTCCCATAAAAAGGGTAAAAATTGCGATGACTTCGTTGTGGAACATTAAAGCTTATCCGCTCAAGTAGAGTTGGACCGTCGAGATGCCATTGACAACACTGAAAATAAACGAAAGTAAAATACTGTCCTTCTCTTTTCCAGAGTTTCGAAATTTATTAGCTTTAACTAAGAATTATAGGGTGGAATAGGGAACTTAATGCTTGTTGAAGAAATATTTTTGAACGCGCTCTATTCTATTTGTACAAAGTTGGTTGTAAGGTCTCTAAGAGAGAACGAACGAGAGCCGTAAACAGCAGTTTATAGGTATACGGATCGGGATATTGAAATGCATTGCGACGAATGCAGCAGAATAAAAGTAATGTGACCACAGAAGAAAAATTTCGCATCGAATAAAACTCCAAGATTCTTAAACTCTGTTATACTTTATAGTACTTTACATTATTAGAAACGTTATAGGATGAGTTAGAAATGTATTGGCGCCTCGAAAATTACAACAATTTTTAATATTCAAAGACAGACGCGACTTCATGTATCGTCAGTGAAGATTGTACAAGTCGAGTAATAGCTTTTGCGCATTAACTGAGTCCTTAACCGATGAGAAAATTTTTAAATCGTCCGCGAAGAACGAAAAATTCGAAAAGGGAAAACATTTGCTTATGTCATTGATGAGAATGACAAAAAGTAGGCTCGTCTAAGATGTTCCCTTGGGGGACACCTGAAGTGGCAACAAAGTGGTTCGGAAATAATAATTCTTAGCCCAATTGCAGCGAGCATAATTCTCAATAAACTTGTTTCAAAACCAATCAGAGGGAAATTGACAAAGCTATGAAAATTTGAGTCGGATTTCTTTACCTGTTCAACTTTAAAGCGTTTTTCTGAAACCTCTTACTTTTGAAGTCCTTGTATGACATACTTTTTCGCATATCTCACCAGGTATCCCTGGGAGATCTTTTATTTCCTTTTAACAATTACGAATATTATAAAACAATGACAGATTAACCGAGTTATTTTTAGCTAAAATCATTTTTTAGCTTCCAAGTGCTACGAAAAATTGAAGAATCTAAAGGAAAAATTTTCTCAGGAATACCTCGATTCTTTCGGTTCAGATGATTCTGTTGCGTGTTGTGATGTACATCGCAAAACAAGTTATTTTCTAGGCGCCTCTTTGGATTCACTGGCGCTCGCTAAATTTTTAATATTTGGTAATACAAATTTAGGGAACCTTTGCACAAATGTTACATTACACTATGCCTGAATTTTCAACTTTTTTTTAGGTAAACGTTTTTATAGTTAATCTTATTTAATTGCGGTCTCCTAAATTCAATGGCGTACCTCGTTTTGTGAAACTGGATCCAGCGTTAGAGATACGGTATCAGAAAATTTTCCTTTGAGCCGCCGAGATCTCATTTAGTAACAACTTTGCTTTATAAATTTTGAAATATAAAAAATATGAAATTAAAGTTAAAATAAGTTGTACATAACATGTCTAGAAAAACTTAACGTGAAATACATTTTAATATATATTGTTTAAAGTATTTTTTTATATGATTTTTTATAAATTTTTATATAAAATTTTTTTTATACAATTTTTATTTTTAGTTTTTTTTTATGGTATACATTTTTTATATGACTTTATATAGTTTTTTATACGTTTTTATATGAAACAATTTTTTTTTAGTATTTTAATTTTTAATTTTTTTGTTTTGGTGTATATTGTTTTTAATAAAACATTTTTTTTTAAAACTTTATTGACAAATTTGCTTAAATTTTAAATTTTAAATATAATTTCAGTTTATTCTGAAAAGCAGGAGCAAGATTGAGTCTCTTTAACTTATAGGCCTCATATAACTGGCTATTGATATATGTGGCACTCCGCGGACACAATTTTAAAATACCGTTATTTCGAAAACTGGAGCCAATCTAACAAAACGGGTAGCACCATCAAATTTAGAAGGCCATGATAAAGCAAGATCAACTATCAAAACTTTTGCCCACATTTTGAACTTAGACTATCTTATAATATGAAAATTGACTGAATAAGCTAAACTATCTGTATCACAAAAATTATAGTATTGCCCTTTTAATGAACTCACTTCATCCCTCTTACAATACATTTAACATTTTTTGTATAGACCTTTAAACATGTCCGCCCATCGCACAATTTTGGCAAAGAAATAGAGAAAGCAGAACGATTCAACCAAGCTTAAGTAGGAGAACTGCAAATACGTTTTTATTGCCAATTATTTTTGTTTATTTGAGACGTTTTGTTATTTTCAAGTGAATTAATAAATAAATACATTTAAATAAAATATTGTATTTAATTACAAAATTGCTATGCCTTATTTAACAACCCATTACATGCCATAATTTCCTTTTATTCTCGACTTTATTACCCTCAACATTGTTGATTAAGTTAATGAAAATATTATTACATTTCTTTATATGAGTTTATGGATGTTACGAGTATTAAAAGATAAATTCATAAAACGAGGTACTAAAAATGATAAATTTCATACACAACAAGTACATATTAAATACTACATGAGTAACGAGGAATGTTCATACAATATTATAAACTATTTTCACCCACAAGAATGCTTTGAGGCAAGTTGCTACACCGCGTGAGTTTAAAATAGCGATGTATGTCTACTACTCAAACAAAATAAAATGTACGATTTTAATAGCGATTGCCTCTGGGCAGATAATGGCAAGCGTCCGAGTGATACCATTTAAGTGACTGATACTAGATAAATAGTAGGCATAGCAAATGAGAAATTACACAAATTTTTAATTTTTACCTAAACGCATTACCACTACAATCGTAAATTTGTCAATTAAATGACAAACGTAAATTTCATATTGAACTAACAATATTATTAAAATATTCTTACTTCCATAATGAAATCTAAGAGCTCAATTCTGTAGCTGATATTAGTCAAGTTTCAATCCAGTATGAAGTAATTTTTCTAACAAGCAACATGTTCCGCTGCACCCGGCGCGCGTTGCTACGCCAATAACTAAAATAAATTTAAGAAAAATAACTTTAAAGAAAAATCAGTACACAAATATTCAGTTCATTCTAAACCATTATACGAGGGGTGCCTTTTATATGTCGGGATTAGAGAACAAAAACAAATTTTAATCATCGAAAATCACTTTATTGGTTTTCAAAATATTCTCCATGAAGATCTATACACTTTGCCACTCTGAATGAGGTACCTCCAAAACATGCATTCTGAATGCCGCAACCGCTTCTTCAGATATCGAAAAACGTTGACCTCTCAGTTTGTTTTTTACGTACGGGAATAAAAAGAAGTCATTCGGTGCCAAGTCAGGACTATACGGCGGATGACCCATTAATTCGATGTTTCGGGTGCTCAAAAATGCAGTCGTTTGAGCCGATGTGTGAGAGCTCGCATTGTCCTGGTGAAGAGTGATCCGTCTTTGGCGATTGGTTTTCCTAATTTCTTGGAAGACAACTGGCAAACAAATGGTTGTGTACCACTCAGAATTTACTGTTCTGCGTTGTTCTAGTGGTAAGGTTGCGACATGTCCAGTTTTTCCGAAAAAACAGGCGACCATTTTCTTGGAAGTGCTTCGTGCGCGAACAACTTTTGTTGGATTTGGCTCATTTTGAAACACCCATACAGTCGACTGCTGTTTACTTTCGGGCTCATACTCGTAAATCCATGATTCATCACCTGTCACGATGTCATAGACGTGTTTCGAAGGGCCGCGTATTTTTTGAGCATTTCCTTCGACCAATCGACACGAGCCTTTCTTTGAGCGATTGACAAATTGTGTGGGATCCAACGCGAACAAATTTTTTTGACAGTCAAATGTTTATGCAATATTGAATGTATGCTGGCCCCACTAATGCCTAAGATTGTCTCAATCTCACGATAGGTCACATGACGATCTTGCAATATCAGTTCGCGCACAGCATCAATGGTTTTCGGAACAACAATTGATTTTGGACGACCTTCACGAAATTCGTCTTGGAGTGAACTACGACCACGATTGAATCCACCATACCATCGATAAACACTGGTCCTTGATGGAGCTTCATCGCCAAAAAATGAATTAAGTTCATCCATGCAATGTTGCTGAGTTAATCCACGTCGAAAGATGTAAAAAATAATCGCACGAAAATGTTCACGATTTAATTCCATTTTTGGACCGAGATGAATCTTTTAAGTTACTGTAAACAACACAAATAGCGCTGGTATTTCAAAACGTTCTGAGTACGTAAAAGCCGAAAAATGTCAAACTTTGCGATACAGCTGTCAGTTGCCAGATTGCAACACCAGGGTTGCCAAATCCCGAAATATAAAAGGCATCCCTCGTATCTAAACCATTTATTCGATGTTTATTGAAGTGCTGTGGGATATACAATATATATGGTTTTTCCATCTGGTGCGTAGACGAATAAATCAAAAGGTTTTCCGACATGTTAGCATATAGAGCTGTCCATGTGAGAAGCATGCATTCTTCAAATTTAATCCACACACTTGTAACGATTGTCCTTGTGCTGTGCTAATAGTCATTGCGAAAGCGAGTCGCATCGGGAACTGTAAACGTTTGAATTCGAATGGCATACCTGTCGGGATCATTGGGATACGTGGCAACAGTACGTCTTCACCTTGAATTATAAAGTCAAAATTGTTGCCTCGATAGCATTGTTCATCATTTTCTTGACTGAGAGTCAGGTTTCGCTGCATAGTCGTGGTGGATTTATGTTTCGAAGAAGAATGATGGGTACGCCAATTTTCAATGTAAGAACGTGCGGATCAGTTGGATAGTTGACAACCTCGACTTGATTCTCCACAGTGAAGTTGATGGTATTGTCATAGATGGTTTTTGCTGCTAATATAGCACGCGTACTGAGCCACTGATGATTTTTGTAGTTTTGTGCAATGTTTGGGAAATTTTTTTGCACCAATTCGTCGATGCTTTCTGTGATCTTACAGAAGTTTGCTGGCAGAGTGATACATTGTGTAGATTCATCAATTTCCATTCGCCCATTTCCAATATCCAGTAATTGTTTTGCAAAATTTAGTTTTCAAAGTCAATTTCTGTAAGTGATGCCATAGAACTGATAATGTAAGACATGCATTAAGTTCATCAGCGGGTGTTGAACGTGAATGGGCAGTGTTTGTCGAAAATCACTAGACAATAAAATGAGTGCGCCACCGAAGATCCCTCTGTTTCCTCTCAAATCTCGCAGTGTACGATCAAGCTTTTCCAATGCTTTCTTGTGAGACATTGTACATTCGTCCCATATGATAATTTGACACGTTTGGAGTACTTTTTCCATTCCAGTGTTTTTGCCGATGTTGCATGTTGGTGCTTCAGTGTTTTGCAAATTCAACGGAAGTTTCAATGCTGAATGCGCTGTTCGGCCACCATCCAAAAAAGTTGCCGCAATTCCAGATTATGCATATATAGCCAGTGCAATATTATTTTGTGATCGTATGGGTGCAAAATTTAGTGAAAGAAGAAAAGTCTTGCCTGTACCACCGGGCGCATCTATGAAAAACAGTCCACTACTTTGTTATGTGATTGCACGCATAATTCTGTCAAACGCAATGCGTTGCTCTGGAATCAACTGCGGAAGATTTGTTCTAACGAATGTCCCCAGTTCGTTAGAATCATAGTGTGTTTCTCGTTGCAAATCACGATCGAAAAGGTTGTGTGCAGATCGGTTTGAAGCAGGCATTCTCAGTTGCACCAGTGCCTTGTGAGCGATTGTCAAACATATGTCTTCAATCAAATTCGTCATATCAGTTTCCTCTGTCTAAAAATACATGGTCATACTAATTTTTATTACAATCGGTTGAACGGGTCAGAAGTTACTAGTCTGCAGCGCCACCTGGTGGCGAGTGGCATCATTTAGCATATTCTACAAACCTTGTTCGTGGAAAAATACATATATATATATATATATATACCTATTTTGATAATAATCGGTCCAGTAGTTTCAGTAGTAGTTCGAGGACATACAGACAAACATTCATTTTTATATATAAAGAATAGACTATTTCACATATAAGGTAGATTGCAAGTAATAAAACATGTTTTCGGATATTTTTTTGGAATAAACATATTTCAAATATCTGATATTTTGTCATCAAAAATGTGTTCTTAATCGTGTGAATAACAAATAGTGGCTTGAATATTACAAAAAATCGATTGTTAATTGCGATGCATGGCAGTTTGCGCCGTGTTGTTGGAATCAAATGTCGTTGATGTTTAGCTGATTAATTTTGGAAGGAAACATGGAAACAAATATTCAGTCAGCATGACCCGATAGCGCTCGCTATTCATCGTAACGGCAGCTCTTTCCTCATTACGAAAGAAATAAGGACGATCACTGGTCCTGAACTTCGTTAATAGATTTTTTTTTACGTTTTTCAAAGTAAATTCCCCAATATGGAAGCCTTGTCCTGGTATTAAATGATTCATGATGACTTTCCACACTTTATTGAACAGAAATGTCTTTTCTTTTTGATAATCAGTTGTCAACCCATAGTTCTCATGAAAATGAAAAAACACGAGATATTTCTAATTTTGTTATCGTTTTATTATGCTTGCTAACGATTTTTAAATAAGCCAGCTGGATGAGAATCACTACATAAGTAGTAAATTTAGTTTGCCCAAGAACCATTTCCATTTTTTCGCAGCCCGAAAGTTCTAAAAAAATGTGAATATAGCTAGAAGCCTGCAAAACCTGCGTGAGAAATGTTCAAGTTTCATCACTTACCACTGAATGTGCTTTAGGAAACACCTTTACAAACTTTACCTTAAACACTTTTTATTTGCACCTTTACTTATGAACATTTTTGATTCGCACCACTTGCTTGAACAGGTGATCTTACAGACTCCTCCAGATAATTAGGTCTTAAGTGAAAATATTTATTTTTGAAATAATTAATTTTTATTGTAGGAATCCAAAAGCTATTTTTTTCTTTTATACGATTAAAAAACGAATGATTGTATGTGAAAAAATTATCAAAAACCTACTAAAATTTTTAACCACTTCAAATTTCCAAAATTTCTCAAATTTTTATAAAAAAAAAATAATAATAATTCAAATTAAGAAGTAAATAGCCAAAATTTCGGAATATTTCCAAATTTTCAATCGGCTTATCGTCAATTAGAAACGAGTTCTCTTCTTAACCTCATATCCTTTGGTAATTCTTTTGTTAGGAAGTAGTATCGTTGCATAGAAGGGACTGTAAAAAATCTTGCTAAATAAAATAAAATTGAAACGAAATGCATCGCTCTGCAAACGTTTGGTGCAGCCTATGGGCTGGAGGAAGCATGAGCGCATATTTCTCCAAAGACGAGACTGGCGCCAATGTAACAGTGAATGGCGAACGCTATCGCTAACGCTATATCATGATAAATGACTTTTTGATGTCTAGTGTCGGAAATTGAAGCCCGTAAATTCTACTACATTTGGTTCCAACATGACGACGCTGCTCGTTATACAGCTCGTGAAGCAATGGATTTACTGCGTCGTCGTTTCGGTTAGCATTTTATCTCTTGTCCCGGATTAGTGAATTGGCCACCAAGATCGGGTGATATCACCCCTTTGGACTTTTATTTGTGAAGGTATGTAAATGATGAATGATGATGTATGAAATGTCTTAATGATTTTTGGATAACCCAGTTTTGATTGCGGCATTAAAATCCAACTAAATACATTCATGAGATACCGACCGAAGTACTCCAGCGAATCATTCAAAATTAGTGTTTATGGATGGCCGAATTACGGCGTAGTTGTGGCCAACATTTGAAAGGGATTATCTTTAAAAAATAAATATCATGAATGGGTATGCACAAAAATAATAAAGATTGCCCACCAGTGTGAATTTGTTTTATTTCTATTTAAAATGCGATACCTCTTAATTGATCACCTTTTATTTTCCATTATGTACGCTTTATTTTATAGGAGGAAAGCTGAACGTGTTTGCGCTATTCTATAAAACAGCAAGAAGAACGAAGCTGAAAAGTAAATAATAGCTGGATATATTTTCTTTTGTTTGATATTTATATGATATTAATATTATAGAGTGAGTACAGGTATTTAAAACATTTTTTGAAAATTTAGTCTTTTGAAACTTTCACTACTACATATATAAAGTCTATAGATTCACGTCCATACGGAATTTCCTCTGTATAACTCTTACTGTTGTATGGTGTCGCCGCCTGTGAGGCCACATCACATTAAGGGGGGAAGTACCTTTAGACGTTTCAAAAAATCGATTTTTTTTTTATTGTCTTAACCGATAGGTATATGCTCTAAGAATATTATTGCAAAATTTCAAAAGCCGATCTTGAAAATTATGGAAGATATGCCACTTGAAAGTGGCGCGCGCCGAGCCGACCGAGCCTTGACCGCGAACTTTAAACGGCGTTTTCTCGAAACCATGTTTTTCAAATTGGCGTAAGTGATTACGGAAAAAGTATTGAACCAATTTTCTTCATCAAGGTTTCATTTTAAAGGGCATAAAAAGCTACTCTAGATAGACTACGGACGAAAAGAAAAAATAATTTTTAGATACTTTTTAACACAAAAATGTTTGAAAATTTTTGCAAAAAAAACCAAAAGTTTTTTTTGAAGCCTCATTTTAATGGTTAATCTTCGAATTTGCTAGAGATTGTAGTCTATCTAGAATAAAAAACCCTCCTGAGTAAAATAATGTTTGATTTTATGATTTCAGATGAAAGTTGCGGTCAGGATCGCTTACGCCGAATTCGATGTCAGCGGCGACACGATTTACGTGAACCGCCATAACTCAATTAATTGCTTATTTATAATAATGTAAAATACGCTTTTTTCTTCTTGGAGCATTGCCCTAAATATATATCATATTAATTTCATGTGCACTGTTTTCATTTTCCCAAAAATAAATCACGAAAAACTGGTTTTTTTCGGCCCTCTAAAGGTACTTCCCCCCTTAATTCGAAGAAAAAATAAATTTGCATATAAAGAGGCCATAAAAACATCTTGCAAACTTTGTAGTCTTATCACTCTTAAGGCCGTAACTTAAGAACTTAAAATGCCAGGTTCTTAAGTTTCTTACGGTAAGTTGCGTTTTGATTAAAAACTTAAAATGCTTACTAATAACATTATTGGTAAAAAAGAAATACTAAGTAGAGTCAAGTTACGGAAATTTAATATAGACTAACTGTGCCTGAAAGCTTTTTAAACTACAATTTATTTGATACACATATAACGACATTTCATTTTATTTTATTTTTATTTTTTTATTATTTAACACTAAAATTCGTGAAATAATAACACCATTTAATTGGCGCCCATCAGTTCATGTGTAATAATTAAAACAAACTCTTTACAAATGAATTTGCTCATACAAATATTATATTTTCAATATTGATTTTTAAAGTGCACCGATTACTATAAATACATTACAAACAGCATCTTACAATATTATTTTATTTTTTTCACCACCAACACTTCACTTTCGATTTAAAAAAAAAGCCTCCACAGATATTTTATAAAGCCTTTAATTAAGGTTCAGCTTTCGCTGCTGCTTGCCCTGTAGTTCTCTGTCGTTCACATTTAAGCACTTATTTGCACTTCACTACTTAACTTGGCCATTAAATTTTAAATCTCTCTCACTGCTTGGCAAAAATACTAATAAATTTTACACTACGCGTTTGCGTGCATATCTACACTCAGTTTCATTCATAAAATTTGTAAAAATGCATTTTTGCGAATACCGCACATGCATAGGTAAGTACACAAACGAATGTTTGCTTTTCAACACATTATCACTCGCATATAGAAGCTTATCACTACTAAATACTCGTACTTAAATTTCTTCATCCACCATCACGGACATTTTTTCTCCACAAATAAAACGCATACAAAATTAAATTTTCTTCAGGGTCTTATTTCCTTATCTCCCAGAATTTCCGCTTATCCCCTATTCAACACTTGGCAACAGTCCAATCCCGGCGTCAACTATCCACTATTTCGCTTGTCAAATGGTATTGCACTTTTTACTGTTAATTCGCGTGACTATCCGCTATCAACGATTTCGGTTGGAAAATTCACGCACAACTGTCGGCTTTTCGGTTTGTTGCAACTGGTAATATTCTCCAAATACCGGCAATTACTATGCGTTTTTTCACTTTCAGTTATTGCATCTACATTCGTATGCATACATACATATAAAGTATACATATATACTTTTTGTTGTCATAGTCGCACACAGCTGATTTTTGTTTTGTTGCTGTTCGAAAAAGCTCTAGAGAAATGCACGTGCTTGTGCTGAGTTTTGGGGCTGCAAAAGCTTTCGACATATTTTGTTTACATTTCCATGGCTTTGTTAGTTTATGTGATTATGTATTCCCTATAAGCACCCTGCCGGAAAATCCACTAGAGATGAACTGGTGCACGTTAGAGATGCAGAAATTAGCAGTAAACGGTAATCCCGGGATTTCGGGATTTCGAAATAATTTTGATGCTATTGCGATCACGGAAGTCGTTTCGTAATAAAACTTGCTCAGATTCAGTAAAAGTTTAGTAAACTGAGTGGTTTTTTACGAAAACTAGAAGCATTTTGATGGCGACTGTATAAGCCTATTGAGATTGTGTGTGATTACTATTTGGTAGGGACGGAATCGAAGCTTATTGTGGATATCAAATATCTAATTATAGCAAAACGTTTTGGTTTTATTGTCGGCCGCTTCTCCGCAGGCATTGAAAAAACTTCGCGTAAAAACCATCTGCCTACCACGTCTGAAAAACACAAATCCTCATCCCCTCTTAATAAAGAATGTATCCACATATCATTTATGCTTATATAATGTATCAGCTAATAGGCTTCGAATATTATTTATTTATTATTTCATAAGTTAGGTTAAATTGGATTGAGCTGTTCGACTTAACAGTCACGCATAGACCGGTTCGGTCCATTGCCATGTCCGATGGAGTTCATTAGTTATGCATTTTGAAATAGTCCACCCACATGATGTCTGTTTCTATTGCGAATTTAAGAAGACATTTCCAACACACTGCTGAGACAGAAGACATCCGTCAAACTGTGCTGCCCCAAATATTTTAAGCGTATTTTGAATAACGCAGGACATCCGCAAGAAGATACCCTTGATTTCTGATCCCTACATTTCCTGCATTCCTCGCTGTCCGATATTCTTATTTCATAAGCCACTGGGAAGCCCGCCTATCACAGCTCTACAATATCTTCGTGTTAGTGATAATATATTTCTGCAAGTGGGCAGACTCTCCCATTTTGTTCTGAATTTTCTGATCGTGTTTTCGTCTAGTTCATTCATTCATTCAAGATTTTTCGCTATATCGTCTACTATGTCGTTTTCGAGAAGTGTAGCTTACAATTAGCTGCCAACCTTCCTACTGCCTCCTAGCTCTGAAGAACGATCTTGAACGTTATATTAAGTGAAGTAATTGCTTCAGTGGCTGCCTTACTATCTATGTAAACGGTAACTTTGGAGTTAGTTGCAGTAGTAGCATAGGCGAAGTCAAGAACCGTAGCTTGGAATACACTGTAGTAGTCTGGAAGCTTATACGACTTCATTAGGTCTAACTCTGAACAGTATATTCCTGCGCCTACTCCAATAGTCTTTAGAACAATTTGTAAAAAAGTTAAGTGTATTGCGTTTGGAGCTAAAGCCCTTACGCCATCCTTATTTTTCGATAGTTATATTGAACCTGTGTTCCCCTTTAAGCACATAAGCCAATTAGTCCATATTGGCTACTTTTCTGCTCTTCGTCTTCCTGGAGATTTCGCTGGAAAGAAAATCTGTCGGCGGGAAGTCAAGTATGTGTTCGAGGGCCGCCGGAGTACTCGGTTTTAGCATTCCTGTAATGCATAAAACAGCTAGTCGTTGAACCTTTTCATAGAATACATTTCCTAAATCTTATTTTACTAGTTTTTTTGTATCCATTAAAATAGCAAACTTAATAATACTATAGAAATAACATAAATATTATATGAGAATATATCCCTCTTAGTCAGAGCACAGGGCAAAAACTAATTTCGACTAAAGTCGGCGACCTTATGTCAGTCTAAGCAATTCCATAGGCCGATGCTCTGAACATACGTTCTTGGTCCACGTGTTTCGGACGTTATCTTTGTGGTGGACAAAACGAAGTGCCCACTGTCATCAAAGAAATGATCATCGGCACCCACGTCATAGTTGGCAGTTATGATTTCGAGGTTGTAAGAGACTTCGTTTATTTAGGAACAGCCAAGTAGGACATTTAGTAGTAAAGTCCGCTTTAGACGAACAAAACCAACACTTTATAAGGTTTTCATCATGCCCGTCCTATCGTACGGCGATGACAACATCCGATGAGGCATGCCCTGGAGTGTTTGAGAGAAAGATTTTTGGACCTTTGCGTGTAGGCGAGTTTTACGGCGACATAGATATATGTAGCGCAGCGAATAAAGATCCAGCGGATTCGTTGGCTGAGCTATGTCTTCCGAATGGATACAAACGCTCCGGCTTTGAAAGTATTTGGTACGGTATTAGCTGGTGGTAGCAGAGAAAGAGGAAGACCTCCTCTGCGCTGGAAAGATTAGGTGGAGAAGGACTTGACTTCACTTGGTGTGTCCAACTGGCGCCGGTTAGCCCAAGAAATAAACGACTGGTGCGTTTCGTTAAACTCGGCCATAAACGTGGAATTATTACGACAATCAAGAATGGGAAGAAAGTTTTCTATATTGACCACTCACTTCATTTATCACGCTCAGTACTGTAAATAAATGCCTATTGAAAGTTTTTGAATGGTTTTGAACTTTGCTCATAGAAGCAGAGAACATGGAAATTTCTGTCCAGATAACGGAGAATGTTAATGACAGAGCATATTGAAGACAGAAAATGTTAATGAAATAAATAATGTTAACTCTATTTGTTGTTAATGATGTTAGCAGATAATGTTAATGAATGTTAGTAATAAAATAAATGTTGTCATTGTTGAAAAGTTTATAACATTCTGCATAATAACAGCAGGTACCTTATCTTACATTTAATGAAAACGAATAGAGTCGGCTGAGTTGGCATAACGGTAGCGTAAATTGATTTCATAATTTATAACTCGTTACTCGTAATTGCGAGTAAAGTCTCAACTTGGTCTTGTTTGAACGTCAATACTTGTTGCACCGGCTTTCAGGAGCTTATTTAAATTAACTTTCTTTTTTTTTCAAAATTAGTGCGACTTAACTTTAGAAAGCTTATTTATACTTTTCTAATGCTTCCTTAAAGATGCGTGGATGTAGATCATTTTGCGTTATAAAATTTTACAAAAATAGTTAATTTAATCGCCTTTTGGTATTAAATTTTTTATATTTATAATAATTTTGTGTTTTATATACAATATTTATTATTTCCGCTAAAGCTTCTTTGAAAGAAGAGACAATAGTGGTATCAAAAAATTATGTACCATACAAATCGCGCCGGTCTGACACGCGTATTTTATATTGATTTGCGCAATTAAGTTTCCCAAAAGAAACCTTGTCTTCCCTTAGTATTTTTCTTCAGTAGGTCTAATACGAAAGTGCTCCAGGTACACATTTCTTATATTATAAATCAGAAAGCTAATTTTGTTATTAAAAATTATTTGAAATATATCTCATAATATTGTCAGCGTCTCAGCCTTACTAAAGCTTTTTATATCAACGGCTCCGTGAGGTCCCTTCAGACTTGGCATAGAAAGGTTACAAAGCTATTTGTTGTAGCGTTGCAAAAACCAAGGCATTGCATGCGTCATATTTGCCATTACGCGTATCGAACATATTTTATATGTATATAGTAATATACAATTATTTTCTTACTTACTCGTATGTTTATTGCCAATTTCACGTTTCACTTCTTCGGTGCGATTGTGCAGCTCCGGCATTAGTGAATACTGTGCGAATGTTAAATTGAGGTCTCGCATTTCGTCGCCAAAACTTTTCATCATTAGATAGCAGCTATGCTCACCGGCGACATCTTTTCGGCCATCACGCTCGTAAAATACAATGGAGTTGGTCCAATTGTAGCTGCATGAAAGAGAGAAGACATAATATAGAAAAGTAATGGAAATGATATTATTTTTCTTAGTTTACGAGCATTTTTAGCACTTTTCAATTTCTTGGATTTACTTGTGAAATCATAAGGCAAGGTGAGTCAAAAAGATAACTATTTAATTCCCATAAGGGAGAGGAGAAAATTATTTTCTTTCTTCGATATAGATAACTTGAAGCTTCTGTATTTCTCAGTTAATATTCAATGTTTATTCGTACCACCGACGAATTACTATTATTAATATTTTATTTTAACAAATCTGATTGAAAATATATTTTCGAATACGAGAACAGCAGTTTGGACAGGAAGAGAAGTATCAGATCACTTTGAAACCGGTACAGAGGTGACACAAGGTTGTCCGCTTTCACCTTTCCTCTTCACATTATACCTCAATGATATACATGACTGTGAATAAAAAACTAGAAATATATTGCGCTTAGTGGAACATGGAAGTAAATTTAATGATATCTGAGATGATGGTCTTTAGAAAAGGTGGTCAACTAGCCAAGACAGAAAAATTGTAGTACAATATATATAATATATATATATATATAATTGGCGCGTACACCATTTTTGGGTGTTTGGCCGATCTCCTCCTCCTATTTGTGGTGTGCGTCTTGATGTTGTTCCACAAATGGAGGGACCTACAGTTTCAAGCCGACTCCGAACGGCAATACTTTTATGAGGAGCTTTTTCATGGCAGAAATACACTCGGAGGTTTGCCATTGCCTATTCGCTATTAGAAAAATGTTTTTCTTAATTTTGGTGTTTCACCGAGATTCAAACCTATGTTTTCTCTGTGAATTCCGAATGGTAGTCACGCACCAACCCATTCGACTACGACGGCCGTGGTAGAAAGGTGAGGAAATAAAAGTGGTAGCAGAATATAAATATCTTGGTATCATTCCCACATCCAAAATGGTGTTTGCTAAGCATTTGCAAGCCAGAAATAATTCAGCAAAAGCTGGCATTAATATTACATGGAGCAATTTCTTAGCTAAGGTAAAAAAACTCGATTTTGGTTTATTTGAGAAAATGAATGTACATAATCTCAAGAATGTTGTGTCCAAATTTTAAGTCAATCGGTGCAAAACTCACAAAGTTAGAGCATTATAACCGTTGGCCGCTCCGACTCGGCTACCTGCTATAGAAAACTTTAAATCGATTTTCTGGAAAACGACGTTTTTCAAGTCGGTGGACACTTTTTCTCTGAATCTACTCAACCGATCTTCCTGAAATTTTGTACACACTTTCTCTACATAATTACCGAGGTAACCCTGGGAGGTTTTTTTTCAATTTTTATTTATTTTACAATGAACAATATTATGCGATTTATCGTCTAAAAATCGGACTTCTACTTCAAATGTTAAAAAAAATTGAAAAAAAATTGAAAAAACATTTTTTTTTAATAAAAACTCGACAGGGTTACCTCGGACAATTGATTACCTAATGAAAACTCTTTGATTTTATGATTTCAGATGATCCACTGCTGAGAAAAACTGTCCACTGTTTTTTCGAGACGTCTGCGTAGATCTGCTGTCAAAGGCTCAATTTTGTATATTTTCTTGTGAAAATTTTTGAAAATATTTTTGAAATATGAGTTTACAGTACATATACTAATTGGATAAATAAATTTACATGAATCATCTTTCCAAAAAAAAAAATCATAAATAAGTGCATATTTTTAGTGGAATTATGGAAATATATACATATCATCCGCAATACACTATTAACTGCTCCCAGAAAAATCAAACTGATATGGAGTCCTGGACTCGTCGGAATCAAAGGCAACGAGAATGCAGACACGGCCGCCAAAAGCGCTGTGATGACTCCATCTGCAATGTTCAATAACACGACAAAAAAATATATCATATCTTCGCTGCAATTGCAAGGGAGACATACAATCAGCTAATTGACGATTGGAAAATTTACAACTCCGTCACGAAATCTTTGGAGCAATCGACCCTCTCAATCTTCTGAGGGAGACAACCACTGGGAAAATTGATCAGCTGTATAAGTTTCTGAAGACTGATCTGTTAAGACGAATATGATATCAATCACTAATCCATTATAAACCTACTTTTTATTTAGAGACAGCCGAAGGCCTTTGTCGCAAGCGCTGCTAAGCAGTTATTTGTTAAATAATTTATTATTGTGCAAATGTTTAAAATTAAATAAATAAATGTAATATATTATACCATAGAATTGGTACATTTCTCTTTATAATCGACCAATAAGATGCCTTATAAATCTGTAACCATAACCTTTTCAGCCGGCTTTTTACCTTGAATTTCTTAGGCAGCGTGGCAACTATTTTATGCCTACATATGTATAGGTTCAGAATCCAATTTAGATTAGTAACGATGAGCTTGGGGCTCGTCAACATTGATTACGCAGTTCACTAATTCGCACACCTTAAGAGATAAGTATGAACAACTTTAAATTTGACGATAGGAAAGTCTAACATTTTGTAAAGAGAATGTGTAACGGACGGAGTATTGTAATACGCTGTTTGATCAAATCGACTTGCAGCGAATGTCAAACGGAATGTCCCAGCAAATATACATATACATACGAGTATATCAATAGAAGACCGAACATTCTTTTATTCATTGAACTGCTGCGGTTAGCACGAATTTCTTTGAGACCAAGCTTTTCAATATTGCAAAAGTCGTGGTTAGGGCAGGTCGCCGCCGAGAACATCAACTGTGCGCTCATATTATAACTACAGTGTATGTATTATGCTGTGACTTCAAGGATATGTTCAGATAATATAAAGCAAAGATTGCTTGGGGGACACAAATAATTGAGTATTATCAAATTGCCTGTAATCAAATGTGGTTCGTCGATTCTAAATCCTGAGAATTCTGCTTTGGCGGAGGAGTGCTCTTCCTTCATCAATTAGTATAAGAAATTTAATAATACATATGTTGTTGTTACAATAATAATAATACTTTCCTGAGCTTTATTGTACCCTTCAGAAGATATAATCATATATCATATGTATTTCTTTAAGAAAAAGTAATCATTATTTTTTATTTAAATTTTTTTTTTGATAAAAAATGATTTATTAAGCTTTATTTCTGCTCTAAAAAATAAGAACGTTTATAATTTTTGGCATATCGACTAACTGAAATCGTGAGGTGATCAACTCATCTTAACTCACGGCGTCTTATCTTCTGAAACTTTCTATATGTCATAGTTCTGCGGAACCGAAGTATAAGAAAGTATTGAGGAAACCCCACTCAACTCACTGTTTTGTTACGTTGTGTACGTTAAGATGAAAACATGTAACTTATTCCTGATGGTTATAGAACAATTAAAATGAATCATAATGAGTTTCAAAGTTCGTTTTCAAAAATAAATTTTTTCCAAATATTCGGTTTCGTCAACGGTTTTGTACTCCTGAAGTTACTGAAAACTAAGTGTTAGCACCGAAAAGATAGATGTGTGAATCGCTTTTTGCTAGCGTCCACAGATACTCATAGTTGCATAGTTTTTTTTTTTTCAATACTCTATTATAGGAACAACCAAGCCTGCCTGCTTCAGTGCATAAACTTCAATTTCAAAACATCCTGTTGAAAATCGCTATCTTTAGACTAATCGTCGGACTCTTGAAATGGGGTAAGGTAAGATGAAGTGAGTTGAATTGAGGTGAGGTTTGGGTTATTGATTATTTCGATCTACAAAAAAAACGAAAAAATATAATCATAAATCAAGTAACTACTATTTTTGACCAACAAATTTCAAAGAGAAAAAATATTAATCCAAAAATAAGTTTAATTTTTGCTGTATTTACTGAGCGATAATTAAAAATCAAATTGGGAGTCTTAATAATATTTTTCAAAAATATTGTTAAAAAATTTTTATATCGGAAGAGATCAAGGAGTAAAAAACATATGCACAAGCTACATATATATTAGTTTGGGGAACAACAATTTGAACTGGTTCTTTGCACGTTGAAGAATACTACTAGCAAGGTGCTAGTACAAGGCGAAGTGTCTGAACCCTTCCAGGTCCTGTCTGGTGTTAAACAAGGACACGCATTGTCCGCTCGGAGTTTCAACCTTAGGTTGCACACGGTTGTAAAAGAAATTGACTTGTCCGGAACAATATTTGGCAGAGGTTTTCAAATATGTGCTTATGCTGACGACGTTCTCATCATGGCAAAAAACAAAAACAAACTAATTCGCATATTCCAGCTGCTAGAAACAAAAGCGAAAATTATAGGAAACGCCGACGTGGAGGAAAGGACGTGATATGGATGCCAACAATCTAGCCATAGATGATTTTGTTTTTGAAAGTGTAAATGAATTCAAATACTTAGGATTTGTTCTATCAGCGAGTAAAGACACATCAAGTGCAATAGATGAAAGAATTTAATCTGCAAATAAGACGTACTAAGCAAATTTAAAATTGTTCAGATCACGAATGCAGAAAATGAAGATGTATAAAACTTTGCTGAAATCTGGACACTGAAAGCTAATGATATAAACCAGCTATTGCGATTTGAAAGATCCATAATGAGAAAAATCTACGGTCGTATTCGGCTTGAAAACGGCACGTATCGCTTCCGTTATAGCAATGAAATTGAAAACCTTATTGGTGGTGAAAATGTAATACCTTTTATTAAAGCGCAGCGGATTAGATGGATTAGCCACATCATAAGAATGCCCAACGAAATAATCCAAAAAAGGATGTTTACTTTGCGTCCAATTGGAGGAAGAAAGAGAGGTCGATCAAGAAAGAGATGGCTTGATGACGTAGAAGCAGACTTAAAAGCGATGAACGTTCGTCATTGGAGAAATGAGGCAAGAGAGAGACTGAGTTGGAGAAGGAGTGTTGATGAAGGAGTGTTGATGAAGGTATAGTCCACCACAACTGTGAAGCTAAGAGAGAGAGAGAGAGAGGAACAACAAATCCATTATTTTCTCGGTAGATGATTGTAGTGATCGATATCTCGCAAAGTATTGATCAAACAGTTTAAAGTTTATGATCGTTGTCAAGGTGACATTTCACACTAAAAAAATTGGTTTTTTGTTTGTTCCATTCAGTTGTGAGTTACAGGGAGTTCACAATGGAAGTCAAGAAAATTCGGTATATTTTAAAGTTTTTCTTTGATAAGGGCGAAAATACAAGCCAGGTCGCTGAAATTGTGAATGTGTGAATTGTGAATTATGGTGCCGATACTGTAAGAGTTTGAAACCATATCCGCAAACATTTTACGTAAAAATAATGGACTTATTTTTCCCACAACCTAATCTATTCGAAACTGTTCTGCGCTATTTGGAAGCTACTAATTTTTTTCATTGAAAATTTTAAAATAAATGATTATTATCCGCAGCTGTTGTTGATGATATGGATCTCCACTGGTGCTCATATATGCAAATTTCTTACCCCACCATTGTGTATTAAAGGCAAAAAATGCGCGTGGTTTTTAATGATTCTGCACCGACTTCCACTATATTTTTTGCCTTGATCCACCAACCTGTTTATCACAAAAGTTAATAAGCCGATTAGACTGAAACTTAAGGTTTATAGTTGCGTTGAGCGGTCAAGTAGTGAGAAGTAAAAAATAAAAAATAAAAAAAAATCTGTGCTACTCCCTAACATTTTATTCGTTTTACCTTCCTTCAACTATCGCATTTGACATTGGTAGCAAAGATTTTTTGATCATTTGACCTTTGGTAGTGACCAAAGAGTAACCAATGTAAAATAGGGTTGATATTTTTAGTTTTTCACAAACTCAGAAAAAGTTGAAGCATGCACGTCTTTACTTACTGTTTCAAAAGTTCAATTATCATCACGGAGAGACTCTTAAAGCTAAGCAGGCCGGCGCGCAGCAACATGTAAAACTCATCTGCACAGCTGGTCTTCGGAAACTCAAAGCTATCGGTGGCGCCGCCTACAGAAATCACTGGAGTTCCGTTGCTACTAAAGTATTTGGCGATGCGGCTTACGGCGGCTGGCGTAGGAAATATTAGGAAGAGAATCATGTTACTAAGCCATAACCTAAATTTTCCCATAATAATTTCATAAAACACTCACCCAATGCATAATCACACACCGGCCCGAACACGATATGTGCACAATTCCTTGCTATACCATCCATAGCCTTGATGGTTGCATAGGCCGCCTCGCACTTCACATCTCCTGTCATCCATTCAAAATGCAACTGTGGGGGCAGCAAACTATTTTCGCGCAAGTATTGTTCAGCTAAATACATAACGGGCATGGTGCTACGCATTGACGCGATGTACGTGTCATCATCCGGAAGTAGGAGAAGGGCACGCAGCGTACAATTGTGACCATCGGGCGTGCATATGGCCTCACATGGACGGGCGGGTTCGTCGCGACAAGCAGCGCATGTCAAGGGTAGTGCAGTGAGGAGTAAGAGTAGTGTAGAGACAAATAGTTTCTTCCTTACTAGGCCTCCCCATAGATAGGGTAAGTGGAGATGACTCGAAGAGGCGGCAAAGGGCAATGCCTCCGAGGGTGGAGCTCGAAATAGCCAAGGTGTTGAGCGAAATAGCCAAGAAAACCAGTTGTGACGTAGTGGTGCAGCGTTAAAGTTGTTGCTAAGTTGTGAAGCGTTAAAAGAGCTGCACGGAACTTGCTTGTGTAAAGGAATATGCTCTTCCGAATGATCTTGGTTACGACCATGAGCTGGAGTATTTTGCCGCAAACATGTCTGACTTTGAAATTGACACTCAGTTTGGACATCGCTTTGCTGTTCGTAGCTGGAGGGATCTGACTGGCTTACTAACTGTCTGCTGGTACTGAAAGTGGAACTCAAGTTCTTGACTGCAGATGTAAAGTATTCTTGGATGGAGTGATTTGGATGCTTGTCTGATTCAGTGTGTTCGAAAGTCCGTTGTTGATACTGATTGGACTGCGTGGATGTTTGTTGAATCCTTTTGAGTTCAGAGAAATGCTGCGATTGTGCGGGGAAAAAGGGTAGATTTTTAAAATGATTTTGTGGCGCGGATTCTGGTTTAGCTGTAGTAAAATCGCTAGCCTGCTGATTTCCATAAAAATTAGTCGTTAGGGGAGCTAGAGTTTGATATGAGTTTGAAGGCGATTGTGTTTTAGAATATATTTGAGATCGTTGTAGTGGTTGGATGGGTGAATGCATTGGAGTTTGCTGACTAGTTTGCCGTTGATACCCAAGAGCGGCTTCGTATGCATTATGTGCCTGAATTTGGCGACACACTGGCAATACATCGGGCGCATTAATTTGGAGGTGTTGCTGTATTACACTTTGTAAATGCGTATCACTTTGAAATTGAGTGCGAGCTGGATATTCACTTTGGAGTAATGTAGGAATTTGAAAGTGTGCTTGAGCCTCCAGCGGTGCACTTAGTTTGTGCGTTTCGCAGCTGAGTAGCAGAGACTTGCTCCTTTGCCCAACTGCTGATTTTGGAACTTCAAAATTTTTTGCCCTTCTTAGTCCGTCCATGCATGTGTAATCTATTGTAACCTTTCCCGGTAATTTTTGAGGGACGCATACATTCCTTACAGATTCCGTTAAATTAAGCACCTTGATTATTTCATCTCTCTCGCATTTGTGCTGCCCACTATAAGCTTTATCCTCGCCACTTTTGCACTTAGCCTCAATGATTTCACGTACCCTAATTGTCTTTATTATTTTCCCATCCTCTCGCTCGAAATTTCCTTCCACACACTTTACCGCTTGGCCTCTACCTGAAAATGCTGCAGGTTCTTGAATACTTTTGTTGGTTGAGTCTCTCGTGCGTCGTGACCCATTGCAGCTGTTGCGAACTTGTGGCCATTTGGTATTCCTAACGACAATTGCGGTGTTATGTTTTTGCAAAGTTCTTATTATTTTAACATTTCCCACAATTCTCACAAATTTGACGGCCGTTGCCAAGTTACGCCTTGCTACGATTAAGTGAGATTTTGGTGTACCACGGCGCTGTACACGTACTTTTATCATCTCAGCACGTTTACTCAATTTATTTATTTTACTCACCCGCATCTTCTCACTTCGCAAGTCTTGCCATTCGCTTTCTCTTTCACTCACCGCCACTCTTACTGCCTGCGGCTGTTGCTTGCACTCTGCCACATGCCTCTTTTCCCTACTGTCGCCCACTGCAAGTGGTAACTTATCAAATCTCCTGGCTCCTTGCTTCTTGCTTCCACTCAAAATTCTATGTTTTCCAAATTTTAGAATTTTATTTCTTCCTCTGCTTCTAGCTGCCGAAATGGTTTGCATTGTAAGTGCGTATTTACACCGTCTCAATGTCTTAAATGTGGGACGTGTGTCAACGACTACCTCTCGGTGCGGGGAAATGTTGCATCTGTCAGCAGCAACATGAGTTAGTACCTAGACTATTATTTACTCTGTCTCTGTCTCTGATCTCCTTCGTTTCTTAGCGTAGTTTTTCGTTTAAAATTAAAAGTTAAACTTTGCAAGTTTGGATGCGTGGTGAAGTTGATACTCTAAGTGTATTAATCTCGATTGGCATTCTTCTTGTTAAAAGTGGCTGTATCGCTTGGGAATTTCACGAGTCAGCTGAAAGAGGAGAGATGAAAAGAAAATAATTAATTAAGAAACTTGAAGTTTAGCGCAAATTTAAATAAGCGTTAAAAAAGATAAGAAAAAAAAGAAGTTAAATCTAACCAAATTTGGAGATATGTTTACTTGCTTACTTCGACCATTGCCTGCAGAGTGGTAAATTTCATTTATTGATTTGATTTAAATGCCCTTTCTTTAAAGTATTGCATTATATACGTACTTGCTAAACACAGTTTTACGTCTTTAGTATTTTTCTACTTTAGCCTTTTATTTTTCTGACCGGTCACTATCAGTGCACAAGAGGGAGTCCTGTTGCACTTCATGCCGAAAAGAGTTAATGGTGTTGCCAATATCAGACCGTTAGCAGGCTCTCAGCGAATTTGATAGAACCAGCTGATGGGCTGACGTAACAGGAGCTATGAATCGGTTTGTTTACGAAAAAACGAAGAAGAGATATGCGAAAAAAAGTAACACAATGTCACTTCGTGTGAAATGATCTTGCAGAATTCAGCTGGCGAATAGATCCGTGACGTGGCAGCCGAAGTTCCCCCACAATTTTGTTTTTCACCATAACTTTTGCCCAAACCTGGTAAACTATCATCTTTGGTTGCCTTTTGGCTGCCAGTTACAAGACTGCCTGGCATGAGTGGTGAGTACCAAGCATTAAGCTACCTACGTTGATCAGGTATATGTCTCATGTCCTTAACATGCCGGCGAGCTTGCGGCGTTGTGCTTTGTAGTAGCTCTTGCCAGTTTTCCATTAGAAGCCTCGGTTAAAGGTTCATTCGTTAAAGATGCGTCTGTTGGTGATGGGTATATTGAGTTTGCATCAGTTGAGCAGGTATCATTTGGAGAGGCATAAATTCAGGATGCTTTAAATGAGATTGCAGCTGCTAATTGATTTGCAGATGCTTTAGTTGAGAATTTTTACCTAAGAATTTTGAGTTTATGAGGGTCCAAACTCTTTCTTCTTTGAGTTTTTAGTTTAAGTTTAGATTTTTTTGTTGAGTTTTGAGTTTAAGTTTGAGCTTTGACCTATGATTCCGATTTTGGGCTTGGGTTCATATTTTTTTTGTTGAGTTTTGAGTTTGAGTTTAGATTTTTGATTCCGATTTTGTGTTTGAGCCCGATTTTCACTTTGTGGTTGAGTTGTAATTTGAGTTTGAGCTAAAATTTTAAATTGGTTTTGGTTTTAATTTGATTATGAGTTTGAGTTCGAGTTGGGGCTCAGGAATGAATTTGAGTTGGCGGTTTATGCTGAGTTTGAAGTTAAGCTTGAATTAAAATATTTCTTAAAATTTGTTTTGGTTTTTGGTTTAAGAATAATTATTCAATTAAATTACGCTTATAAATGAGCTTTAACATAGCCCCACAAAATATAATCTAAAGGCCTTATATCGCATGATCTGGGTGGCCAATTGACAGGTCCCGAACGTGAAATAAAACTCGCCTCTCAACAAGTCCATTGTTACACGTGCTGTGTGGCATGTGGCACCGTTTTGCTGAAACCACATGTCATGCAAGTCGAGCTCTTTCATTTTGGTGAGCATCATTTCCAAAATCGACAATTTTACTTATTTACGTACCCATTGATCCGAAAATGAGCTTCGTCGCTGAACACAAATTTTCGATAAAAAAGTGGATCTTAAACTTTCTTAACAGAACACGCATTTTTATAATAAAATTCAATGATTTGCAAGCGTTGTTCGTTTGTAAGATGATTCATGGTTAAATTATAGACCAAACTGAAGATGTTTGACAGTGAAACAAAACATGAAACGTGCGTCAGCTGTTTAAACCAACTGTTTAAAAAGATAATAGGTAAAAAATCACCCGTTAGCTGTGATTACCGTTCATTGGCCGATCGCTACTCACTCAGAAAAGCTGGGTTTATCATTTAATCTTCATTACAGAAGCTGTGGGAACATTTCAGAGAAAGATATTATTGAGCACTTTCCCTGTAAATGTCCAGACCGCATGAAATACAAATAAATAACCAACCATTGTTTTGGAGAAGCCGCCTTAAACATGAACCTTTACTGGATGCTTAACAGTCGTTTAAGTTGTCGATTATGAGCAGTAAACCAAGGCCCGCGTATGCAACCCAGAAGGAAGATGCATCCATGAATATTACGTTTGCCTAATTCCAGTCTTAATTTGACTTAGCCCTTGGAAGTCTATTTTCAGTGTGTGATATTGAGAGTAGCGGTCAATTCAATGTGCTCCGGAATTTAAGATCTTTTGCACGCAAACGTGCACTTATTATTTACTTAATTTACTTTTATTAAAATTATTTTCATAACGGAACTCTAAGTTTGAATTTTGCCAGCCACGTGCCCATTAGACAGACTGTATGGATGCTTTTGCAAACGAATAAAAAAATAATTGGCTTGTAGTTTTAAGGAATGCACAAATACCAAATGCAATACAAAAGTAAAGAAAACCATCACATAAAATGTGCAAGGCATTTGCTTTGTTTCCCAAAGGATACTTAACATTCTTTATTTCCATGCATACAGAAATAAGTTTTAATAGAAGTGCACAGGTGACCACAGGATTTTGCGGTACTTGAATACTTGTATAAGCGCATAATAACTCTAGTAAAGTAATCCACTGGTTTTGTTCGGAACTGGTTAGTCGTAACGATCAAACATACACATACGCACGCATGCATATATGACAAGCTTCTTTGCTCGTTAAGCCATGAAAATGAATTGGCAACAATGTCGCCACTAAAATGGGAGGATAAACTTCCATATACATACACACAAGTACATATAATATATATGCTATTGTGATATCACAATGGATAGGCAACGACCTAAGTGGGTTGGTTTAAAGACCAAGTGCCGCGTCTTCCTACCTGCCTAGCTATGTAAAAGTATGTATAAAATATAAATAAGTAAAGTATACATGAAGGATCTTTCAAAAGTGAGGCGTAGATGTCAGTAGTGAGTAATTCTTAGGCGGTACCTTTTCTTATGCCATCTTTGACTTTGTGTGCAAAAGTACAAGTGGGCATTAGTATAATTTTAAATTATAGAATAGCGCGTTAATATTATTGAAACTTATTATGAAAATGTTCGATCTTTAAGAACAACATTTCGCAAAATTCGGGATTTTTTTAGTGGAAATAATCGTCCGAATGAGACGACAATTCAAAGGTGGCTCGACCAAAAACTTCAAGAAACAGGTTCTGTCGAAGATAGAAAAAGGACTAGCAGACCAAAAACTGGACGTTCTGTTGGAAATATTTCAGCTGTAGCGCAAAGTGATGCTGAACAACCTTCACCATATACATATATGTGCCTTGACATTCTCAATGGGGCATTTATGGACCAACTATTTGAAGGATTTTATCGGTAGACGTGCTCATGGTGGACTTGTGAATGATGTTATTTTCTGCATATAATTGCTATGAACCATATTTTGAATATTAATAGTGAAACCCGAAGGAGTCTAAATTTTTACATTTTTCATTTTAAAACATCGTCTAGTCGCGCGTTTTGAAACATCCTTCAGATAACCGAAAGACTGGATGAGAGCCAATGTAGACCATTTACACTAACGACCTGCATGCTTCACAGAAGTCTATTTGATGAAAACAGATTTGAGGATCCTGAACTAAAACTAAACCGTCATCATCGAGGAGTTTGACAAGGTTCTAACGACAGTCGGTTCTAAGTAACCGGAACGACCCCGATTTATATCCGGCCAAGGACTTTCACTTCAGCAGCATTCCCAGTATATGTATGGAGAATTTTTATGGTGACACAACAACAACAGGAGTTTGACAACTATGGGACTTCAACATTTTGACTAGATTTTAATCCTGTTTTGTTTTGAATCTGTGCTTTTTTAATATTACCTATTTTTATTTTTTCTATAAAAGTATAATAAACTAGCAAACCCGGCCCCCTTCGCTGGGCACACTAAAATAGAATAGATATGGTTTAGAACAGAAAATATATGATTTTCATATTATTTATTTTTTTATTCTTTATTCAAGCGCTTTGGCATAAACAATATTTTTTGTTTTTCTATTTGTTTTTGAGTAAATATAAAATATAAATTGAAAATCAGGAAAAAAGAAGATTGTTTTTAAATTTCAAATCAACGCATATGAATAACTAAGAAACAATCGTCTTTTTTCCTGATCATCCATGAATTTTTCGTTTCAATTTATATGTTTTATTAAGCATTGGAGCTTTTTTAACCATTATCCATTTATATTTTTCAAAAAAAAAAAACGAAAAAAAATGTTTTTTCCACGAACACATAATTTCATTCGGATTTCACATTAAATTCTCAAATTTCGTAAGAAATTATTCACTGTTCCAAAATCCACTCCAAAAAAATTCACAAACGATTTTTACATATTGCACTTACGTTTTTTCCTTATGGCATCCAAATCAGAAAGAAATATTGACACATTGTAACTCACACTGTCAATTTGACAGTTCAGTTCCGCCCCAAGCGTTAAAAAAGTAAGCGACATTATGGCTGATTCAAAAGAACGCTGTACGCGTTGTCAGTGTTCCGAATTACAACCAAACTTTACGAAACCCATTTTCAATACTTACTTAACAATGTGCGTAAGTTTGGTTTAATTCGGTGCAAAGACACGGCGGGTCCACGTTTTGGCATATATTTCGAGACCCTAGTCATCAATAGGTATGAAAATTACCCTGTATTAAAGCACATATCAACAGCTTTCATTTGATATCCATATTGTACATACACAACCAAAGGTTACCCGGGTCCACGTTTTGACCTATATCTCGAGACCCCAGTCACGGAGCGGCATGAAAAATACTCTGTACTAAAGCATTCATCAACAGCTTCAATTTGATATCCATATTGTACATACACGTCCGAAGGTTACCCGGGTCCACGTTTTGACCTATACCTCGAGCCCTATTTCCAAAATAAAATATAATCCATGTTACTCGTGGGTGATGTAGCTTTCGAATGGTGAAAGAATTTTTAAAATCGGGCCTGTAGTTTTTGAGCCTATTCATTACAAACAAACAAACACACAAAGATAAATAAATTTAAATTTCATAGATTATTCAGAAATTCTAAAAATGCAACCAATTAAAAAAAATTGCAATCTTTGGAAAAATAATTGGAAACTTAGTCTTAATGCACACTAAAGCTTTAGTAGAGAGAGTGAAATTGGCTGATGAATTGGCCAACTGCGGATCAGCGGTTAACCCATAGGGACCAGAGCCAAAAATTGGAGTCACTTTTACAGAAATCATGAATTGGATGAACGTTTTCGTATGCAATTTAGATAAATATCGATGGTCCAGTCTAGAACGCTGCAGAACTGCAAAGTGTTTTGTGCGAAGCCTGTCGAGCTTTCTTTTAGAACTTGGTAGAAAAGACGTTCGGTTGATGGTCGGTACTATTACAGTACACCATCATTGAAATCATTGCGGACCCGCTTTACCTGTCTTGCTTAGAGCAGGCGGATAACACTGAGCATTTTCTCTGTGACCACTTTTTCTCTGTCACCACTTTCTCATTTGCTCCTTAACTATCTACCCTTTAACTTTCCAAAGCTTTTTAGGTCTTTTCAGGGTTTTTTAGTCTGAGTGTTTTAGGAGTTACCGTTATCTCAGTGCTTTTTGTCTTTTGACTCTACTTTTCAAATTTCAAAGTGTCAAAGGTTTAGAAGACATAATAAAGTCACACTTGCACTCATGGAAATTTGAAGTGGCTTAAAAATTTCGTTACATGAAGAAAACGAGCAACACAGTCAGTGAAGAAAATCATCAAAAATCAACTAGAATTTTGAGGTATCTACTTCAAACTTGCACTTTCTTATAGTAAAATTTAATTGGCTATAAAACTGCGTATTGTTTATTCTGATTAAAAAGTTTGTAATTTTTGATGGAAATGTTTAAAATTTTTGTAAATTTTGTAGAAAGTGTGAAGCTTTGATTTATTAGCTATTTGTGGTAAAAGCAACTTTCATAAAAAATTAGTGGAAATTAAAAAAACAAAAGAAAAGTACTAAAAGCTGGTAAAATCAGTTTTTTCGCGGACCGTATTCCACCGGCCTTAAAATTATTTTACCGCAAAGTGTGTATGCAAGCCTGGTGCAAAGGATATCGTATACGTACATACCTCAATATACATTAGTAATCTTAAAATAAAAGCAAGTATTCCAACTTTGCTCATTTATTTCCAGTAACGCTTTTTGTTCATACTAATGCTGCTCATCGCAAATATTTCCAGCACCACACCTTTTCTCATATCAACATTTTCCCTTACTTTCCCTTGCTACAAAGCTTTTCTCTTTGTTCTTTGCCACTTGCAACGAAGTAATACAATAAAGTTGAGAATAAATAAAATTGCATTTAAATGGTAGAATCATATTGATGTTGTTTTTTATTTTGATTTCATTTATATTTTTTTATTTATTTTTTAGTTTTTTGTAAACAAGCCAGTTTTTGGGCTGACGTGCACACTACATTGTAATTTTTTGCACAACCAACAAAGGTATTGTTAAACATTGCAAGTAAATGTTGATGTGTATATATAAATCTTTACATTCATTGGATGGTGGCCAGCCTCACAACTGTGAGTGTGCCCAATGTAGCATAGTTACAGGCGTAGTATTCTGGTGCTAAATTTACCTCATAAATTGCATTTGTTAAACATTTTAAATTTAGTTTTTGTAAAGCGTTTAAAATGCACAATAGTTCGCCTCAAATTGCTTTTAAAATGTACCTAAGTATGTACGTATGGATGTGAGTAAATAATTCAGTGTTGCGCATACGCCCAGTGGGTTCGGTTAAATTAATTACTTACGTGGTTATGTGGGCAGATGGTTGTCAATTACAATAAAATAGCATAGTCAGCCAATGTTTTTGAAAATATTGTGCAAACCTATGAATATATTTATATTAGGGTAGGTCAAATGCTTGCTCTACTTTAATTCGGTGAGTTATTCTAGAGGCGATTCTGAAGAAAAAAAATCCAGGGTAGCACAACACTAAATTGGATATCGAATCTTCTAATTTTTAAATTTAGTTATTAATCAGCTATCAAGTTTTTTTGTTTTTTTCGTTACAATTCTTTGTAAGAAAAGGTATGAATGAATGTGGGTTTAGTGTGCGAGAGAGCAAGTTTTGCTATTTATTTTTGTTATACCTCCGCATAGCATCACTTACAAAGTGTAGTTTTACACATTAATCGAATTGTAGTGCCAACATTCTAGCTGAGGTCCGTCGGTTTTTTTCTTTTTATTGTGACTAGTCGATATAAGTAGCTAACGAACAATTTGGTTAGGGCTTTGCTTTATACAAATGGGTTATGACGCAGGGTAGAGCGCCAGCTTAAATTTATTTGATTGCTGAGTATGCAACGATGCATTTGAATCGAAAAAAGCGATCTGACAAATATGATTTTAGTAGTGGATACTGTGTTCGTAGTAGTGCATTAATCTTATTGAGCAGACCACAGTGGCATACTTTGTCGAAGGATTCGGACACGTCAAGCAAAGCAACGGAATATACCTGGTTTTCTTCAATGGCGTTTTAATTAACATGAGTAATTCTGCGGACTTGCTCTATGGTTTAATGCTTTCCGCGAGAACCAAATTCGTGAGTTGGAATTGTATTTCTCTGTAACTGTAGTTTATTGAGACGTTTGACAAGTCATTTTCCCATTAATTCTGAAACCATAGGCAAGCGAGACATAGGACGGTATGATGTTACATCATGTGCGGATTTTCCTGGCTTGTTAAACATGATCACCTCAGCCCTTTTTCAGTAGATGGGAATGTATTTTAATTTGAAAGTGGCATCCACAATTTTTGTTATCCCTGATACTTTAGGTGAGTTGCTTTAGGATTTCACTGATGATTAGAAGGTGACAGGTGACTGTTTTAATTTAAGCTTTTTAATTTCTGTATTTCCTTCAGCATTCGTTGTTAGAGGGATTTCCAATTTGATGTATCATATTGATGCTTAACTGGCAGCACCTTAAGACTATTTCTACCATAGATGCCAAAAGACACCTTAAAAATGTTAATTTGAAAATATTTTCTAAGTTTAATAATTTCTTTTCATTTAATGTTTTGACTTTTCGTATAATAAATATTAAATTTATTTGGCGGTATCATTTTCTTTCAGCTCATTCTGGATCTATCTATACGTTTCTGGTATACCATTTGTAACATGAACTCTCTTTTGGCATCTTAATGATTTTACGACATTCTCCAATTTTAAATCATTTTGCATTTAATTTCGAAAACATTTGGCAAGACCATTTCAATTTTAATTTGTATTAGGTTTTCCCCATTTCAGATGTAATAGAAAATAAGAAAATTTCCGTTATATTCATTGAAGATCATTGTACAGGAGTTTTGGGGTTCTGGTATTTTCTCTGACATCAATTGAAATACATCATGTAACATTTTTTGAAATTGCCATTTCAAGTACATATATAGGACGTGAAGTCCAAAATAATCAAGACTGAGCTAAAATAGAAACGACAGGAGCTTTGTTCTGATAACTTCGAGTTTATGTATTTAAAAAAGTCTCCTCTGGCCTCGATATACTATTTTTCGCTTTTCGAAAGAGTTTTCAGGTCATTGACCGCAATGTCCTTCAGGATGTCGGTAAAAGCCTTTTGGGTGGGCTCCACGAACGCAAAACGTTTTCCTTTCATGGCTAAATGCAATTTTCTGAATAAGTAGAACTCACACGGTGCCATATCAGGAGAATACGGCAAGCGATTGATGGTTAAAATGCAATTTCTAGTCAAAAAATCAGTCACAAGAATGGATCGATGTGATGGTGCATTATCATGCAATGAGCGTCACCTTCCTCCTTCACGGTATTCAGGGCGAATTCGAAGAATACGGTGCAACAAACGCTTCAAAACGTCAAAATAATAAATTGCATTGACGGTTTGACTAATTATCATGAACTTCTTGTGAACAATTCCCTTGGAATCGTAAAAACAAATGAGCATCGACTTGATTTTTCACTTCTCGAATCATGATTTTTAGGTGGTGGCTCGTCTGAGGCCTTCCATTCAGCACTTTGACACCTAGTTTCTTGTTCATTGTTGGAAACACTACGTTTCATCACTAGTTCCAATGTTGTAAAGGAATATCTCGTCTTTTCTAGCCTCTTCAATGAGGTCTTTCGAATGTTGAATTCTGACCTATTTTTGGTCCTCAGTTAACTTTTGCGATCGGTTAATTTTTGATAAATATCGATGGAGTTTCCGGTGATTACAGATTTTGGGCGGACCATATGCTTATTGTCAATTATGTCCTCACAACCATCTCTGAAACGAGTAAACCACTTACGAACTCTGGCATGAGATAGACAATCGTCGCCATAAACTTTTTTCATCCATTCAAATGTTTCGGTAAACGTTTTACCGATTTTAAAACAGAATTTGATATTAGCTCTTTATTCGAAACTCATTTTTGTACCAATGACACAAACATACTGACACTTTTGACGCAATAACTTCGCTTCCACGGAACCGAAGGTTACCAAGCGTTCGATGTACGGAATTAGAAGGCTGAAGAGTTTTGGGAAAAGAATGGAGTTTATCTCGAGATAAATTAGAGGCACTTATAGCACTACGAGCACCTCACATGAGAGCAAAAAAATGTCAAAAAAAGGACTGTTACTAAGTTCGAGGCTTAATCTGTGCAAGTGAACAATAGTAATAAATGTCCTTCTGCAACAATTAAATTTTACAACAGCACAAAATTTGGTGTCGGTATGATTGATCAAATGGCAAGAAAATGTAGTATAAATTGTAAGTGCCGCAGACGGCCTGTATACTGATTTTACAATATCCTTGATTTGATTGGAATAAACGCATGGGTTCTATACAAGAAACGACGGATGAAAATATTTCACAGAGAGATTTTTTATTTGAGTTAAGAGAAAAACATGCAGCTGAGGAAACGACAGATGAAAATATTTCACAGAGAGATTTTTTATTTGAGTTAAGAGAAAAACATGCAGGTGAGTATAGAGAACACCATGGAAGAACAACAAATACGGCGACATCTTCAACAGTCTCATGTAAAAGCACTTCCTTTTAAAAAAGGGAGAGAAACTGCCAAGTAATGGGTTGATCAGGTAATAAAGTAACTAGAATTTGCTCTCCGTTATGAAATATACATGCGCAAGGTGCTTAGTTGAGCAATTATTCATACGTAAAAAGTGTGGTATTGAATAAGGAAATTTTGTTTCCAGCGTTCTTTTATGATTATTAAATTTTATAATGAATATTAAATTTTTATGTAAAAAGAGTGAAAGTTTGTTAAGTTAATAATATTACAATGTTTAACTATGTATTTCGTTATTTTATAATTAAAATACCAAAAAATCATTTTTTAATAATTATTTCCACAGTTATTTGTAGTCAAATGCAAAGGTGTCAGAAGAAAAAGTGTTTGACACCTTTTGGTCGAAATAGGTATACACAAAACCGTGGAAGATATAGTGTTGGAATGCAGAAGACAACAACTATGTAGTGATATTTTTATGTGGTTTGAATCGTCTAATTACACTGCATAACACAAAAAAATTGTAACGATTTCTTGTAATGGCGACAAAAAAATTATTTGGATGTCGGCGACTCGAAAGTTTACGTACGAATTTTATTTAGGGAGTGAAAAATGTTGATCCTTTTGCACATTCTTATGGAAAATCAGCATAGAGAAATATGTATATGTAAAAAAAACAGTAACTTTTTGGTGAAACTAAGTCCCCAATAGATAGGATTTTTTTTATATCTAACAACTTATCCCGTTAATATATTTTCCGTTTTGACTTATTTATGGATTCAAGTTGAATTTTTATCTTTGGTTTACTAAGAAACTTATAATAGAAAACTTTTTTCGTTATTTCACTCTGATATGGGTATAAAAGCACCAAATAAAAAAAATTAAATTGTGATTCGTAATCCACCTGTGCAGCAGTAGAGACTATAGATGCAGTTAAATATATAGATAAATATGTGCTCATATTGTGTGGCCTAACCTAAGTCAAAAAAGCATTTGAATTTTATGGTTTTTCTGTAGGCATCACCTTCCCAACTGTTAACAGACGAGTGTTAGCGATTGTTGCTCTTGTATTTTTGTATGAAAGAGTTTTTGATATACTTGATAAAATAATTTTTCGATAACACGAGTAGCATCCGTTTTGATTGGTGCAGGACATGTGAATATAGCGTCAAATTTTGCTTATTCATTATCAAAGATTCCAACGGAACTCGTGCCTCGTTTTGTTTGACACCTTCAGAGTAAAGATATGACTGAAGTGTGCACTGTAGATTTGCTATTCTTTATAATAAAGCGAAAAATTCAACGGAAGCCAATTATCTTTAAAATATTAAAAATTTAATGGAAGCCAATTAACTCAAATCTTACCTTTTCTAATAAAATACAGTCGAATTTGTTTAAAACGAAGCGCATCGAGTTAAAAGAAATATTCGTTTATTCAGCAAAAACATCAGTGTGTGCACAAAGCATAATAAATTTTCAATAAACGGAAGTGTCACTAACTGCGCTGATTAGGCACTTAAACACAAACTGCAGTATCAATAACAACAACAAAAACGATATCAAGACAATAAAATTAATATGATATGACTTGCTTCGCTTTTACTTATCTTAAGTATTTGCCGACTATTTTTAGAAATATTGACATTCTTGTCACCTCAATGCAATTGAAATTATTAAAAATAAATAAAAGATGCTCCACTACATACGTACGAGGGGGCGGAGCAATTAGTGTGTGAAAAAATATTGCTGTTTTTGCATTTGTGCATTGGGCCTGCAGTTGGCAGTTGGGGAGGGAGTAATCAAAGCACAAAACAACAAAATAAAAACAAAACCAGATAATTTTAATTAAATAATTTAAATCAAGCAAAAAGTTGTACGAGTGCACACAAACGCTCCGCCCTGAAAATATTCAATGCAGTGACTGATGATAGTGGGCAGAAGAAGGCTCACTCCTGTGTGGGAAATAAAAAGTGGATAATGACTTTATTTCACTGGGTATTTCTAATTAGCGCGAATTGGCATGTGCAAAAAGAATAATGCCCCCTTTTTTGAGCGCCCCAAAATTGCTTAGGCGGCTATTTCGCTTAATAGCGCTTTTGGGGTTGGCTGGGGTGGTTGGATATGTTTTAACCGGCCTCAAAAAATAAAATAAAATTTAAGTTACTTGTACACACTTGAATATTTAAATTAAATTTGTTTATTATATAATTAACAATTTGACTTCCATTGGTTCATCACTTCGGAAAAATATTTTTTTGAGTTTTGGGGGTTTAATTATTTATTTAATTTTATTGGTTTCTTAAAAATACAAATTTATTTTTACACGTCTATGGCTTCTAGGCCTAAAGCTTAATTAGTCTATGTGTACGTTTATTGGGGCAGTTTTTTTTTTAAGATATGGAATGCTGATATACTCATATAAGTAAATAAAATGTTTGGCCTACATCCGGCCACTGTGACTGATGCCTGTGCAGGTTGCGCAAAATATTTTTGTGATCAAATGTTCTGTATTCAAGGTTCTGTATTCTACTTTAATTATGTATTCTGTATTCATTGATTTCTACTTAAGGAAATTCTTCAATGCGAAAAAATGTGTTTTAAAATTGCGAGAAGTTTGCTTTGCAAAATTCTGAATTAAAAATTCTGAAATACCGAGCATTCGTTATATGAAACAAACAATGCACAAGGCCATCTGCAAGAAAAAACAATAATTTTGCAAAATTAACGCAAATTTTAAACACCACAAACTTGCTCTTTATTATACCAGAATTCAATGCGCATTAAAGGTTTGTATTCAACATTTTTCTTAAAACTCTGAACAGTGAATTTTAAATAATATTTTTAACAAAAGTTCTATGTATTTCAACAAAATTTACGCAAAGTACGAAGATCGCACTTGGCGGTCATCCGCATGGCTCCCGCTACAGAGGTACCCCGAAAATCTTGCACTAGGACTGAAAATTCAGAATACTGGCCTATGAAAATTTAGCATGAATTGTGTTGGTCTTTCAGATATTCTCTATTCAATGAATACACGACATTTTTTATAGGAAAAAAACCCCAATATTGTCAACAAAAATCGAAGAAATTTTGATCTTCCTCAAACTTGTATTTTGAGAAACCAAATTTCAATAGCCTACAAAACTGTGAAAACTATTATTTACAAAGAAAATTATCATTCAAAAATTTGAGATTTTGATATATTTTTTTTTTTGTAATAAAAATAAAAATAAATAATTGGCGCGTACACTTCTGTTAGGTGTTTGGCCGAGCTCCTCCTCCTATTTGTGGTGTGCGTGTTGATGTTGTTCCACAAATGGAGGGACCTACAGTTTCAAGCCGACCCCGAACGGCAGATATTTTTATGAGGAGCTTTTTCATGGCAGAAATACACTCAGTGGTTTGCCATTGCCTGCCGAGGGGCGACCGCTATTAGAAAAATGTTTTTATTAATTTTGCTTTCACCGAGATTCGAACCAACGACCTCTCTGTGAATTCCGAATGGTAATCACGCACCTACCCATTCGGCTACGGCGGCCGTATAAAATCTGAAACGTTGATTTATATGAGTTTTGTAGATAAAATAACTATATCTTGATTGAAAAAAAAAAAAAAAATTTTAACAAATAAGTTGTCAAAAACTATCAATAATTTACTGTGCTATAGTTATTTAACGCATTATACATATACAAGGTGGCGCCAACTTAATCATCCAATTTTGTTTTTGAGTAACTTTTTCATTAAATAGAGAAACAAATTATTTTGGGTGATGAAAATCTTTATTTTGACCTTTCCGCACCCCATTGCTTGTCTGTTTGTATACACCTGTCTGCTGTTGTCTGGTTCACAACTATCAAATATGACTGACGTACCACGCCATTTGTAAATATCATAAATTTTCCGAAAGGATGTGTTTATTTTGCGCCACCTTGTCTATCTTAACACCGATTAAATGTTTTATAGCTACGCTTGTTTTTTGTAAACAACTTCAATGCAATTTAGATAGTTTTAAATTGGCCGATTACATTGGGCTAAGAAGACATATTAGATTTTATTTGCGAGTGTGAGACTCCTGCTGAAGGCACATTCAGTCCGATCCCTAATAGTCCCGGAGAAAAAATTCTCCAATTATGAGAAGAAGGTGAAGATGTTTCTCAAATAATTTGAAAGATGTAATTTCGGCCTTCAAATCAGCTGTTTCGAGCACATTTGAAATTCCTCTTTAAGGGCAAACAAGTTAACAAATTACCCAAGCACATTTTATTTAAGTTAATCAAGCTGAAAAGCGTTCAATTTCAAATTTACTTTTTGCATTGTTTTCAGCAGCAGAGGAGGCAAAGCTCGAAGCCGTACCGGAAGGAGTTGCGCGAGGAAAGCTGGGGAACTGATGAAATCTTGTGAAATTGTCTGAATCTTTGTAAGCGTCCAGACCATTTGCAGCAGTTTTTGGTGGCACTTTCTTTGAAGCCAATCTGCTAACTTTTGCTGTTGGTGAACTTCTTCAAATACATATTCTTCTATTCCACATGAATTGGGGACAATTTTTGTAGAGTGTCTGGACCAATACTTTAATCGATTTTAAGTTTTGACTTGCTTTTTGCCAAAAATAGTTTTTTTTTGGTCGGTCCGAACTCAAGAATAATCAAGTAAATTGGGTACTTGTTCGATAGTTATAAGCAAGTTTCTTCCACTCAGTGACATTTGTATTGGTTCCACAAGGAAACGGCAACTATTGCTGAAGTTTTTGACCTAAAACAGAAAATAAATTCTCTATTCTATTTTAAAATAAAATAAAATTTGAACTAGCTCGCTTATAGACGTTTGACAAAATATCTACCGAAATAATTCAAGAAACTCTCTTCCTTTTTGAGTTTCGTTAAACGTATCCTGATGCAAAGAAAAAAATGTATAAAACAAATGCCAAAAATATACCTAAATACATGCGTCTCCCAATTCCAGCTTTCGATACTCCTCCCAGTACCCCAATGGGTATACTACTAGTTACAAACTAGACCTTTTTCAGAGAGTTAGTAGCTGCTAATTTGAAAATTCTTCATGATCTTCTTAATTCTATGAAAGTCCAGAACCTGAGTCGGCTACATTTTTATGTCGACTCGTTCTAAATTATTTGAAATCATTTAACATGAAAAACCAAAACAAAAAAACTCTTCATATATTCAGAAAGGAAAAGTCTAAGTTACTTTGCACATCTTTTTCTTTTTTGAGAAAATAAATTACATGAAATTATTATACATAATTTTATGCTCTTTCAAACTGTTTACCAACTAGACTCATGCATACTAGTGCACATTACCCACTATAGAACTAGTTGTGAATTGTGAATGAATGAAATCTACCTTAAGACCTCATAGACTTTCCATTGGATAAAGGCAATAGGAGAACAACTGCAATCGCGCTTACGTATTTGAAAAAAGCAACAACTAAGCTAGTAGAGTTAACAACATTTGCACTCACTCAAGTGGCAGATACTCAGACATTGCAAATATAAAAGAGTGAAAAACAAAACAAAAAACTTAGTAACACATGTTTATATCAGAAATGACATTGGTGGCAGTTGTTTGCTGTGATACTTTATTTTTACCATTTTTTTTTTGGTGCTGCCAATATGCCGTTATCAGCGAGATTGTCAAGTTATTCGGCTTCGCTGACAATTACGCGTTGCGGTGGCACAAATAGGCATGAGCCTAAAAATTTCGATAAATATGTACATAAAGGGCGTATTTTTGGGTTACTGAATGAATTTGAAAGGTAAAAAAATTAAGAAAATAATTTCGAGAATATGGCTAACTCGATTATGTCCTACGGAGATCATTTGGTTGCTTCTTTCTTCTATCACATTCTCCGGCATAACCAACAAAACGGCTTTATTTTGCTATAGGTTGGCTTCCAAGTCAACAACCGTAGTTGATTTAACAGAACAGACAAGTGACCGTAGCTATCAAAACATAATGAAATAAAAAAATCGACCTTTCCCATTGTTTTCCGAAGGCTTTCCCCGAAAGCTGTTTGGGTCCTGAATGTGAATTTCGTGTAAGCTAGCGGAGCCAGTGAAAATAAATTGTGTAAAGTCAATTGACTTGCAGAGTTGGAAAATCCTGTTGATCAAGGGGAGAACGAAGGTGGTTAGGAGTGATAAGGCTAAAAAAATTACAGTAAATCTCAACGCAACTATGAGTCCTTTCTGCAGCAGATTTACGGAGAATGATGATGTGGTGCAGTCTATGGGCTTGAGGAACCCTGGGCCCATATTTCTTCAAAGACGAGGCTCGCGCGCCAATGTAACAGTGAACCGTGAATGCTAGCGCGCCGTGGTAAACGACTTCTTGATGCCGAAAATCGAAGCCCATGATCTGCACAATATTTGGTTCCAACAAGAGGGTGATACTTGCCATACAGCCCATGAATTTATCTCTCGTCTCGGACCACTGGATTGGCCACCAAGTTCGTGTGATATCACGCCTTTGGACTTTTATTTGTTGGGATATGTAAAGTCTAAATGCTTTGGTGGATAAACCAGCTTCGATTGAGGCATTGAAAGCTAAAATTACTAAACTTATTCGTGAGATACCGACCGAAGCTCTCCAGCGAGTCATTCAAAATTGATTTGATGTTTACGGATGGAACAGTTGCAGCTAACATTTAAAAGGGATTATCTTTGAAAAAAAATGCCATAAATGGTTCCACACAAAAATAGTAAAGATTGTTCAATTCATTTTCGTTGTTTTATTTCAAATTAAAATCCGATACCTCTAAATTGATCCCCCTTTACTACGCTACTATAGGAGTTATTGCCTTCTGTAAACCATGAACGGGGCTACATGCTCTCAATAAATATTATGCCCCTATTCTTCCGCGGTATTTGTCACGCGCATAGTTTCCTTGTTATCCGCGAGCAGTCTTGATAATAGGCTAGGCATATCTTCTTTCTCCCCTATTTTTAGTATGTTTTATTTTTATTTTTATTTTTATTTTTCATTCTTGATTTCCAAAGCAAACTCACAAGCAATACCTATGCACGTTTTGGTATGTACGTGTGTATATTCTCGTCTCTGTTAACTTATCATAGTTATTGATACTCAATAAGCGTTACGCACGGCAATTGATTTTTTTACGGACAAAAAAAGGTGGTTCTTCCCTACATAGATAAGATTAGCTATAGGCTGGCCATTGACATCAAGTGTTGCCATTGCTGCTATTTGTGCGTGTGCCTACTGCTGAGCATGAACTTCCGAATTATTTTATGAATCTTCCCATAGCTCATAAGGAATAGATTTACTATACTTGTAAATCTTCTGCTTTTTATACTCAATTGTCAATATCAAAGGGCGTTATAACTTTGCTCACTTTACGGTTGTTTGCGAGTGTAGTGAAAAGAATACGTAGCATAAATTACCAAAATTATGAGAACAGACTTGGTTATACTTTTATGACGATACCGCAGAAGCTTTCAACAAATTATGATGTATAGTTTTAATGCCTCTTCAAGCTTCAATTGTGGTCAAATTAGAAACTAAGAATTAAGTACTACGAAAATCTAAACTATAGTTTAGCAGTTTTTAAATGTTAATATATCGGTGGCTGCTTCAGTCTAAGCCAATAGATAGACAGATTTTATGGAGGCCATAAAAAATTTATTTTGGTAATTAAATGTTGTAAAAAATTGGGTGTGTCGGAAAAATTCAATTACTCAAAGAGTTAGCTACATGTCCCAATTAATTTTGAATCAATTTTATTTTTGAATACTTTTTTTACTAAAAAAATAAAAATGATTTTGAGTGATGGAAATTGTTATCTGTATCTTTGCAATTTTTTTCTTAAGTGAAAAAGATGGCATCTGCCAAATGGCCGTCGCCAGTATTGATACTCAATTGGGCCTGTTTTCTCGATTTTTTTACATTTTCGCAAGATGTATGGTAGTTACTAATCTCTTTCCTGTCGATTATTCTTCTTAAGGGCTTCTACTGTCTGAGGCTTGTTGGCATAGCCTTCAAGTAGCGACTTCAAGTAGCCCCAAAGAAAGAAGTCTGGGATGGTTGAATCAAGTGATCTTGCTGGCAATGTTAAATCACCAAATCGGGGATTACGCAACCAGGAAAGCTTCCTTCACAATATCCATTGTGGTCCGTACCTTGTGAGCGGTTGCACCATCTTGTTGAATTCACATATTCATCAAGCCCCGCTCATGCAACTCCAACAGTAAGAAGTCGTTTATCATGTCCTCAAATAATACGGCCCAATCACTCCCCCACGTGAACGCCGCATCACACGATGGCTTTCAGTGGGGGTAATGGCTCTTCGTACAACAAAAACAACAACGCCGGAAATTTTGCTAAATCAATGTCGCTATTCACGCTTCAACAACATTACCGGCCGATTGGTCAAAAAAGTAACATTGCTTATCTGTGCTTATCTGCTTGTATATCGCAGCAGTCCCGTTTACAAGTGTCAAATATGATTGGCATATGCAAAAATTATAACATCTTCTTGTTTATACCTTTAAAAAATTTTATTTGAAACGCAGTTTATTATTGTTATTATTATTCCCACGCCACTCTCCCCTCCCGAATAGCGCGCGAGGCGGGGTCACCAAGCCTGTTGGCAAGTCGTATTGGCACTTTTATGTATAGTGTTTTTTATATTTTGTTATTTTGTATAGAATTATAAAATATTGCTGTTGTGAGGAGGATATCTCACTTCTCTTTTTAAATATAACTTATTATATTTCGTTAGAGATTTAAGAACTTTCTTGCTATATTGCACGTTTTAAGAATCACTATTTTTTTGATTCCATACGCGTTTTATTTCTTGTGTAAGTTCAATGTATTTCTCTATGTTTTCTGTTAATTTCCTGTGTATATTTGGATCACTTGAGGTGCTAATTTCAATAAAGAAAGTGGTTTTATTGGTTGTTAATAAGTGTTATATCTGATCTATTGTTAATTATGGTTTTATCTGTATGTATTGCTATGTCCCAGTATAGTGTATATGTATACTTCGTTTTCTATTGTATTGCATGGTGTGTATTTATAAAATGATTCCTCGTTTTCCAACAGTTGTAATTTGTTTGCTATTGCTTGGTGTAGAATTTTTGCAACTATATTATGCCTTGCTATGTAATCGGTACCGACAAGTAAAGGACATCCTGTGATTATGTGGTCTATCGTTTTTGCGTGTATTTGGCATCTGCGGCAATTATCATGTGAGGCATTGGGATCTTTCAAAATGTATTTTTGGTAATCTTTTGTGAGGATAACATGATCCTGTATGCCGATCGCAAATCCTTCAATTTCAGGATGAAGTTCTCCTTATTGTAGCTAGGTGTAGCTGTTCTTCTGGTCAATACTTTGGTCCCGCATTATGTGTAAGTGTCTACCGTGTAGCTCTTTCTGTGCCCAAATTGTTTTTTTTTTTGTCTATTGTTGTACATATTATTATTATATATGGTCAAAGTTGTGAAGGTTTAGTAGGGAAAAGTTTCTGTATGCTTTAACTATTGATCTATGTAGATTAGATGTTTGGTTTCAGAAAAGTTGTTTCCGATTATTTATTTGATTGTTGTGCAGGTTGTGAATCTCTATAACGTCTCTTCCTCCTTCTGTTCTTGGGATTGTAATTCGTTGTATGCATGATTTTGGATGTAGCTTTCTATATTTTGTCATCTGTTTTCTAGTTGCTATGTATGATAGTATGGGTTTAGCATATGTATGTATGGCTTTGGTAAGATTTTTGAAATTCAAATATGTTTTAAGGATTTCTTTGAGGCGTTATTCATATTGTCTAGTCTGGTCTAGTTTTGCTTTGTTGAATACCCAAATATTTATATGTTTCATTCTCTTGTAAATTGTCCATGGTTTGATTACCAATTTTTTCTGTTTGTGCTTCTACCCATCTTCCTCTTTCCACGTGTTATGCTTTATATTTACTTATCTCGAATTGCCTTTTGTGCCCCTTTAAAGATTTAGAGAGAAGCATGAACACTTAGTACTTAGAACTCATCGTGCCATCCGCTATTAAACGGTTGCCCAGGACTTTTTTACCTATGTGCCTCAAGGCAGGGAAATCCTCAAGTATGCGACTTGATATTTCGTTCTCTACTCCACAGAGTCTGTAGAAATTAAATCTGAAATGAATATCAGATGCCTATTGTCTTGGGTGAGACAATTTTGCCGGTTGATAATTAAAAAAAAGTTTTTGGATTTTTGAAAGAACTACTAATTTGGCTAAAGATATAATTGGCTTAACGGCCATTCGTAGAATATTTCAATATTTTAACTCATAGAATCGTATAAAATGTGCGTTATTTAACTATATATACATCCTTTTTGGATGTTTGGCTGAGCTCCTCCTCAAATTTGTGGTGTGCGTTTTGTTGATGTTTCACAGATGTATAAGTAACTAGGACACTGAGAATTATTGGCAAGCTCTAACAATTTTTTGTAGAAGTATGAATATCTGTGGAAATATGAGTAATATTCCGTGTAAGAATCATATAAATTCAAGTTTCACAATTTGTGCATATTTAAGTAAAAATTCAACAAATATCCATCGATTTTCCAACCTTTTGATTCGAATTTGCAGACAATTTTCAAGCATACAGTTTTATAGCCCATTGAATTTCGTTGCAAACAAAAAAATGCAAGTTTGAAGTAACTCAAAAATCGTGCTAATTTTTCACAATACTGTTTTTAGGTGGTGGTAGGTGGTTTCGTTTATCAGGGTGGGCCATGTAAAATTTGCTTGAATCGGCTATAAAAAAAAAACTAATCAATATTTTTTCAAACTTTTGTTTTTATTTTGAAGATTGAACATTGTCATTTATGAATGAAAAATAATATCGTTCAAATAACTGCCACGACTGGCTTTACAGTAGGCCATTCGATCAACCCAATTTTTAAGCACATTTTCGATTGTTTGGGCTCCAATTTCATGAATGGCAACTTCGATTTCGTGTTTTAAAGCATCAATCGTCTCTAAATGGTTCGCATAGCATTTGTCCTTAACGGCTCCCTACAAAAAATAGTCCAACGGGCTTAAATCACAGCTCCGAGGTGGCCAATTGATATCGGAATTCAAAAACGGTAGCCAAAAGTTCGAGTGTAACTTTGGCAGTGTGACAAGTTGCACCGTCCTGTTGAAGCCAAATGTCATCCATGTCATCCTCTTCAATTTTTGGAAACAAAAACTCGTTGAGCATGTCACGGTAACGCTCGCCATTTACTGTAACCGCGGAAGAAGAAGAAGACTCACCACTTTGGAAATAGGTTTTCAATATTTCCCAATTTTGTTCAAGCGTATAGCGTACCATTTCGTAAATGTCAAACCTTTAAGTAAATTATGAACACATTTGACATGTCATTTGAGTTACCATTCTCAAACAAATAGGTGCTTCAAAAAGCAAACGCTATACGGCCCACCCTGTATTCTATTTGATGCCAATAATAACATACTATAAAATCAAAACAATTGCATTTTATTTTCTTAAAAAAATTCTTTAAAAATATGTATAAAAAATGAGTATTTGATCGGACTACTACCATAAGACGAAGTACCACCGTATTTAGACGATAAAAAGAAAATAGTTGTATTTGGTTCAAAATGGTTCTCTGGCTAGTCTTCCGTTCCGTGGTAATGAAATAAAAGCTCACATGACTGCTCAATTCGACAATTTCCATCATTTTATAAATATTTTGGATGGTTCGCATACCAGATCGCGACCCACATTTCACACCAATATTAGGCATCTTTTTCTCGCCAAGCGTCAACAAGTGGCGAATAGATGAAGGAACTGGTATAAATGTACACATCTTGGTAACGCTGGAATAGACCGGCTTAAGATTACATGCATTTTTAAGATAGAAAGTTGTACTCGTACTAGTTTGATGAGGTATAACCATATTCGCTAGCAGCGAGTCTTATTCTATAGAAATAGAAGGCGCCTATTGTTAGAAAAGAATAGCGGAAATCACCGCCTTGCAGCTGCATTTGAAGCTGTATTGAGTTCATAAACAGCACACATTTCTTTAGCCGCCTGCTTTGACTTTTCAACTTGGAAATAGTGCTAATGAAAAACATGTCGAAATTTCTCTATTTTCTTACAATTTTAGAATATTAAAACTCAAAAATGACGTAACCAAACACAATACTGCCAATAACTTCTCTTAAAGCGCAATGCTACCTTGAAATCGTTGAATAGTTATATGACGCGAAGTATGGCATACTAAACATTTTTTAAGGAAAATAGTCGAAACTTTTTACTTCTCCTAATATCTGAGACTTTCTGTATAGCCCGCGATGCCTTCAATTAATTTTTTCAGTGCCGAGTGCGTTAAATACTTTGGTAGTGGACTTCAAAAGGGTATATGGGAGGTTAAAGGGAGTGTTCGTGACTTAAAGTTAAATCTGCCCTACTTTTACTCATTTCGACTAAAATATGAATATTTGGCCTCTTTTGCAATTGAAAATAATCTGCATCATATTTCTAGTTCAAAAAGATAAGGGCTCCTCCCTTGTGATAAGCCATCCGCCATACTCCACTTAACTGTGTTTTTACTCTTTTTTGACTCTTTTTTATTTTTTTTTTGTTTTGAAGACAAGCACCTCTAAATACGTGTATGTAAATATATGTTAAGTCATTTTTATGTTTGAATTAGGAACACTTGTTCGATTACTTCGTCGATTACTAATTAATTAAATTTTTAGAACCTTGGAGTTATGGGAAATTCAATATCCATGAATTTGATAGTTTTTCAAGTGCCGTCGCCAGATAAAAATGGGCACGAGGACTGTGAAATATACTTACTTGCTAATACATACATACACATATACATGCATATAAAAATGCTTAATTGGTGCTAAGAATATTAAGCGAATCGTGCTGAAAGCTGAGACCGATTAGAATTTTGCTGCAATTAGACAAGTTTTGTTATGTATTAAAGCCGTTAAGAGAATTACGAAGTGCATTGGAAAAATAAATTCTTGTTGACAGATAGCTCAACAGACGGCATCATTTATTAGGATTAACGACTTAATTCGGAATTATCTAAGGAATTAGGCGCAACTAATGCAGATTAACTACTCGACTTATAATACGTTCACATATAAGTAGATGATCTACTTTTTTATGCTTAACTCCCAATCCGTAATTAAAAAGTGGGATTTCCCATACAAAATTTCTCTCTAAAAATCTGAGTTATAGAATAGTCTTAGATAATAACCATATTTTTTGGCATACAACCCTGTATTTTCTTTGTTATCGATAATTATTATTACGAATGTAAGGAGAAACATCAAAACAAAAATGAAATGAAATGGATGCCGGCAAAGCAAACAGGTCTGTAAACATATTTCTAATAAAATTTTTGTTAAATATTATTAATTAGGGATTCGTTTTGTCCTCTTATTATTTACTATAAAATTTAATATCGAATTTCGAATGCGTATTGCTGCCATAATTTTTTGCAACCTCAGTAAACGTCGCAAACGGATTTCCTCCAACTGTTTATTATTAGCAGCCAATTGCGCAATTAAATTAGCTATTCCTACTCCTTGTATTTTCTTCATATCGTTAGTAATAATTAAACAAATCAAAAACACCAAAATATTCCACCAAAATAATTTCTATGAAGAAAAACCTTTCTCAACAGTATTGGCAGCTGATTTTCAATTTTCCAGGTAATCTGCCATATGTGAACGGGTAGATTAATGTTTTAGATTTATTGGTAATTAATTCATATGTGAACGTACTTTTAATTCTTATAATTTAAGCGGAATAGAGGAATTTTCGATGGTAACAAAGCCGAAAAATGGCAGTTAATATCTATTGTGAATGAAAAATAATGAAACTTTTAAAGAGAAGAACAAGAAAGACTGGACGCTAGTTTTCACTAAGACGTTCGAAATTACATTAAATGTTTTGATAATTCGGAGCTGTTGAGAAATTGAACTTAAGATTTTTTTTAATATATAATTATTTCTAACTATTAGGGCAGCTAATACCCATATTTGTTGCCTGCGCTCCATCTTTTACTGACAAAAATTATCCAATAAGCAAATCAGCTGTTAACTAATCCATGTAACCACCGTCTGCCACACTACTATTTTAATCAGAATGAACTGCGCCGGTTATCCCAATTAATGTCGCCGTCTGTCTATGCTATGATATTAGCGGTATACCTAAGATCTACGTTTACTAGTACGTTATATAGCAATGACACAGAAATTTATTGACAAATTTTGATAAATTATTTGTTTCTGATTCAGTTTTAATACTTTTTTTAATTAATGAAAATTGGATGAAAATTTGTTTAATATATTTTAGTTGCCCAAAGTGTGAAACTTGGATTTATATGGGTTTTATAGAAGAACAAACTATATGCTCTTTTATAAATACCATATAAATCCAAGTTTCACACTTTGGGCAACTAAAAAAAATTCAACAAATTTTCTTCCAATTTTCAACCTTTTTTTTAAATTAAAAATATCCGAGTATGAAGTTTTATAGTCCATTGAATTTTGATATACGATAATTAAGGCGAGCTTCAAGTAGCACAAAACTTACATTGATTTTTATTTTTTTTTTTCCTTTTTTTGCCTACGGTGTTGGGTGTTTCCTTCTGTATAAAAAATATCGTGCTTTCGTTTTATGGAGAAAATGTTCAACAGCGTTAGGAAATAAAATTGGCAAAAATTAATGGTAATATTGAGTTACTTCAAACTTGCTCTTTATTTAGTATATAAATAAAATTTAATGGGCAATAAAATTGCATACTCGAATTTTTTTCTGAAAACTGTGGAACTCGGATAACCATTTTTTTTTTTAATTTTTATAAATCTTGTACAAAGTATTATTTATACGACATTTTTTGTAAATAATATTTTTCGAATAAATTAACGAAAATTGAACACAAAAAACAAAGTAATAAAAAGTAGTCAAAGCTGGTAAAAATATGGCGTTGCAAATTAAGTGCTTGCAACAGTACATACATTCATACATATATGAGTTTCTACTTGACTTAAGTTAGGTTAACAATGCTGGCATTAAGCCACTCATAGACCTTTTGTCCCTAGCGATACCAGATGGAAATTGACCTTTATTAAGATTTAAAGTAGACATCACGTAGGATGGCAACGCTTTTAGCAAACTCGGCTTAGGTTTTATTTTCTAGATATCCTCCTGACCCTTAAACTATAGGACTCCCAGGCATTTTGAGCGCGTTTTTGGTAATGGCGGAGAAAAACACAGAAGGTGCTGTAAAGTTTCCTCTAGAGGGATCCCTTCACTTCCTGCATTTGTCGTTGCTAGCAACCCCTATTTTGTGCAATTATTACAATTACGACCTGTCAGCATACCTATGATAGTGTGCAGTCTTCTTGCGAGGGTGGAAGTACGAATTGAGTCAGTTTTTTGTCATTAGTTCTACACATGACTTTTGCAGTTTTGCATGTGGTCAGATTTGACCACCTCGCTTCCGCTTGCTTTTTCATGCAGTCCTCCATTTCGTTGTATATTACATTTAGCGGTTTTGTATGACGTTCTCTTATTCAAAAGGTAGGTTAAAAGCACTTTTAGCTATCTCATTTGCTATTTCGTTTCCTATAATGCCTTTGCGACCCGGTACCCAATAGATGTGCAGCCTTCTTTTTGCGGCTGGCCTCTCTTGGCTTCCCTTCTCCGTTGGACATTTTTGGACTTAATATAATATGAGGCTATTGCTTTTATTGATGCTTGACTGCCCACGTAAATATTAATTATTGAGTTATTTTCAGTTTTTGTGTAGACTAGCTTCGCGGCTTTCCCAACAGCAAAAACTTCCGCTTGGCAAATACTGCTCTTGATTAGTTGACTAATCCCTAGTTTTGAGCAGCAAATATCCGCTCCCTCTCCATCTAAAGTTTTAGAGCCGTCTGTGTAAATATGAAAAGTCCTACGATCAGGCTGCATACCTTTGTGCCATCCATCCTTTTCAATTGCAGTATGAAACCTTCTTTCCCAATTAAAGCCCGGAGTCATGTAGTCTATGCAACCTGTACTCCTCTTCCCTATTGGGCTATGCCCGAAGGTTCTGTAAGTAAATACTCCAGCAGCCACTAACGTTCCCGCAGATTTTGCTGTTGCAATTGCATTAAATATGTAAATTTTCTTGTTGCAGTCCACCATACCAAGGCCCATACAGTAACAGCGGTCTGACTATTGTCGTGGAGCACAAATACATAGATAAACAAAGGAGTGCGCAAAGGTCGAAATAAAAGTTACCATCACCAAGTAAAGGTATTTAGTAAAAAAGTTATTCAAAAACAATATTGAATGATTAATTTGGTGCCACCTTGTACATCGACCCTATAGCAAAAAAAAATAAATAAAAGTACTAGTAGGCAATGAACGCTAATCTGTCCCAAAACGAAATTGTCAAAGACAAATGATGAAGTAATTATGAATAAATACTAAATACTCGGTTTGGGTCATCGAATCTAGTGATAGCTGCAAACAGTTAAAATGTACGCACGCTGAGAGTGCCACTGAATATCTACATACCTATATGAAAATATGTAGGGCCAAAATTTTTGACTTATCGCTTCACTGCGCATATTTTTAGACATTTAATATAAATTTTAACAAAATTCCTTGAAGCTGATATTTGCATAAGTTTTAGTTTCCAATTAATCTCAAGTTATTTTTACGTTCAAGATAGCTGTGACATAGATATATATATGCTCCGAATTTATGCACTGGATTCGAAATCATTGCAAATATCACAGTTGTCTAGAATTTATTAAAATTTTCACAACTAATTTATTATGAATAATGACAGGAGAATTCGCTGTGACTTTTATTTGTAACAAATAAAATTTTGAATTTATAATTAACTCAATTAAATGCGAAAGCAAACAACAAAAATTCGATAAATGATAAATGGAATATTTGTATAGGCTGATTATTGTGCACCCGGTAACTAATGAGCTATCAGCACGCATGAGTGACGAAAGCAATTGTAGGGGGCTACACATGGACATTAGGGTACTTCACTCAGGGTATACAAATAATTTGCACTCGTTTCCATCAGATTTATAAAATTTATTATATTTTAAGGCTTCCGACAAAATATTTCGGAAAAATTTAGGGACTTACGTGAGCTGTCCTGATTCTTAAAATTATTTTTTCTAAGTTTATGCTTAAAAGTCTGCATAAAAATGTTTTAAAATTTTATAAATATTTTTTATCAAAATTTGTATCAAAAACGGGCGATATTTGAAAAACAAATAAAATTGTTGCGTGAATGGGTTTAACTCATGAATCCCAGAAATTAAAAATATGAAGAAATAATTTTCTAATGAATCCTTAACAGTCTAAATTGATTAAAATATTCAAGTTTTCCTTAAACTTCACTTTCAGGAAAGGTCAAAAATAGCAATACAAATCAGGTTATTTTGATTTATAACTTCTAAGCTTAAGCTTTTCTGTTAGGTTAGTTTCGGTTGAGCGGCCGCCATGCGACACTCTTAGGCCCGAATAGTCCCATTGTGATACTACTGGAGCTCGTCTTTTACATTCCTAAGTCTTCTCTGAACAATCCTGTCCATTTAATGAATGTTGTCAATATTAACAACTCTATTTCTGAGTGCTCTTCGAACTCTATTTGTGAGCTCTTCTATTAACTGATATACATTTTTGGAAAAAATATTTTTAGTTACTATTTTGATTTATAAAAAACTCGATTTTACGATGCATTTTCAAAGCAGCCCAGCTCATATGAACTTTAATATTGTACCAAAATATTGTAAAATGTAATAATATTATAATTCTGGCTTGGGGAGACACCCTAATGTGCATACATTTATATTCCAGAAAATTGAAATTCTTAACCAGACATGTTAATGCCCCGGGCAATGAAATATCGTTAGAAAGCTCTTTGAAAGCAAATCCTGTGCTTTGGATTTAAGCTCGAAAAATCTATCACGAAATTCTTAGAAATAACTCTTAAAATATTGCAGCAAAATTACATTTTTGCAACATTTACCTACACCAGTGGTCATGTGAACTCAACAAAAAATTGTATAAATCTGAGATTTTAATGATACCCTAAACACCAAATGCTGCCTGTCCGCAGAAAAGTCATACAAGTTTCTTTAATTTATTTATGCCATCCAAATATATGATTTCTCAAAAACCTTGAACGGGGCGTTTGTTTCATCGATGACCTCTTCATTTGAACCAAATTTCTTACCACCGTAAAGAGGAAATGGTTGCAAAGGTATAAATCTGCAGAATATACTGGAATTGTGACAATCGTCTACCAGACTAAATAGAGCAAAGTAGCAATTCTTTGACAAGGGAGCTGATGGACTGTATTTCATTTGTTCATGCGGCTTTACACTCCATTACAAAATTATGAAAGCAAGAGTTATGGAGAAGTTTTGACTATTTTATATGTACAAATATAATTCATTCTTTAACAAATACCATACTAGTCCTGGTTCCAATTAGGTAGAAGATTTACAAAACTCCAACAAATTAGCATTAAAATTTTTAATTCATTTATTTTCATTTCATATTTCGAAAATTTCTGGGTATGCAGTTTTATAGCCCATTCACTTCTAAAATAACAAAGTGCAAGTTTGAATGGAACAAAATTTGGATTGATTTTTTTTTAATTTTTTTCGCTGAGGTGCTGTCCATTTTCTTCCATACGAAGTACATTCTCGGACATTTTATTAAGGTTAGTTCTACTAACTTCACAGCCGTGAAATTTCGTCAGCAACATGTATTTGGCTAAGCGTGAAATGTTGCCACCAATATTGCTTGTCAAGTGAGAAGAACCAAAATTTTGGTAAGAAAAGTGTTTTTAAACAAATTGCACAAACAAAATTTAAAAAGATTTACTCTCTTTGCGAAGATGTTTCGCTTAAAAATTCCATATCTTCGTAGTATCAGAACTCAGGCACTTTACTCGCAAAATACGTGCCAGTTTTAGCTAAATTTTAAATGACATATGCATTTTCAATTGGCATAAAAAAATGTTGCTTGGATATTGCGCTGTATTTTTAAGGCATGAACTGAGTACTACTCTGGCGTGAGATACATACGAAATTTCATGTGAGATACATACGAAATTTCATGCATCCTCGTATTTTATGGTAACGCAATTTATATGTATTTTGTCAGCCATTTCACGTGAAACGCGGTGCTATATAAGACAGAAACAACCAAATTTCTAAAAATCAACGATATTTCTTAGTTACTTAAAACTTGCTCCTTGTTGCACTAAAACTCAATCAGCTATAAAACTGCATTACCGAGAAAATACTGGTTAAAACATTGTGGCCTTGATGTAATTTTTAAAATTTTGAAGAATTAAAATTTTTTTTTACTGTACAAAGTTTGAAACTTTATATTGTATGTATTTTATTGTAGTATGGACTATATTTTTGTAAAAAGTACTAGCAGACTTATAAGTTTGCAACCGGGTGTATATGGGAAGAAATCGTAGTGGTACGATTTAGTAGTGACTATTAGAGCAAATGTTATAAAAACCTTTTAGGATTAAACCAAGCGCTTAGCCCTAGCTGTTGGCTGTTTTAATTCTGTAATATAATTATTTCCCTGTATGTTGGTGGATTTTTTACATTTATGCTAACTTTTTTACTAAATAAAAAAATTTTTAGTGCTGGAAATCTTTATTTTGACTTTTACGCGCTCCATTGCTTGCCTGTTTGTATACGGCAACTGTTTGTTCACAAGTGTAAGATTTGATTCCATTAAAACGCCATTTGCAAAAATTATAAATCTTCCGGTAGGGTGATTAGTTTTGCGCCACCTTACATATATAAATATGTAAAAAAATAAAAATTTTATTTTTATCGCAGTCATTTACATACAGCTTTTGCTTAGGATTTTTGTACTACAATATTATCAACGGCTTTTATTTTTTCTTACAGCCAAACAACAATCAGTTTCTATCCTTTCGATGTTTTTCTAGCTCACTTGATTCACAATCTGTGTAAGTAGTCGTACTTTTCTAAAAAGGAAATAAAGCCAAAGTAAAATAATATAATAAGGCATGAAAATAAAGGGTCTCTCAAAAGTGAAGCCTAGATGTCAGTGGGGAATAATTCTTAGACGGTACATATTTTATGTCAACTTTGACATTTGACAAGTATGTTAGATATGTGGTCGATGTACAATTTTACACGATGGAACAATGCGCTAAAATTATTAAAACTTATTATGAAAATAGCCGATCTTTAAGAACAACATATCGCAAAATTCGTGATTTTTTGGTGGAAATAATCGTCCCAATGAATCGATAATTCAAAGTTTGCTGAAAAAATTTCAAGAAACCGGTTCTGTCGAGGATAGAACAAGGCCGTGCAGACCAAAACCTTGACGTTCTGTTATGAATATGGCTGCTGTAGTGCAAAGTGTTGTTGAACAAGCTTCAACATCGATATATCGACGTTCTCAACAATCAGGCATTCATGAATTGACTGTTGGACGGATTTTACCTGTAGATGTGCGGTGCTCACGGTGGACATTTAAATGATGTAATTATATATATACAGATTCACAATTGTTACTTGAAAGAATTTAAATTTTGAATTTTTCATTTTAAAACACCATCTAGGTGCATCTTTTGAAAGACCCTTTATTAGGAGGATCGAATAGTAGTCACATGGAGTACATTGCAGATATATAAAAAAGGTATTTTTTGTTATCAATTTAATTTAATTAAAGCGGTCTATAAATAGCCACTTTTCAAGTGCCTAAGTATCAGTGTATGTTCATAAGTGTAATGTTATGAAAACCAGCTGCGTTGATTGCGCAAATATATGATAGTTTTTTTTCTCAAACACAAAATATTGCTTATAGATTATTAAATAAGTTGTTGCGTACTTCGCGTGTGTATATGTATTTCTTAGCCTTGCAAATGTCTGAATTTTTTAAAGCCAAAAATTGCGCTACGTCATGGGAACCCCATTTACAGTATGCTGAACAGTTGTGCTTGTAGTTGTACAACATATGCCACTGCATCCTGTTTAGTTACGTACAGCTTAGTTTCACAAGAAATACCATGCCGTGACCTACATATACATATGCATATTCAAATAGATATCTGTGTGGATGCATTTCTCATCATTTCTGTTACAAAATGGTAACAGGTTTTACAAATAAAAACATAACGACTTTGTAGTTAAATACACAATTACTACAATGTCAAAATTTCATACAGGCTTTACATTTTTATAAGGTTGAAGTTCAAGACCGAGTAAAGTTTGAAAAGAAAAAAAAGTTCTAAAGAACTAAAGAAGAAGTAGGTGCTACTGTTCATTCAGCTTTCGTCAGTCACTAAATTACGGGATTTGAAGAGGGACGGGAAGAGTTTTTTTTACTCATCACTACTCAATGACGGCTTGTTAAACTTCGAAATAAACCAGAATAAAATATCAACAAGAGAGAAAATTTAGTTTCGTGACTGATTAAAATACTCACTAAGCCAGGATAAAAATTGCAAACTATGCGAGAACTTTTGACTAGAAACACAGTAATTTGTAAATGGCATATTTTTTCAAGGTAAAGGGTCCATTGAACACGTTCGTACATTATTAATAAAGTCGAAGAACTTCTTCTGAAAGATGCTTATTTGGAAAAGAAGCAAATTGCATAAATGGCTGGAATATCATCTGCGACCATTTTGAATAACCTGCACGATCACATTGTTGGTTTTAAGTTCAGCGCAAAAAATTGTCCGACAAAGCTTACATTAATTACCACAGAAGGAACTACCCCTCGAGAGCTCAAACGAGGCTTTAAAGATGTGTAATAAAAACAGAAGTCCCCGTAACAGACCGAGCTTGTGAGTGACTACAATTTGGAAGTGCATGGGTTTGAAACCCCGTGCTGGAAACACTAAATAATAGAAAAGGTGTTTTTCTAATAGTGGTCGCTCCTCGGCAGACAATGGCAAACCTCTGAGTTTATTTCTGCCATGAAAAATGTCCTCATAAAAAATCATCTGCTGGCATTAAACTGCAGATCTCTCCATTTGTGGAAAAACATCAAGACGCACATTATAAATAGGAATGAAAGCTCGTCTAAACACACAAAAATTATGTAAATGGATGATTTTATGAGCCCTGCTGTTACTTGAGATGCAGGTTAAGCTATAAAAGTTTTCTTAGTATCTCTATGAAGGTGCAGAACTATGTAAGAAGCTCGAGGTGTCATTTTTTGATTCGAAAAGCATCATTCTATTGTTGGCACAGCCGATGGGATACTGAATCGAGTGGCAGATGGATGGCGAAACTAATTCCAGCAAATGGGCTCAAAAGAACTTCAAGGAAGTGAACTATTTCATGATTCAGTTCCTCTCTGGGCACGGATACTTCCTAAAATAACCATATTGCACATGTAAGGTAAGCGACTCCAGGTGCATATACTGCAACAAAATGCTTGAACGCGAGGACAGCTGGAATGGGGTTAAAATATGCACTGAAGACGTATTACGAAAAAAAGTATGCCTCGAAACAGTACAGTAAAGCAAAGCCCACAGACAGAGATATAAGAAGATGAGCCTGTAGCATAAATCTGGCTACAAATATGGCGGGCCCAGACGTGGGTGAATAAAACTGGTCCATTTCATGGGTACCACTCTGGGTCCTCCCGAAGTAATGCAGAAAGTGGTTCCGCAAAGGGGTGCCCCAGAAGAGGAGGTGCGATTGTTTTAGTGGGCACTCCACTCAACGCAGTAGACTATGGTCGTAGTAAGTGCGGAAGCATTCTGAGCTCTACATCTCCCACCGAAACAAAAAAAACTAACTATCTTTAGCTAATCGAAAAAATGATTATAGTATGGACAAATTATACGCAAAAATGTGTCCGTTTTAATAAAAAAGTGGGTGTTACTTCCAGAAAAAATAAATATAATTGCAGTAAAAGAGAAAAAACAAAGAAAAAATTGGCAATGCGCTGTTTCACAAAAGTCATGCTGCGATGGCGACCCTAGATACATAGGTGTGTCTGCGAAACGTTAGCCTAGGATATATTTAGGATATATTCAGATTATTATTTATTTAAAAAAAAACTAAAAAGGGGACTTTCAGGAAAAGGCGAACATAATGTAAAGTTAGAAAAATAATCACATAGAGACTAGGGGAGAAAGAGCGAAACAGTAGGTGGTGGGTGCCACTGAGCAGTGGTTGAGGGCTAGCAATTGACGCTTATTGGTATACTGAGCGTGTCATTTGGTCAGAAGCGCGACCGAATGCAAAATAGCCAATTGACACGTAGTCGACAAATAAACAAGTAATTGCCGAGTATAAGTAGAAAAAGAGCGCGTGTGTGCGTGAAGGCACCAGAATCAAAGTGAAGTGGATGCAAATTAAATTGGGAAAAAGAATTAAATTTTTTACAGTTCAATGTGCAGTAATGAATGAAAAAATGAAATGGTAAAAAAATATTGCTTATATGCAATAGCGCGTATTTATTTATTGAATAAGAGGCTTTTTCTATAGAGACATGGTATAATCTTTCGATGCTTTAAATGATAAACAACTGCACTAATTTAATTAATTTGAAAATATGAAAACAAAAATTTTAGAACAACAAAAAAAAAATACTTAATAGATAAAAAATTAAATGAAAATATAAAAAAAATTCAAATAAAAAAAACAAGTTCAAATAAAATTCAAAAACAATTTTATTGATGTTTCGCCCATAGCTACCGCTGTAAATGATAATAAAATTAAAATTTGAAATGATTTAGATAAATATTTTATTCCTTATTACCAAGCGAAAATCGCTCAATTCTGTTGAAATTCAATGCATTCATTTTAAAGGTTTCTGCTAACGATACTAAAATCCGATTTTTAAAAATTGACTAGCTCAATAAATATTATATTTGGCTTATAACTGAACAATTAAAAATTTGTTTTATATCCTTGTTCACTCCGCTCGGGAGCATAGGGTCTCTACAAGACTCTTCCATTGTACACGGTTTTGGGCTGTTATTTTTGCGCCGTCCCATGTAATGTCGGCACCTGCTAGTTCGCGCCACATCAACCTTCACCGTGCCCTTTACTTTCTTGCGGGTTGCAAGCCAGTGCCATTCTCGAGATGCTATCTGGTGGTTTTCTGAGCGTGTTACCTATCCATCGCCACTTTCTGCGTTTGGTTTGCCTAAGGATGGGTTCCTCATTCGTTAATCCCCACAGCGCTTTCTTGCTGATGGTATTCGGCGAGAATATTCTGCAGATGATACGGAGGCATTTGTTGACGAAAGATTTAAGCGTCTGTGTTAGGGTCTTCGTCCTCTTCCATGCAACAATACTGATTTCACACATGAACTGAATATTCGCCCCTGAATTAGAGCGCCTGGATATTTGCGAACTCGCCCATACTGTATGCATTCGCCCGAACGCCTTTGCTTGGCTTAGTCTGCAGTTGGAATCTTCATCTGCTCTGCCGTTTGCCGTGATAGTAGAGCCGTCAACCAATATGTATCTATTGGCGATGTTGACCTTCAGTCCGACAGTGCGTACCAGCATGACTACTCTGTCCGCCTTCATTTGCATGTCAGAGAGTTTGTGAGAGAGAAGGCAGATGTCAGTGGCGAAGTCCAGGCCCTCAAGATGTCTGGTGAATCTCCATACGATGCCTCATTTGTTCAGGGTCAATTGGCTCATAAAGTCGTCTAGGACGATGGCGAAGAGAAGGAGTCAACCTTGTCTGACGCCTGCATTAGTGGTGAATGGGTCATTGATGTTGCCGTTGTAAGTACTGCCAGTTCGGAGTTTCCCCTTTTTACTTCCCGCTAAATGGAGTCTCGTTTGATTGTGTCGAGTGCCTCCTTAAAGTCGACGACCAGCATGTCAGTCGGGGAGTGCCACTCAACTGATTGTTCTACTATGAAGCGAAAAGTGTTGGCTCGGTCAACACAGCTTCGGTGAGGACGAAATCCAGCTTATTCGTCCCTTAAGAAGCATTCGAAACGTTGGAGCCTGCTTTGTATGATCGCGACTAGAATTTTGTAGGTAGCATTTATCAGGATTATTTCTTGCCTGTTGTCGCAGTCACGAAAATCGTCTTTCTTGGGCAGTTTTACGATGAAACCTTTCTTCCAGGACGAAGGCAGTTTTTCATTGTCCCAGGCGGCGATGTGGCAATGCAGAATTTTCGCTGAAATTGGCGAGTCGGCGATCAGTAATCAGTATCGTCTAAAAAATTTTCAGACAAAATCTATGTATCAGTATCATTATCACCGATATTAAACTTAATACAGAAGTTTGTGATAATTTATTAATTTTTAGCGTTTTTTCTCATACGTTTCATCATAGTAGTTGTGTTAAAGGGTTGTGTGGAATATCGAAAAAAAAAAACTTAAAAAAGTTCTACAGTCGTTGAATAGAAACTTGGTAAAGGCTCAAACTCAAAAACCCGAACTAGGACAAAAATAGTCAAACCAGTGAAATTTCGTATAAAAAATTCTGTCTTGTTACATTTTTTTTCTCTCAGTTTCTCCATTTAAAAAAGTATTGTATCCATATATGGAGAAAATGTCAGCAACGTATGACAAAAAAAAATTGTAAAAAATCAATGGACTTTTCTAAATACCATAAGCTTTATATGGACAAGACCGCCGACAAAAAAAAAATGTCAAAAATTAACGCCACTTAAAATTTGCATTTCATTAAATTAAAATTGAATGGCTCATAAAACTTCAGATCAAACATTCTGTGTTTTTTTTTTTGAATTTTTGTTTAAAAGTTGAAACTTTAATTTAAATGGTTCTTGTCTGGCAGTGAACTGTACTTTAAAAAAAAAAAACGACAAATATTAAAAAAAACAACAATAGTCTGAACTGGTCAAAATGCCGAGTGCTATCTTTTGCCACGAACTCTAACTCACCACACCCTACCTGTTATTTCGTGAACAACCTTAGATGGTATGGGGAGGCACCACTTTGGAGATTCAAATGAAGAGTACTTGAAAAAGTTGATTTAAATATAGAAGTGCCAGGTATAGGCAAAAACTAGTCGACCCCTGCCCATGCTATGTTTTCGAGTGTATTCGAGTGCTTACGCCTGCAAGTGGAACATTACGGTTTTAAATATTCTGCTTCAAGCTCCTACTTTTCAACCCTTCACAAGGTCGAACGTAACTTTAATCATCAATAATTTAGCCCAGAGTGGCAAATAAAAAACAAAAAAAAAGGCAAACAGAATGTCAACAAATAGCAATCAGTGGCAGGCGCGTGCATTAGAAATGAGCGAATAAGCAGGCGACATCGAATGTTTGTGGTGTTAATCGATCACTTTGGGACAGCGACGATAAGCTTGTCATAAAAATTCGTCAAAAATAGAACAAAACTACTTACACTATGCTTTTTATCACTAAAACTAATTGAATTTGGTACACATATATCATGCATATAGGCACACCAGTATAGTAGGGCAGTACTCGTGTGAGTAGGGAAGGGAATATGTTGTAATTTAAAAAAAAACACAAAAAAATATAAAAAAGCATGTCATTCCAGCTGTTGGTACATACTTTTTATTTACGATTGATTTAATTGCATTCCGATTATCGTGGCGGTTATATTGAGTGAACTGAAACTGACGTCAGGAAATGAATCCTGTGCCCGCGCTGTCAGTATTTGTTTGTTCGCTGTTATTTTGTAAACACGCATGTATGTACATATGTGTGTATGTATGATAAATACATGTATGGCGGAGCATTGATGCACGTCTGCGGGTTTTGTGGCCAATGCATTGCATGCAGTATTGGGCACGCACGTGGTTAATTAGGGACTTCGTTTGTGTGCATCAGTGAATTTACGCCTATATGAGAGTTCACTCCGACGAGCGTAAAGTAAATATGTACTTACAGGGCAATATTCGTGAGAATTTATCAACATGGCAAAGGCTCAATCCGTGTGTGTAAAATCATCTAAATACTAAATAAATTTTACTTCGTGGGTGGTCGTAATAGACCTTCAAGTGCACTATTTGCCATTCGCTCATTTTCTGTTATATGCTGACCACTTCAAAATATTTTCAGCTAAAAACAACAATTGAAAGATGTAGACTTCAAGTAGTTACAGACAAATTTGTTATGTGAGGTCACAAATCACGCCTTTGTTTAAATATCAAAAAAATGCAATCACGTCACTTTTTCCAAAATACCCATACTTTTTATAGCTTATCTTATATCCCACATCAATCCGTTACAGAATCCAAAGATTTATACGTAAATTTTGACAGCCGTTTTTTATTTAATAGTCGAGGTGGGAATAGCGATAACGCGGCTAAAGAACAATAAAGCCGAGGGAACTGACAGCCTAAGCCTGTTCAATCCATAAGACGGCTGATCTCTCAATCTGTTCCAATTATAGCGGGGTTAGTCTTCTAACTAAGGTTCTAGCAAGCGCATTGTGTGAAGGCCCACCATAAACCAACTGATTGGACCTTATCAGTGTGGATTTAGAGCTGGGAAACCGATGATCGGCCAGATATTCCCAATACGCCAAGCTTTGGAAAATATCCATGAAAGGAGAATCGACACACACAATATTTTCGTCGATTTCAAAGCTGCATTCGACAGTACAAGAAGAAGTTACCTATATGCCGCAATGTCTGAATTTGATATACCCGTAAAATTAATACGGCTATGCAAAATAACGTTGATCAACACCAGCAGCGCCATCAGAATTGCGAAGCACCTCTTCGAGCCGTTTGATACCAATCGAAGTTTCAGACATTGTGACTCGTTGTCGTGTGACTTCTTTAACCTTGTTTAATTGTTGGCGTATGCTGATGATATTGACATCATCGTCCTTAACAACCGCGCTGTTAGTTTTGCCTCTTCCAAACTGGATAAAGAAGCAAAGCGAATGGGTCTGGTAGTGACCGAGGATAGAAACAAAAGGTTTTGAGGTTGTCATCAAACCAATAGTCGGCGCACTCGCCTATCGGCACAGTTATGATTTCGAGGTTGTAAGAGACTTCTTTTATTTAGGAACCAGCATTAACACCGATAACAATGTAAGCCTTGAAATCCAATGAAAAATCTCTCCTGCCTACTTTGGACTAAGTAGGCAACTGAGTAGTAAACTCCTCTCTCGACGAAACTAACACTCTACAAGGCTATACATACCATGCCCGTCCTAAAGTAGGGCGCAGAAGCGTGGACGATGACAATATCCGATGAGACGTCACTTGGAGTGTTTGAGAGAAAAACTCTGCGGAAGATTTTTGGACCTTTGCATGTTAGCGAGTATCGTACGCGATCGAACAATGAAGCTTTAAGACGACATAGACATAGCGCAGCGAATAAAGATCCAGCGGCTACGTTGGCTGGGTCATATCGTCCGAATGGATACAACCGCTCCGGCTCTGAAAGTATTCGATGCGGTACCAGCTGGTGGTGGCAGAGGAAGAGAAAGACCTTAGAAAGATCAGATGGAGAAGAATTTGGCTTCACTTGGTGTGTCCAGCTTGCACCGGTTAACACCAGAAAGAAACGACTGGCGTGTTTTGTTAAACTCTGTCAAAATCGCGTTAGCGGTTCTCACGTCAATCACGTGGAAGAGGAACTGAATTTTTTATAAAGACACCATATATCGACTAGCTATTTACTTCTAATTGTAATAATAAGTTATAATAAAAATATACATACATTCATGCTACAACAAAAATAATGATAGTTCAAGTTTTAAATTATGTACAAACTTTATTTATTTTCTAACAGCGGTCGCCCCTCGGCAGGCAATGGCAAACCTCCGAGTGTATTTCTGCCATGAAAAAGTTCCTCATAAAAAAAAATATCTGCCGTTCGGAGTTGGCCTGAAACTGTAGGTCCCTCCATTTGTGGAACAACACCAAGACGCACACCACAAATAGGAGGAGGAGCTCGGCCAAACACCCAAAGAGGGTGTACGCGCCAATTATATATTTGCCACAAAATTTATAAAAGTTAAAAAAAAATTTCAAAATTTTTATCAGAATTAAAAAAAATTCAAAATTTTGTATCAGAATTAAAAAAAAATTCAAAATTTTTAACGATCATGACTGCCACAAAAGCCATGTTAAAAATCGACGCAATACGAACTTGCACTTTATTGTCCTAATTTTGTTTACTATATTTTTCAGAGCTGTTATTAAACAGAGTTGCGTCCAATTTTTTTCATTGCAAAAAAACTTGAACTGTGATTTATATGCCTTTGTATTGGACTGAACTATATTTTCATAAAAAAGTGTTAGAATTAATAAGAAATAAATAAATATGCAAAACTTGTAGCATACATAAGTGCTTGTGCTATGGTTATTTAATGCAATGTACATTTTTGGACCTTTTTTTTTATTCTTTTGGTCCCTGCTACGATCTTCTCAAATTTTTTGCGTTACATTTTTAATATCTCTTATAATTTTGTAGCCATTAAAGTCCTCTTTAATAACCCACTTGGCATTTGCGTATCGAACTTTGCAAGAAAAATATGGAATAAAGTCGAAACTCATTTACTTTTGTGTCATTACTGGAGACACCTAAGGCAAGTAGACCAGGAGCAAAAACAAAAAAAAAAACAAAAAACAAGGGAAAGGTAAGCGAACGGTGTGGAAAACTATGCTGCAATATTTGTATCGAAAATTTTAAAACGGCGATATTGGGTTGCAAGATGAACCAGCATTCGCCGACTCTCTGCTCAACTTAATATTTCTCAAACATCAGTTCTCAGTCAACTTTTTTCTCTTGGGAGAACCAACAAACTGTGGTGTGCACAGAAGTGCTTGCTAAGTTGTTATAAGAATAAATATAACACTTTTGATTCCACCAAATATTACATTAACATGTTTACGCCGGCGCGTACCACCGGTGCCCCGCACAAGTCCGCTTCATGGGGCGGCGCGTACCACCGGTGGCCCGCACAAGATCGCTTCATGGGGCGGCGCGTACCACCGGTAACCCGCACAAGATTGTGTCATCTGGCAGCGCGTACCACTAATGGTACTTGGTTAGACGGTACCTATGAGATGAGATGCCATAAACGACTACCCTTACGAACAAATTTCGTTTTATGACCTGCAATCGCTCCCGTCCGATAGAGCGAAAAGATGTTAACATTGTCGTCTGTGGGCGAAGACCATGAATAACAGCGCCGGCGTGAACGTGTTAAGCACATTTTGTTTTGTTTATTTTTATTTATTTTTTTTATAAATTTTCTTTTTTATAAAAAAATATGTAGCATGTCATTTGCACAGTTAATAAAGTGCAAGAATATTTGTTTTTAGATTCAAGCAGATGTTAGCAGCCAGCGATCACTGTATCACTAGATTGTTGCTTACTAACAAAGAATTGAGATTATTTTTCGAATTCCAGCACTAATCAAGCAACGCACATTAGCTATCATCTACATTGGGTAACTACATTTAATTAGTATCAAAACTGTTTCCCTTTAAACTGCGATTTATTATTAATATTTAAATTTGCTTCTGGGATATTTATGGCATTTAGCAAGAACCGCTGTCATCATCTATTTCACCAGTTATCTTTTGATTAATAATATTTGCCATTGACTGTTATATGCACACCTGTGATTACAATAATAGCAGTCCGACCTATGACGAGGTTTTGACTATTTATTTATTTTATATTTTTGACCATTTATTTATTTTTTTTTTTTTTTTTAATTTAGTTCATCCTACAACAATGACCATATAACTAATAATTTCAAACTTTGTCCAAACTGTGTGTGATTTGATATTTTTATCGAAAAGTTTGGTATTTTTTATCAAAAACTTTCATATAACGTTTTCATTTACGAGCTTGACTTGTTCTTCTTTTCCAGTGAGTTGAAAAATTTATATCACCCAAAAGGGGGAATTAACCTTCGAAAAGTTTTGTGCGATAATTTATTGGATTATCAAGGTAGGAGTGCATTTATCAGTAGACCAAGCGAGCACTCACGAATCTGCTCGCACAAGATAGATTTTGAGCTCTCAAAAGATCGAATTAACGGGTCACCCGCCTTACAACCCTGATTTGGCACCTAAAGATTTTTTTTGTTCCGGAACATCAAAAATAAAATGCGAGGTCAACGTTTTTCAATGCCTGATGAAGCTGTTGAAGTCTTTGGATACTCGTTTTGGAGGTATCCACTTCTGAGTGGCAAAAGTACTTTGAAAATTGGTTCAAGCGAATGCGTTCGAGAATGTACAAGAATTCACCTAACGTGGTATCAAAATAGCAGGCAATAGGGGTACGTCATTGAAAATAATGGATAGAGTTTTAGCAGCAAAAAGTCTTACTTTTCTAATTTGAAGCTGCTTAAGTCTAAATTATTTTCTCGCGACCAAAAGTGATGGATACATAAAAACTTGATTCGCCCCGTGCTTACTTATGGGCGCGAACTATGGACGCTAAAAATTACTAACATTAATCGGCTAATGGCATTTGAAAGAAAAATATTGCGAAAAATAAATGGAACTGTAAGACTGCAAGACGGTACTTATCGAATTAGATACGATCATGTGTTGGAAAAATTAGCAAAAAAAGAAACTGTGTTAAGATTTATAAAATCTCGGAGGATAAGATGGCTTGGACAAGTGTTTAAAATGCCCATGGAGAGAACAACTCGAAAGGCAGTTGATCTACGCCCGAAAGAGATGACTCAAAGACGTGGAAGTTAACCTTGAAAAGCTTGATGGCTTCGATAAAGATAGATGGCGCACGGTTGTGAATGAGGCAATGGTTCATCGAAGACTGTGTTGCTACCAAGAAGCAAAAGAAAGTAGAAATGTATTGACTTCCAAAGAGAATATTTTAAAAAATAATAAAATTAGTAAAATCAGCGCAATTTATAAGATATTCCTGAAAATTGCAAAACTGCGGAATTTTTCTAAAAATTCTGTAAAGCGGCGTTAACCGAATTTTTCTTAAAAATGCTGACTAAATAAAAATTCTGCAAAACTGCGTAAGCAAAATTTTTCTAAAAATTCTATCTAAAACTGTCAAAATTTGATGAAAATTGAAAAGACTGAAAGTAGGCATTTTTAAGCTACATATAGTACATATCGCACCCTAAATACAAAAGGGGCACAACTCAAAATTTTCCACACTTATAAAAAACTTTTAAAAAATATTTTCACATAAATGCGTATGCATCCTATCTACAATGTGGTGCAGAATTAATCATTCAATTATGTTTTTCAATAACTTTTCTATTAAATTAAAAAAAAGATAATATTTTGAGTGATGGAAACTTTTATTTGACCTTGGCACGCTCCATTGCTTGTCTGTTGTATACGACAGCTGCCAAGTTCATAAAAGCCAAAAATGATTGATCATTTGCAAAAATTATAAATCTTCCGATAGGATGATTGATTTTGGGCCACCTTGTATATCTAATAATATAAAACTTTCCTGTTTTGTTTTTTTCCTAGTTATTTGAGTGCGTCATTCCTTTATCGTAAATGCCATTTTTTATGGTTGCCATAAATTTTCTGAACAAGCAGATGTTATTTTGCATATCCAATCTCACTAACCCCGGTGTCACTGTTTTGATTTATTTCCTTTTAATGCGCTAACAGCGACACTTTACTATTTCCAGCCCGATGCTCACTCATTTGAGTAAATTGGTTTGCCCATCCGTTCAATAGAATTTATTGGTAGTCAAATTATTTATTACAATTGGCAGTCTCCTGTTTTAGTGTCAACAAGCACTAATTCCTACGGAAATGAATTAGATTTGAGAGGCGTAAGTTATGAAATAATTATTTGGCGATCCTTTTTGCATATATGTATGTAGTCACACAGAAAGGTAAACGCACTGCTAACAAATATTTCAGAATAATAATTCAGAGGAAAATTTTATTTAATTTTCGTGTTATTATTTTGTGAGCTTAAGGATGCCTTAACAATAAAATAACAAATTAAATTATTGCATTTGAATGCTTTATATTCATTTATGGTCTCACAATTAAATACGTGGCATTTCGTTTCCATTAGTTTGCTTAGTTTTAATCTCACAAATCACAGCCATTCACCAAATTTATTAAACATGAAATGTATCCTCCTTTTGTTAGTTTTGTATTGGAAAGGAGCCTGACGTCAGACTTGCCACAACCGAGAAAAATAAGGTAACTGTTTTGCGAAGACGCCACCTTCAGTATTCAATTCGCCTTGGGCGAATTGCAATACGGAACAGCTGACTTGTCTATACGGCAATACTTTTATAGTCATATCCCTCCGCATATTGTATCATAGATAATAAGATGGGAAACTCTTTCATTTTGAGAGAGAGCGCGCCCATGAGGACGTTTCAAAACTTGGCAGCATCCACACATTATGAGATTTTGAACAGCTGATAGGCGAAATGACGGGCTGCCAGAAAAATCACGCCAAAAATAACTAACTTCGTTTTCGCTTAATGGAAAACTGACGCGATTTAAATACGTAATAATTTAATGACGCAATAATTTAAATTGGAGGGAGTTTTAGAATTTTTCAAAGCCTCTTATATCCTTTTCGACTTCTACTTTTAATTAGTCTTATGTACATAATGTAATTTTACTGAAAACTGTGTGTTGGTTTATGTAAATTTGTATATACGTAAATATTCTATGGTTGAAAAGCGTAGGTAAGGGAATTGAATTTGAGTTTGAGATATTTTACAAAGACTAAAGGTAATCTGCTTTTACTTATTCTGTTAGTTGTTTGAGAATTTTTTTTTTGTTGCCCACTTTCTGTGTTATATTAAAAAACTGAAATATGTCAAGTATTTAGTTATAACTTATGTTTTTCGTATTTATTACTTTATTATTATTAAATTACTTTTGTATTTCAGTTTTAAATAATTTCATTTACATATAAGTTTTTAAATTTTTTGCTTATTTATGCACATATTTCATACGGATTGCGCTTGTTTCTTAGTGATATAAGGTTATTGGGCCTTACTAACCTCAATGATAGTGTGGAAACTAAAAATTCCAGACCTTTGGTTCAAAAATACCCAATTCATGTTTCTACCGGTGTGGCAATATTGGAAAATGTTATAAAAAATGCACATTTTTCACCGCTCTCACGAGAAAAAGAGTTTCCCATCTAGTCATCTATGTTTTGTATGACAAAGCAATCGTAGCTGACGCAACGGACACATTTTGCCAGGCTTACTACCTCTTGTCCGTGCCTGGTCCACTAATTATATGGTGCATAAGGACATTTAATTTAATAAACCAAATTGATTATAAACATAAAGATGTAAACAAATTAAAGAACAACTATTGTAAACACAAACGACAATGTAAAAAATGGTGAACAGTAGTGTTATTTATTGCTAAAGACAAACAACTTTCCATCAATCTCGCACAAGTATACGCCGTCAGGCTCACTATGCCTCTCTCTAATTTTTCTTTTTTGTTAATTACGCACATTTACAATCACTGTTACCTATTATATTTCACTTGTCAGGAATCACCTTTCGTCAGTCATTGATCATTTTTCATCAACCATTAGTTATCATTCATAGCACAGGGTCACAAAGTTATTATATTTTTAATATGAACCAGAGGCTGCTGAAAGCATATATACTTAAAAATATTTTAGATGATAAGCGACAAACTTATGACAGGACATAAATATATAAATATATATATAATATAGACTAATGGATCATGGATCGTAGGTATCTGCTTCAAGAAAATTGTTTTTCTCCCATTTGGTCAAGAAATGGCTCCATGTACACGAGTAATAATTTGATGGCACATTTTCAAGAATGTTTTTATTTTCTACTCTTTCCTTGATAAGAAAAAAGAAAGAGCTGCTTAAAAAAAATATAATCTGGTGAAATATTGCATTGTATGCATTTTTTGTTAAGTCGATTATCCACAGCATCTTCATAGAATTATTTTACAGAATTTTCTTTAATTTTCTGAGTCAATCTGAGAACTCACTTTACAGTTGATTACTTATTTGAAGATAAATGGAAAATAACCAACTTCAAGTTTTCGACTTTCCCAGAATAGTTTTATGATTAGTTTTGACAGCCAAGTGGATATTCTGTATTTCAATACTGCCTCACTATTCTTTTTTTCCAAATTCGCTCATTCAGTACAATTACTTTGTTTCTACTTGTCATTTGACTGCCATTTTTATTTGCATGCAAAAAAATATCGCGATCACCAGAAGACAAAAAGAACTTGAACAAAGCTGCAAAGGAACTAAAAAGGTACTTAAGCTTAAAGAAAACACCAAAATGTCAAGAAATGTTCAACAACTGAGTCCAACAATAGATGCAAACTATTCGCTATGGAAAGCAACGAGAAAAATTCTCAATAAAACTGTTCATCAGCCGGCAATTCGGAAAGTTGATGGCTGTTGGTGGCTAGGACGAATAGAGAAAATGCAGATATACTAGCTGACTACTATGAACAAGTTTTTTTTCAACTAGCAAGCGACTATAATTAATCTAACATGAGTGGACCCTGAAAGATCTTCTGATACAACAACCACTTATCAAAAAATTACAAATGACAACACTAAAATAAAGAAGAATAAAGCTCCAGGCTATGATCAGATAACCGGCATCCTCTTAAGGGAGCTATGTTACCCTTAAAAGGACTTCAATATCTCCGAAATCTCTACAACTCTCTGCTACGGCTGCAATACTTCCCTAGACTATCAAAAATAGCAGAGGTCATAGGCATACCTAAACCAGGAAAAAATTCTACTATTCCTTCATCATATAAACATATAAGCTTATTGCCAGCAATGAGCAAAGTATTTGAAAAATTATTAATCGACAGACTGAGGCCAATATTTGACAACAAAAAAGCGATTCCTGACCATCAATTTGGGTTTAAAAGCAAACATTCAACTGTGTAGCAAATTCACCGAGTCACGCATAAAATATTATCTGAAGTTTTGCATTGGAGTTTATCTTGACACCGAAAAGCCATTCGACAAGGTCGGGCACACTGATCTTTCTGGAAGTTAGAACGGTTACTGCCATAAATCTATTTTCAAATTCTAAAAAGATATATTACTCAAGGATACTTCTATGTCAAGGTCAATGATAGTAGCTCATCCTTAAGGAAGATAAGAGCCGGAATTTCCCAAGGCAGTGTACTAGGGCCACTGTTGTATACTTTATTTACAAGTAATATTCCAGCACTCGAAGGGGAACATACGATGCTAGCTACTTTTGCTGACGACACAGTCCTTCCTACTTCCCTGCCACAAATGATATACAAAAGTCCCTAGACACTATTAGCACATATTTCAAGGAGTGGAATATTAAAATAAACTAACTTAATAAACAACAAGACGAAATTCTACTAGTCACTAATTAAGATAAATGGTTCTGACATCCCCCGTAATAATGCAGCAAACTATTTAGGTATGCAATTGGACGAAAAACTTACATAGAACCAACACATAAAAATGAAAAGAAAACAAAAATGAACTTGAAATTGAAACAACTATATTGGTTGTTAAATAAAAATTCGAAATTATTAATAAACAACAAAGTTCTTATATATAATAAAATATAAGAACCAATATGGACATATGGACTACAGCTGTGGCAAAAAAGGTGAACCTAAACATAAAAAAATATATATATATCAAAATTGTGTTAGGTTTCTCTTGCCTTTAATATGCATATTGTACAATCTCGGATGTAGCCACACGTAACCAAATTTAATATGCTTGGCCAAATTTTCACCAATCTGTGCTTAAACTGACTAATCACAAATGTCATAAGGCATACTTGTACAAACATTAAAAAATCAAATAACTAAAAAAAATCAAATAACCAAAAGAAATATCAAATAACCAAGCAAAATCAGAAGCAAAACTGTAGCAAGCCAAAATATTCGCTGAAAGAATAAAACAAAAAAAAGCTAATAATAATCAAGGTTTTTGTTCACTAATCTTATCAAATGCACAAATTGGCTACTGGCGTTTGCTTTTCTTTATTATTTACTGTAGTTGCTTGCGTCTCGGATCTCATAAAATAGAACTAAAGAAGAAAAAAAGAAGATCTTAGACGCAAAAAATATTATGCATAGGTTTGGGCGAGTAAATTTTTTTTCGACATTGCTCCTGACAGATTTGGATTCTACATATAATATTACAAAAAAAAATACTCTAAAGTTATTTTCGAACACCCAAATTTCAATAAAAGCTATCTTTACTTACTTCGATGTTAATAAGGAGATTAAAATTTACTTAAGTAATATGAAATTAATTTTTTTAATGGGACGAAAGCCTAACCAACCAGTTCTGGTATAAATATGTTATTTGAAAATTTATTTATTTAGAAAAAATTTTTAATAAATAAGTACAAGCAAATTAAAAAAAATAGATAAAAAAATATTTTGTTATACACTTTTACTTAGCGATTTTTTGGTATAAAAAATGTATTTCTTATATCTTATATAAGATCCTCATTTTATGATATAAAACTGATTTAGGAGTAAAAGCTTGCTTTTGCCGTTATTCTATAGATCGCCGCAATGCTAAGCGCTAGTCGAAACTTTATTATTATGTTTTTTTTTTTTGCGGTGAGGTAGGGTTCAAATGTTTTCGCATTATATAGTGACCGTCATATCTATGTGAGTGGTGTGCCACTAAAATTATCCCTCCTCTTCCTCTTCTGGATGTTCCCTTTATCCCAGAACTACGGTAGCATTTCATTGAAGACAGACATGGTCCAAACAGTGGTTCTGATAAAGACTGCCTCTTCTACTTTCTGTGCGACCAGAGTCACCAGTTTTCATACTATCAGCTTATAATATAATTAGATTAGCATTTCGGTTAAGCATCTCTGCCCATGTCAAGTTTTTTCGCTCTGTATTCGTGCCAATAAGTCGCCAATTTTCTGCGCTTTCTACCATTTTTTCGATGATGATGTCTGCTCTTAAGAGACCTAGCCTGCCTTTGGCAGCTTCGTGATCTAATTTCCACCTCTCACATTTCAAGGATCTGTGTTCCGCATCGTCAATGGGTGCATCTCCGTAAATACATTCAGTGGCTACAGATTTCCCTATATTGTTTGGATATTAGCGAAAATACCCATATTCAGATATCATCTGAGTAATATAGAAATTCACCTCTCCAAACTGTCTGTCATTTATTTATGTTTGGTACAAGTCTCTCGGTCCATCTGCCTTGCATCTCTGACTCCCAGCGCGCTTGCCATTTTTCTGAGAAACTCTTATCGTTTGCAGAAAGTTTTGATTTTCTACTTCCTTTACATGAATACTCGGTTTCCACCATGTTTGTTTGGCTTGGCTAAAATACCATCTGTTGAATGGATTGGCATTTGTTGAAATAGAAAATTTCCAGTTGATCTCTTTTAGTGCGTCTTCAGTTGTCCTACAAGGTGGTGTTCGTGATCCAATTTTATTTAATCTTATTGTTAATGATACAGGTTCTTGTTTCAAAAATTCGAATTTTCTACTCTATGCAGATGCTTTGAAGTTTTTCGTAATATTATCTGCAAGACCGATATTCAGGTCTTAAACTATCTTATCAATTGAAGTGGGAGACTTAAATCATTGTTGAATATTGACACATTTTTCCATATGTCTATTTCTAGGCAATCGTGTTGCAGTATTTTTAATCATCAACATATTTAATCATGTTAAGGCACCCCGCACTATACTAACCACATTTTCACAAGCCCAATCAAACCCACTTATCTAACACCCCTCTGCCTCTGGATCCAATCTGTGGAAATAGTAGTTTACTGGTTTCTACATTGCACTGATATGGTTTAGTAAGTTGCTACAGCAACAACAACATTACTGCATTAAGGTAAATGCCACCCGTGCTAATATAAGATGCACCACACCCTGTATAACCCCACCAAGAAAATTTTTGACGGCATTTAGCGTAGCAAAACTTATGGTTTAGAGTTTCACATCAAACTCGCTTATACTAAGACGCAACACGTGATTCATATTCGTTGAGATGTAGTAGAGAAGAAGAAGAATAAGAAGAGAACAAGGAAAGAGTGACCGCCATAACTTCGAAACTATTTCAATTCTCACAAACTGCTCCGCCTGGGTTTTAAATATTTATTATACGCAATAAATTCAATAAAATCTGTAGTCACCACAATTGGCTATAATGGCTTCACATCTGCGAGTCCTACTTTGTATTAATTTCAATGTAAGTTGTGGAGCAAATCGGCTACAAATCAATTGAGTTTGTCCTAATAACTGTTTGATCGTTCATATTGCTTTTCCTTTGAGCTTTTACTCAACTATTTTCCAAAGATTTTCAAAGGACTTGGCAGCAGGCGACTGTGAAAGCTAATCCAACATTAACTAATTAATTTTTACTGGAGCTATAATGCGCACGACCGAGCAGGCACAGCTAATGTGGCTCTCAACATTGTCTACATTTTAGTATATTTGTATTTGTCTAGATACATCTTCATTCTGTTGTGCTATAGAAAACAGCCGTTACGCGAGCAATCTTATAACATCCAAGTGCACTTGTGCGCTGGAGCATAAAAAGAACTGTAAAAGCAGTTGCATCTCTTTTCCTTTACAATAGAATTTTCACATTTCCGGATCAGACCTACTGACTCCTGTGTTTTCTCCGCACATGTGGGTGTACATACATATGTACGTATAAATAATTTCACAGACAACTTTTGAAATTTGCTTTGACAATCACAATTAATTACGAGTAATTGCTTTTGGTCCACCAACTTTGGTGCGGTTTTTTGGCATGCGAATGGGTAAATTGTTGAATAAAAATGCAGCACCCAAACTTTAATAAAATATGGTAAATGGTACAACGTATACAGATGTCGCACGGTTATAACATTCGGTGCAGATTTTTTGTGTGTGGCTAACTATAGTTGGAAATTTATTGTGTGCAGTTTGCATGCTTCCAACTGCAAGTCCCTTTTAGTGGCAAATAAAATTCAGGAAAATGTTGTGCATTATCAAGGGTATGACTTAACAAATTTTCAAGTCTGCAATATCTGCATGCGTGCATAATATAAAATATGTGTCTTTTTGGGCTCGTCTTTTGGTGTCACAAATTGTTCACTTCCTATATAGTAAAAGACGCATGACACTCATACACGTAGTGGACAACGTTGCAATATTTTGCATCCATCTGTTACTGAATGCTAGAATTTAAATGCAAGTATACTTCTAAATACAAGGTGGCTCAAAATGAATCATCCAATTTTGTTTTTGTTTAACTTTTTTACTAAATAATAAAAAAAAAATGTTTGGAATGATGGAAATCTTTATTCCGGCTTTCATGCGCTCCATCGCTTGCCTGTTTGTATACTACAGTGACCTGGTGTGAGTGTCAAATATGATGGACCCACGACGGCATTTGCAAAAGTACTAATATGTCAACAGGGTGATTAATTTTGCGCTACATTATATTTATTTTGTAACATCCCCATATTATTGTCGAGTTTTCGGTTTTTGAGCATTGAAACCTTAACATATGTTTTTCAGTGCCAATTAGATTTAATGTACGATGGTATTTGCAAAATTATATATCTGCAGATATAGTGCCACTTGAATAAAGCGTTTTATAACTAGAGCTGAGAAACTTATTGACAAAAGTTAGACAATTTATTTATTTCTTACTTAATTTTAATAATTTTTCTATGAATATATAATTAAATTTTCTACAAAATCCCTGTAAATCAAAGTTGCAAACTTGCAAATGCAACTGCAAACTAAAAAAAAAAACAAAATTCAAAAAAATTTCTGAAAAATTTTAAACATTTTATTCCGAATTTTGAGAAAAATGTCCAGGATATTTATATGAAGCAAATGCACAATACCGTCTGCAAAAACAAAAACAAAAATTGCACTTTGCTATATCAAAACTCATAATTCAACTGAATAATCAAACATTTTTCTAGTGCGTAAAAAATTCTCGAAAACGCTAACAATCTCTGCTTTCTTACGCCTAAATTCCAGTAGACCAATTGAGAGAGATTCAATGCACCGAATTGAAATTCCAAGTTGCTTTTGAAGTCTATGAGTTCTTTGTTGAGTTGAAAACCAAATTTTCTTTCCGAAATGTTGGCTCTATTGCGAAATTTGTGTCTTCCATTTCATGCTTATGTACCCTTTTAAAGAGCGCCATTATCTCCTGGCAAGAGACATTTTTGGCACAGGTTTTTTGAAATGCTTGTTATTAGTGCTATTTATTTTAATTGCTGACATTTTTTTGAAATACTCAATAATTCTATATAGGTTTTTCCGCCCTCATCCACGACCACTTGAACTTTTGCTTATTTTGAAAGTAAACAGTTAGAGTCGATTCAACGTTATCGGAATGACTCCGGTTTTTTCCAACTAAGAGCTGCCGCCCCAGTAAACTAGCCTTGTCTAGTACATCGCACCTTACCTAGCCAGACAACCTGAATGGCTAGTGAAGGATATTTTAAAAGTGATGCCTAGATACCAGTAGTGAAAAATTCCTAAACAGGAATCTTTTTTATGCCACCGTTGACATTTTTTACACATATAATGGAACAATTTTTAAGAACAAGATATCGCACAATTCCGGACTTTTTGGGTGGAAATAATCGTCCGAGTAAGTCAACAATTCAAAGGTTGGTGAAAAAATTTCCAAATCGGATTCTGTCGAGGAAGAAAAAAGGACTAGCAGACCAAAAATTGGATGTTCTCTTCTCGACAATTGTTCGTTCTCAACAATTTGGCATTCATGAATTGATTGTTTCATGGATTTGACCCGTATATGTGCTCATGGAAGACATTCAAAACACGCCAATTTTCAAAAATAACAGCCGTTTTTGAATAAAAATAGTAGACCTGCAAGGGTCAAAATTAACATATTTTATTAAAAAGTATATATATTAAAATGTACATATTTTATTTTAAAACAAAAGCTGGGCGCCTCTTTTTAAAGACCTTTTATGACTGGTATTCAAGCGCCGAACCAACTCTTAGATGTTTTTCGGTTTTAAAATTTCCGTTAGAAGCATAATGAACTAAGCCAAAGGCGTGTGTGTCACCTGACGCACAACCAAGAGTTCAACCCTCACACAAACTTTCGTGCCATGCTGCATAAGAGCGCGAAGTTATAACGCTATTCTTAAAGCGACAATTTTCAATCAGACGTGAAAATTGGTGCACTTCGTTTCAAATATATTTTAACCAAGTAGGTAAGTAGGTGAAATGGTTGAAGTGCCAGTCTGGCACTCCTCAAGTAGCACTAAAGCGTCGTTTTGATACCATTATGAGACCTCCAATAGGTAGATATCTACAGCCTGGCAGAGCTGTTGATATAATGGAGAAGATTGATTGGATTTAGATTGGCACAAGGCCCCAGACTGTCGAAGAAAGGAGCTCTCAGTGACCTTAGTCGTCTAGCTGCCAACCCAGGACATTTACAGAGAAAGTGATCAACAGTCTCCTTCTCTGAAAGCTCCCCCCAACTTCTGCAATGGGGGTTAAATGGTAACCCTAGCTTTTCCGCTTTGGAAATTGAATGGCGACGAGTCCAAGGGACTTTCTGAGTCCTTCGTATATTTTACTGAGGTTTTCAAAATTGCACATGAAGAACTGGAGCTCCATCTTTTCTGCGCTTTCCTGAGTAATAATTTGTACAGTTCCCCTTTAGCAACTGTCATGGCGATGCCGATGACCGGGTAGGAGATCTTTGAGACCTCCTTTCATGGCAAGCTCATTAACAATTTCATTTCCTTCTATGTTTCTATGTCCTGAAACCCAGATCAGAGAAATGTTATCTGTACATCCAAGATAGGCTTGACTATAGGACAAATGTTAATATCTTCCTCGCTCCCGCGTTCCCTAAGCATTTAAAATAAATAAATAATTGGCGCGTACACTTCTGTTAGGTGTTTGGCCGAGCTCCTCCTCCTATTTGTGGTGTGCGTCTTGATGTTGTTCCACAAATGGAGGGACCTACAGTTTCAAGCCGACTCCGAACGGCAGATATTTTTATGATTAGCTTTTTCATGGCAGAAATACACTCGGAGGTTTGTCATTGCCTGCCGAGGGGCGACCGCTATTAGAAAAATGTTTTTATTAATTTTGCTTTCACCGAGATTCGAACCAACGACCTCTTCGGCAGGTTAAAGGAGATAAATAAATTGGGAGATAAATCTTGAATCCCTTAGTGAATACAGAGATGCAAGCTTCGGTGCAGATTTTCACTTCGATCCAATCCTGCCTATTTGGAAAGATTTTAACCAAAGTTACGAAGACTTTTTTTCGATAGGTTCATTAAAATAATTTTTATACATTTTTGCAACGAACTTTTATAAATTTTTTAGCCAATTTCTGCAAATTGTTTTTACCGAATTTATATAACAAATTTTTGTTTCGATTTATTAGCTAAAATAGTTTCTGGAAATTTTTTTTATAGAATTTTTATAGTTTTTTAACCAATTTTTATAAATTTATTTAAGAAATTTTTTTAGGAACTTTAAGAAGCTTTTTGGTAAACATTTTTGTAGAGTGCCCGTATTTGTAGCATAATTTGTTTGTTTTTTCTTTTATTTTGGTTTTGAGAACGGTTACATTACTCTGTTGTCTCCTGGAAAAATTGATTCACACGGAACCATGCGCTTCCGCCATTTGAAATGTTGTCCTTTTTTATGATAAATTATGCATATACTAAGTGCAATTAAATGTGAAAAGTACTACATCTAATAGTTTTGTAAAAAAAATATTCTTATACATGCTAATTTTCATGCATTTTCTGCCTGCTCTTAGCACTAAAAAAGAACTTCTGACAAAATCAAAATTCTGAACTCTGAAATTTTTTTATATATATAGAAAAGAGGGAAATTGTATTATCCAGTGAAGAGCCTTTGCAAACTCTGCACAAAAAAGCTTCAACCACTGCCTTTTGAATCGGAGCACTGCCCTCAAATATTGTGATGTGATTAAAACTATTAAATTGCTGCGAGATATTTGAATTATATTTAGTGAAACTTAACAGTTTTAACTACTTATTATTTCTAAAATAGCTTGTGCGTAATATTTGTAAGCGAGCAGCCACTTAAATTAACTCCACATTTTAATAAGAAATAAAAGAATTTTGTCTTCCGCTTTCTATTTAACTTTCACTTACTTCGCTCGCACCCACACACAACTCCTAAGTTATCACTTAGGATGCTACAAACTGCGCACTTATAATATATCCCGTTGTGCTAAAATATTCTCTCAGTTCTTTTATGCACTTAATGAATACTCTGGCAAGTTGTGTTTTCACTGACACTGGGGGTTAACAGGGCGTATGAGCAACATTCAGCTAGTACATTTAGCAACCATTTACATGCGCAGTTTACTTCTTCTGGACAATTACATAGCGCAAAGATAATTTAATCAAAAACATGCTGTCGTCTACTCTCCTGATTCTCGCCTCTTTCACATTACAACTACAACAAAGAGGCTGCTACGCTTGGCATTTGGCATGGCGTCAAAATATAAATAGAAAAATAAGTAAAATATATATATAAATAATCCTAAAAGTAATAACAGAACACGATTTCATAATATTATATATACCTTTAAGTCATAAAATGAATTGAATTGAATACACGTTTAGTAAACAAAACTTTAGAAAATAAACAATGATATTATTTTCAGTGACCCTATAGATGCAGTGGAGTGTTGCCAAATAATTGCATAGCCAACCGCGTGAAACAATAATGGTTAATCGAATTTGTATGCCGACTATATCAATTTTCCTAAATGTTCGCAATTTATTACAATATAATATATGTATGTGCAGAGCGCAAAAATATTATATATTTACATAAAGGCGGGCGCCATAGTGAATGGGTTTGTGCCGGAAGTGAGACACCAAATGAGAGGGACACATGGAAAAGTTAAGGTATATTGAGCTCAATTTATTCGCTAATGTTTGTACTTATATTATCATTATGCACACGAGTAACTTTGTTTATAAATAGGCATGTGTGGGTAACTGTAAACCAATGCAAACAATTTTATACCCTGAAGGGAAAACATGAATTAGTGAAACTCGAGCTAATGCTGAACTACAATGCGTTTAATAGCTACAACACAGGGACTTATTGTCATATTTAGATAATTTGGTTGTTTCTTATTTAATTTGAAGAATTTTTTATGGAAATGTAGAATCTTTAGGAAAATAAATATTGCCTCGCATAGTTTTTATATTGAAGAAAATATTCAACGCCGTTTCCAAACAAAAAATAATTCGATTTTTGAGCCACTTCAATTTCGCACTTTATTTTGCCAAAATGTTGTATAGTACTTTATTGTACCAAAATGGCATGTGCACAACCGAGACGACATATTTACTCGAACTTTTTTTCTTTTCTGAGTAAAAAGTTTTAAATTTTCATTCAATTTTTTCTTTTTTTTTCTTAAATATGCGCAAGGTGTGAAACTTGAATTTATACCGTTTTTGTAAGATATTAAAATTTTTAAAATTATGAAAATCAAAATAGAAAAGCAAATTTTCAAAACTCCTCATTTAGTCCTGCGCTACAGTTATCCAACGATTTCACAAATTCCGAACCATTTGGTTCTCTTGTTACGAGTAGCGGCGTGTGACCTCAGAGTTTAGTCATCTCAAAGCAGAAGAGTTGACATAAACAGTTACCATTTAAACTCATCGCGGTATTAATTGATAACTAGAGTTTTTGGCGCAGTAAGTTTTCAAATACAAAAAATGGGAGTTGTTGTGTCACATTTGAATTTTTAATAAAATCTAAATTTATAAATGACTAAATATTGCGACAGCAACAGTCATGTGAGATAGAAAATTATTTTATTTTTCATGAATATAATTCATTGAACTTAACACTGATCCTGAACTATTAAATGTTTAGTATCAGTCCGGACTTCCTCCATGTATAAATGAAAGGTATTGTACTTAAATGTAAAAAAATATATATTAGTTGCCAGGTATCGAAAAATGGATACCCTATTGAAAAGAAAAGGAAATTCTTCTACTCAGGGTAATCAATTCACTTCATTCACTAGAAGCGAACAATTGCGGTGCTAGTCGACTTCTCTACAGGGCATCTCTTCAAATTCGCTTCTGTGTGCATGTCATTAGCTGTTTAAGCTCTAAGCATTTCTAATATTGAACAGCCGGTCTATCTTTGTTTGGCACGTTTTTAGGCGCAGCAAATTTTTACTTTAGTTTGCTAAGATTGATATGTAAAATTTTAAAACGTTTTCATATATTTAGGTAGGCGTGCGTTTAGTACATTTAGCGCTCGATTAGATTTGTAAATAGGCAAATTAGGTTACAGAGAAACCTCTTGTTTAGCAAACGAGCTCGTGCGTTTGGCTTTTAGTAACGTTAAACCAAACTCGGGACGATACACAATCAACTTTATTCTAGCATTACGGTCGAGTCCGACGATGCGCCAAATTCAGTCACCCATTCATTACCAACAGATCTTCGCAACAAATATACTGACTGAGCAAACTGGAGCAGATTGAAGAAGTGGGTAAATCTTTAGAAATTTCGATGCAGAAATCTACAACGGAGGTTCAAATGTACAGTGAATCCCTACAGCTGTACAAATTGGTGCACTTCTCAGTCAAACATAGCGTATTTCATACAGTTTTGCTTGCAATCCGGGAAGCTTGGAAAGCCAATTCTGGCATCATGCAAGCTGGAGCTGCAAGGCAAGCAGGCTGCTAAAAAGGCGGTGAACTTAATCAATATAATATCCAATTTTATAATAAAATATATAGAGGAACTCAATTCACTCAGGCTTTGGCTCGATATAGGTTTCAGGCTGCAGGAATATCGAGCGTAACGAGAATGGGGATGAGCTTGCTAGGCTAGGATCCTCGTTACGCTTGATTGAAGCGAAACCAGTAGAAGTTTGCTTATTTTGAACTTTTTTTCTTGTTTACTTCTCCGCGAGTATAGGGCCTCGACAAGACTTTTCCACCGTACACGGTTCTGTGCTGCTGTTTTTGTACCATCCCATGAGATGCCGGCATATGCTAGTTCGCGCAACATCGACCTTCTCTAAGTGTTTTTTGGTCGAACGCGACGTCTGCTCCCTTGTGAGTTCCAGCGCAGTGCCATTTTCTTTTGGACTAGAATATAATAAAGTTTGAGGTTTGCAGTTCGACCTCATGTTGGTTTTTGCTCCTAAGACGGAATCATAGTCTCATTATTATAACATCGCAAGTAGATGATGGAAAGGACTACCAATCTATGCAATGTTCGAATACTTTCAGAGCCGGAGCGTTTGTATCCATTCGGACGACTTGATCCAGCCAACGAAACCGCTGGATCTTGATTCGCTGCGCTATGTCCATGCCGTCGTAAAGCTCATACAGCTCACTGTTTATGAAAACAACTGTAATTTATGAAAGCGACTAGTTCAGTAAAATACGTAAAATAAAAGGAATACATTAATAAATTACGACTGCTCTGTCGCCTATCTATGACAACATAATTTTCCTAATCTATGATTGTATCATAACTGAGTAATGATATCTATGTAGTTGTGAATATTTACATGTACTTCCGCTTGTACAAGGGTTGTGTGCAATTGCCGCAAAAGGAAAGAAGGACATCACATCAGCTGTAATGGTATTACTTGGAGTAGTAAACTCAATAATCGAATGTAGCTTAATGAAATTTCCTCATCGCTCCCCAGTCATTATTGAGTCACACCTTCAGCTGTATTTGAGGATGACTAAAGGAGGTAATGCTAAACGAGCTAGCTGGTCTGAGCTAGGTACACGAGACCCAAAGTAAAAAGTGCTCCCATGAAGATTGAGAGTTAGCTTAGAAGAAGTTAAAGGGTTGGTTGGTTTATTTATTTATGTATTTGTTTACTTATTTAGCTTACGAATGCATTTGTTAAATTTCTTATATCCTCACGCGCTTATTTGAGATGTAAGTATTGATAAGAAAAAAATGAAAAGTAAACTACTTGTTAAAGAGATTCACTGAATCCTTGAAGCGAGAATAATAATAATGATTTAAGTATCCGTAGTGCACCCAATAACCGACACTTCGACCTAAAATATCTTTTGTATCCTACCACATGTTTTAGAAGTAGTTAATACTAGCCCTATTGACTGACACTACTACAAATGTGTTATATCATGTTATATTTAACCTAGATATTGTGTGCCTATGGTTAGGAATTGGTTGAAAGCCAAATTCGTTCAGTAAGTTTTCCGCTTTGCAGGCAGTTGTCTGTATTTCATTCGGATCCATTTGATCTCGATGAAAGATCAGCAGTGTTGTCTTTGAAGCGCACCTGGCACTCCTCAAGTAGAACTAAAGCCCCGTTTTGATATCATTATGAGACCTCCAACAGGTAGATATCTACAGCCAGCCAGAGCTGTTGATATAATGGAGAAGACTGATTGGATTTAGGTTAGCGCACGGGCCCAGACTGTCGAAGAAAAGAGCACCCAGTGACCTTAGTCGTCTAGCTGCCAAACCTAGACATTTACAGAGAAAATGCTCTACAGTCTCCTTCTCTGAAAGGAAACATCCTCCAGCTTCTGCAATGGGTATTAAATGATAAATCCAGCTTTTCTACGTGTGTGCCGATCGTCCAATGGCCCGTAAACACAGCTACAAGTTTGGAAATTGACGAGGAGTCCTTCGTATATCATATTGAGGCCAAAGGGTTTTCGAAGTAGCACATGAAGAAATGGAGCTCCATCTTCTCTGCGCTTTCTTGAGAAATAATTTGTATAGTTCCCCTTTAACAATTGTCAAGGGCATGCCGATGACCGGGTAGGAGGTCTCTGAGGCCAATTCAGTCCCCTTCCTGGCAACCTCATCAGCAATTTCATTTCCCTCTATGTTCCTATGTCCTGTAACCCAGATCAGAGAAATGTTACCTGCACACAAAAGAGATTTGATCTCTTATTTACAGGAGTTTACTAATTTCGTTCTGCACCATGGCGTCGTCAGAGCCTTCATCGCGGCTTGACTATCGGAGAAAATATTAATATCTCCCTCGCTCCAGTTCCCGCTCGCAAGATCGCAAAGACTTCTGCTTGAAAAAGACTAGCAGTGTTTGGCATGTTAAAGGCGATAAATAAATTTCCTGATTTAGAAAAAAAACCCCGCTCCGACCCCCGATTCCCTCTTGGAACCATCAGTGAAGACAGAGTTGCAAGCTTTGGTGCAAATTTTCCCCTCGATGTAATCCTGCCTATTTGGAAAGATTGCTCTAGCACGACCCTCAAACTCTAGTTGGCGGATAGAGAGATATGTTCGAAGTTCAGAGAAATGCGGTGTTAACTGCCCGAAAATGCTACCATGTCCCTTGAGTGATTGCCTCCAGAGGCTAATCTTTTCTAACCTAATTGCACCTTGAGCTGCTATGGAAATGACGGAAAAGTCGATGGGAAGTAAGTGCAAACGGACATTCAGTTTAGTGATAATATAGCCCTTCCGAAGAACTTCCCACCAAACCAGGCATCCATACGTTAAAATTGGCAAAACCACTGCGTTGTACATCCACAGCACGACCTGTGGCTGAGTCCCCATTTTTTACCGAACATAGGTTTGCAGGAGTAGAAGGCTATACTGGCCTTCTTTACCAGATTTTCTATGTGTAGCTTCCAATAAGAGTGGGAGAACGTGGTTGTTTAATTTGGGACGTGGAAAGGGTGGAGGTTTATATTTTCTGGTAAATACCACCAGCTCCGTTTGGTCAGAGTTGACTCGGAGACCACAAGAGGCAGCCCATCGACTTAGTATAGCCAGCGACTTTCCAAAATCTCAGCCATGGCTGAGGGAAACGGTCCCAATACCATCAGGGCCAAGTCTTACTCAGCATTATCAAAACTTCGTCAATTGCAATTAGCCAAAGTAGGGGCGAAAGGACACCTCCTTGCGGCGTTCCCCTGGGTAATTCTTTGGGGAAATATTTTGAAAATGAAAATTCAATCTCAACATATTGTAATAATCTATTGCAAAGACCGTAGGAACATTTCGAGTATACAGCTACCTGAGAAGGTCCACATAGTTAAACTCGAGCGTGCAATGAAGGGATATAATGAGAATATTAAAAAAAAACCTTTAAAGACGCACACGACAATTAACAACACTACCGCACCGAGTAAAATTTTCGAATTATCGAAATACCAAAATGCTTTGGCTTGGATTTTAAGATGATTCTGTGCTGAAATGTATCCAAATACCAAAAAAAATTTACAATATTTTTTTACAAGCTGAAAAACATAGTCTGAAAATTTTCATGTAAAGTGCTCGCACACCGATTCAGTAAAGTATTTGAGAAATTCGTTTACTTATTGCTCTTTCGCAGATTCATTGGCTTTCAATGTGGTCTCCTTCGTTTCTTATTTCCTTAACTCTATGACAGAGCAAAAGGAATTATTATAAAAAATTTGGTTTTTAACGTAATTGACGATCGTCAGACCAGCTATCGGTATAATTCTGTTCATGGTATTTATACAGTATTTTTAGAGTCACAAAATATTCCAAGATTTTATTACAAGCCGATGATCTATCATTCGTTTCGATAGAAGGAAATTTATTACTACAAACAGTTTTAAAGACAAGGGGGCGCAAAATTAATAATTTCATTTATTTTGTTGTTGAATAAATTTTATACTAAATTAAATATTAAATCAAGTTATGAATATTTTTACTTTGATCTTTATACGCTCCATTGCTTGGCCGTGTATACTCCGCTGCAAAAATTATAAATCTTTCGATAGGCTGAGATTCGTTGATGTTCCTCAAATGATATGCCATTAGGTTAGACTTTATGGAATAAAATGAGAATTTGTATCAGAAATAGGGGCGCTCATGTCGAGACCGAATTATAATGAATAAAAAAGTGTAAGTTATTATTTTTTTTAATTTCAGTTACGTAATTTTGCAATATTTTCGTTCTTATAAAATTTTACTCTCCACTATGTCATGCCTCAGTTCTACTATTTGTGGAACACTTGCCAAGTGCATCGAAATCAAACTATCTGGTTCCAAAGATAGATCTGAATAAAGACTATAAAATACGAGTACGAATACCTGACAGAAAGAATTGGCAGAGCAGAGTCATATCAGATAAGATCACTATATTTATACTGACGGTTCAAAGATTGACAAAGGTACTGGATCGGGAGTGTACCAGAAACAATAATCCTCAGATTGCTGCTGTAGACTCGTATACCGGTGCAGCGTTTTCCAAGCTGGGATCTACGCTATAGACAAAGAAGCACAATCGATAAGACGAATGAACTTATCTCTGGCAAACCTTACAAATTGCGTTGATAGTCAAGCAACGATCAAGGGATCAACTCAAAATGTGATGAAAAATGCATGAATCTTCCTCGCTTATCCAACAATAATAAACCACACTTTGTTTGGTTCCTGGCCACTCAGGAGTGAAGGGAAATGAAAAAGTGGATGAGTGTGCAAGGAGAGGATTTGGCTTGACCTTTAGCGAGTTGTATAGGACATAAACATTCCGCTTAACGAATTGTACACTACTATTGACTTGAGCGTAATCGCATAAACCAAAAGAAGTGGGTACTAAATGCAGGGTTACAAAAGCGCTCTGGCGCAAACTAAATCCTAAAAGGAAACAATGTCTTCCTGGATTCAGCAGATTAAGTACTAGTGTCCTCACAGTCGAGACGAGCTCCTTATTTAATTTAATTACTATCATACATATTTGGATATCTTAAAACACACATCATTTTCTAAAATAATTTCCATATTAAGGGGTCTCGGTGGTCTAGAATTTAAAAAAAATTGATTTTTTTGTATAGTTTGAAAGTATAGGCCTTTAAGAATATACTGTTAAGTTTTTCGAATCTACAACCTTTTTCGCAGGTAGAGGTAGATTCGTTACGCGGCCACTCTCAAAATTTTAAATTGAATTATCCAAAACCTCCTTTTTTCGGTCTGGTGTTGTAAAAACAAAAAAACACTTTTCAACCGAATCGTCTGAAATTTTAACATTTGTATGTCACAACATCAATGGCTATAATCCGTATTAGAATCATAATATTATTTCAATTATTTCGTATTCTTTTTATTCAAAAATTGAAAAAAACCCTATTTTTAGAGTGTCAAATTCAAAGTCGCGCCATTTTGTCAAATTCTTTTTTTATCTAATACGGGACATAGCTACAGTCATACTGATTAATATTTTTTTGGTTTTATGTTTCAAACAAATAGAAGCGCCAAAATGGACAACACCGTCCAGGTCCAATTTTTCGAGAGGGTCAACTCCATTTTTAAAATTAAAAAAAAAAATTGTATGTAAAAGAAGTTATGTAAAAAGCCTAAACAATTTAAATACCGTTTTTTATTTTTTATTGGAAACAAATCCTGAAAATACCCAACATTTTTGAGCTCTAATCCAGCGGGATCCCGTAAGTAATACGTATTCACAAAATTTTGCACGTCTGCTTTCAATGACACGCACCAATCCAATTAAGTCTATACGGACTTTTCTTAGGCTTTTGACAATGTCAGACACTCAATTTGCCTCCAAATTACATGATTTTGGATTTCACTCTATTTGTTTTTTAATTGTGTAGTTGTTGTTGTTGTCTCTTCTTATTGTTTTGTTTCCTCTTTTAGTGTACCTAAGGGCAGTGTGTCGGGTTTTTTTTTTAATTTATTTTATATGCAGACGATTTAAAAATGTTTAAATCTGATTCAAGTATTCTCCAGCAGTTACATCTCAGAAAATTACCCCTAACCTAAATTTTAGAAAATGTTCTCAGATATCGAAATCTTTTAAGTAGTCAGTCTAAAGTTATGTTTCCTTGGCTTTTTGAAAATAAATAAATAAATCTAGGCAGCTAGGGAGCTAAGCTATGCATCTTTTATTTATATATTTATTTAACTAAGGAAAGCCATTAGTTAGGCTGAGTTTCTAAGTTTTTGAATGCCGCTCCAGTAAATGATAAGTCGATATCTTTGATCATTTTAGGTTCGCGCAATGGGTGAACTCATAACATAAATGAGTTTGTTCAAATGCACATGAAATATGTGGTAATGGCGCAAGTTCCTAAACGGTATATTAAGAGGCAATCCTCTTCAGACATCAGCACACTCGAGAAATATCTGAAGGTAAAGGCTCCAAAAAGTTCAGCGCAAATTTTATAACAAACTTTCTATTTACTTTTATTCCTTATTTATGTTAGTGGGCAACGCTCTGTTATGAATGAAATTGATGCAGAACTCTTATGTCTGGTTCATTTAAATTGTATAACTTTTAAGTCATATTCTACATTTGTTATTTTTTAGCGTTTTAGTTCAGATTTTACTGATCTGTATACGCCATAGCCAAATGAGCTCGTGCGGGACTCTCATTTGGAAGTGCACAGGATCGAAACTTTGCACACGAAAAAACAAATTCTAGAAAAAGTGTTTCCTATCTTTCATTTCCCGGCAGTGAATGCAAGCCTCCGAGTGTATTTTTGCCATAAAAAATGTCTTCATAAAAAAATATTTCCTTTTCGTAGATTCCTCCCTGTGTGGAAAACACCAAGAGGCACACCACAAATAAGAGGAGAAGCTCGGCCAAACTCTCGCTTCTGGAACGGGTTAGAATGGAGTGCATCGATACATACAGTATTGAAAGAATTTAATAAGATTTAAAATTCTTTAGCAAAGTATCAAAGAACACGGTCCTTGCCATGCCCCTTCACTCCATGCTATCCAGAGTCGCGCTTGACAAGAGATACAGTGTGGCGCTGCCAGAGGCTCAACTATGGTCAAACTCAGAAAATAAGCCCGGCAAACACTGTTTTCGCATTTTCGCGGATGGCTCCAGGACCGAGCACGGCTCCGGCTCTGGGGTCTGCGTGGAATCCAGCGGGACAAAACTGCATTTTGCTCTTGGAATGCATGCATCTGTGTTTCAAGCGGAGGTGTAATCTGTTTAAGAAGCGATGAACTTTGTTGTGGAAAACAGATGGAGAGGCAGATCTATATGTGTCTGCAGCGACAGCTAAGCTGCGCTCATGGCTTTAGACAGCCCCCTAACCACTTCAAGGGTAGTCGAGTCCTGTAAATCCAGGCTGAACTATGTCGGTAGACATAATAGCCTGATACTAACATGGGTCCCAGGACTCGTTGGTATCGCGGGTAACGAGATATCTGACTCTTTTGCCAGGCTGGGCTCTGAGGCCAACTTTTTTGGCCCGGAGCCCGTTCTGTCATTCCCTTCTGCAGCCATCAAAGCCACGGTTAGCAAACAGGTTACTCTAACTCACAAGCAAGCTTAGTAGGCAGAGGGGGGTGCAGATGGGCAAAACTGATGTTATCTGTCATGTCCGACGGACTGTCGCAGTTCCTCCTGTCACTAATCAGAAAGGAATGTAGGAGGCTGGTTGGACTGATGACGGGCCACTTTCTATCAGCAAAGCACATGGAAAAGGTGGATATCTCAGACAGTGCACTTTCTGTACCACTTTCTGTGCGTCTGCACCGTCTTCGCTCGAATCAGGCTTGAGGGTTTTTGGCACTGATATGTTAAGAAGCGACCACCTAGGCTCCTTGGCACCACAAAATCTATTCAGATTTCTTCGGAGGGGAGTAGATTTAGAGAAAATTATGAGGGAATTCGAGTGCAGTACAATGGATGCAATTGTGTCTGAGTGCTGCACTTGCTAGTCTGCCCCGTCAAAAAAAAAAAAAACTAAAAAAACAAAATCACAAAACACCAATCAGCATTCAGCGTAGCATTAACTAACAAACGTTGACTCATTTTGCAATTGAAATTCAATTCCTCCATCCCAGAGACATACATACATAGATAAGCGAGAAATTAAATCGAACGCCCCCGTGGATGGAGGAGTGTAGAAAAAATGTTAGAAATCACAGCACGTGAATGGTGCAGAGCCAAATCAAGTCAAAAGCAGTAGTAATAATAAAAAAAAACAGCAATAACAACAACCTTAGACAGACTTAAGTACATGCAAATGGCAAATATGCAAACAACGCCAAACGTTAGCACTTCGCTGACGTAGCCGATTGAAAGATGCGCTCTTGGCGCCAATAATTGTTAGTTACTCATACGATATGACGCACAGTGAGAAGAATGCCAATAGAAATCTGAATATGGCGAATGAAAATCAATGTGTATTTTCTCTAAAGTTTTTCAATGCACTTTCTTTCACTAGGTTGCAAATGTTAAATTAAGTGAAGGTGGATGGTGTGAGCATAGTAAAGAGTGGAGGAGTCGTGAAAAATTTTGCTCGATAAAAGTTTTCCGCTGATTGAGTTTCTAATCACTTTCCAATTGCTTTGCTAATGACTGCGAATACTTTTGGTTTTATGAAATTTCGTAGTTCTACATAATTACGGTTTCATCATGCACCAGACGTTTGGTGTTGCAAAATAATATGAAATTGCGATTATAGTTGGTGGGAGTTTTCACTGCTGCTAATTAAATGGCGCCAAACATGATTTTTTTTTTTTTATTTTTTGTTTTCCGCCACACATTTGAAAATAATATTTTTTTTTGGAGCTATTCAAAGACAAATTTTGTAATTGTGCACGGCATGGGATTAGAAGTAGTAGATACTATTTGTGTGATAATGAAATATTTAAAACTGGAAAAACTCGGTTTGTCTTGCAGGGGCACTTAAACAAGCTTCGAGTGTACTGGGTAAGTAAGAAGTTTGGAACGTTTTCCGCTAGACGTTTTTAGCAAGTCATATCCCACGATGCATACAGACCGCAACAAAATGATATCACCTCAATGGTTTGACTGTAAACAAAGAATGAATTGACAAATTGAAATGAAACTTCACATAGTTCATATAAAGAGTGTACCAACCTAACAAAAACAATGCAGGCTAGTAGAGATGCTCTCTCTTATCAAGCCGCAAATATTATTGAACAGCATAGTAAGTCCTTCATAATGCCTCTGCTAATGAATTGCGCACAAGCTTAGATGATGACAGCATTCGATGGGAGCAGTATTCGGGAAAACAAATCTGCGGAAAAATTAGAGATTCTGGTGACTAATTCATGTCCCACGAATTGATGCCAACATTGAAAATATTCACTGCGAGGAATGGAAAGGAATAATCTGATGGTATTTAGAGTGAGAGAAAAAGGCGACTTATTTTGTTGAAGTGAGGCAAACTCACTTAAAGTACGAACAGAATTAAATCGCTGAGCGAACATCATCGGATGGGATTACAGAGTCAAAATTAAACCACACTGCAGTATATGGTATTGCATACAGACAGAGTCACGACGAAATTCGTCTCATGAGATTCGAGAGATTTTTACAAACTAAAATTGTATTTAAAAAATTTTGTATTTTTATATTTTTTATTTCTCAATTATAAATAAAAATAAATAATTGGTGGGTACTCTTTTGTTTGACCGATTTTCTCTTCCTATTACACTGCGTTACAAAAACGAACTTTTTTTCTGTCCTATGAACCAAATATACTTTTTCGGAAAGGGGACAAAAAATAAAAATACACGTGTATCGGCGATTTTGATGTACACGTCAGAATTTTTTTTTCTAAATTTTCGGCATAACTTGAAGGAAAATTTTTAATTTTAATATAATAAAATTAATGAAAAAATTCGAGGTTTTATATGTCTATTGTAATGCGGAGTGAAATACCTTTCTTTTCCTTTCTTTTGATACCCACATCGGCATATCTCATGCAATTATTTTTTTTTAATTTCGAACAGGTGGCAACCCTGTGAAACATTGTCAGTGGCAACACCTAAGTGAAAAGTCTAGAAATGTGATACACTATCTATGTGCCCAATTTCATTCAAATCCGTTAAGCTAATCCTGAGATCGTGTGGCTATACAGATATGCATACAAGAATTGCTCGTTTAAAGTTATAAAATACAAAAAAAAAAATTGTGACGTGTACATGAAAGTCGCCGATACACGTGTATTTTTATTTTTTATCCCCTTTCCGAAAAAGTATATTTGGTTCATAGGACAGAATATGTGTAACGCGGTGTTAGTAGTGTGCGGCTTGTTGCTATTCCAGAAAAGGAGGCACCTACCGTTTTAAGCCGACTCCAAAAAAAGCAAATAATTTTTATGTCATTTTATCTAAATTAGTTTATGCAAATTGCGTGTGGTTAGTTCTATCAACCGACGTCCGACGTCGGCTAACCGGGCGTCCAAAAAACTATGCTCAGCAGTTTTGTTTACACTTTTCGACTGTTACTGCATCAATAAATAAGAAAAATAATGAAACTGAATATCCAATATTCTTATTGGTGACTTAATATAATAGTTCTTTTTTTGTTTCTTATTTCCCTCAATGCACTTTTCGCTATCAGCGCCACCAAAGTTCGTACAAACAAGCGATGAAAAGTTTTACTTTGCCCTACTTTATTTCTATATGACACTGCCCTTTGGCCGACAAAAGCTAGAGCTTGACAAAATCGTCTTCGTCGTTAGTAAATTCACATAGAGAAATATGAAGAAACAGAGAGTCAGCAAATATTTGCTGCATAAGTCTGTTTTAAGGTAGGTAGTCTTCATTGATTTTATTTATTTATTTATAGAAGTAGAAATTAGTCAACAAACCGAAAATGTCTTTCAGCCTAATATAGGTGTGCTTACAAAAAATATAAAAGAAATCTCAATGAGTAAAAAGAAACAAATAAAAAAACTTATAATTAAAAAGTTGAATCTAGTGTTTAGAAAAAGCAAAGCCAATCTTAAAAGATTTGTAGACAGTATTGAATTCTATCGGAGCCCTCGTGATGGGTGTATGACTTGCACAAAGAATTTTTATAAAGCCAATATTGAAAAAACTAACATAAATTCGCTCCAGAAGAGAAGGGCAATCGACAACAACTTGAAAAATATAAACGACGAAAGGTAAAGACAAAATACGAGTAGATCGCCGTAACTGCAGAGCTTTCAAATTGCTAAGCAGGCATCTGGAAAAGTATGAGGATATGGGGTCATGAAAACGCAGGGAACGCAGAACAAAGCCCATGAAAACTTTTTGGATACATCAATTCGAATTATATGACAGGCATGATAAAGTCTCCAAGTGAAGGATGCTTATTCTTTTTGAGAACGAACAAATAAAGTGTATAGCAATTTAAGGGTATAAGGACCTGATAACTCTGCACTGCTGCGCCTTACAAACGCTAGCATAGCATAAGATCTCCAAATTAAATAATTAATATGACTAGCAAAAGTGTAAATAACTCGTAACTCCAAAATTTTACTGAGCGATTTCCAGTGATAAGTAGAGATAAAAAAATGAGTAATGCTTTTGATGAAGGTAATATGGTAAGATTTCGAGGTATTTAATAACATTTGAAACGATAGAGAGCAAAATGATTTGGCGCCTATCGTGGTACCGTTACTTTGTTCGTAGGAAATTCGACAATATCAGCTGATTTTTGTGATGCCACAATAGCTCCGCTACTGATCAGTGTGACGAGATTACCATTTTCGTTGATTAAGCATTCTTCTATTCTCTAGCCTGGGAGTTTTAGTTCTGTGTTCCAGACATTTTTCATCTTCTAATTAATATGCGATTTTTATGATTATGTAATATATAATTTTCTTTTAAATTAGGTCAAAAATTTACTCAGTTCTCTTATGCTTTACTTTTTTGTCATCTGATTGCATTATTGACGATTGCGATTATTGTTGGTGTTGGTGATTATTCGTGTGTTATTTGTGCATGGGTTAAGGGGACAGATACCTGTAAATTTTCGAAAAAAAACTTTTTTTTTATAAAATGCTAATATAATTCTTTAAGAATATGTCAAAAAATTTTTAGAACGTAAATTAAAATATTTCTTATATTATAGATCATCAACCGTGACGACTCTATTCTTTGCGTTCGTGCGCTGGGAGAGGTATAGTTACGTTGCCGACTTTAGACACGTTTTTCTCAAACCTATATTTTTCGATTTGGCGTAAACGATAACTCGAAAAGTTATTGGCCGTTCTCCCTGAAATTTTGAATACATCTTTTTCATGATATTGCTTTCTATGTGAATCTACAATTCGAAAAATTTTCGGAAAAATATGTTTTTCGAAGAAAAATGAGTAGGAAAATTCGTCTCCAAATTCATTTTTTTAAGCATTTTATTCTACGAATTTCTTTTCCACTTGTGGTTAATTCATATAGAAATTATGACATTAATACACAACAAAATTTTTGTTTTTTTGGATTCAGGTCACTGACGCGCTCCTGGAAGGATTGAGTGTACATACATCTCCCATTTTAAATGATTCAAATAAAAAAAAAACGTTTATATTATTTTAATGTATAAATAAACTGTATGCAATTTAAAAAAAAATATATTGATTTCTTCATTTTAAATAATTTTAATGAAAATGAGGGGAAATATATCCGTTTACAAGTATCTGCCCTCTTAAGTTGGCCACAGACGGGAAATAAACCGAAACAATCGGTTGAAATTCATTTCGCCACACACGCGTGAATTTGTTGACGATTTTAGTTTGACGTTGTTCGTTGTTGAGTGAACACGGAACGTGAGTAAAAATGGTTGTCATGCATTTATTTGTGCGTTAAAATAAGGGAGGAGAGGACGGGTAAAACAGGTCGTTCAATTTAGATGCTGGACTGGTTTAGAAGGTGACATGAGTTCTCGCATTTAAATTAATTTTTTTCTCAGACTTTCTATATGAGGATTTTTCTGTACTTCTTTATATTTGTAAATAAAATTTGCCACGCTTTTAATTTTTCATTTCTCTCCTTACATTTATTGGTCTTATTTGTCCTCAATAAATGTTTTGTTTCATGTTGCCGCTCCTGTGCGCAGTGCGAAATTTATTTTGTGGCGAAATGAGTTTGAGCAGATTGTTTTGATTTTTATCCCGTCTGTGGCCTGCTTTATTTGTGTGTAACATTTGTTCGCTTCATTTACATTTTTTGTTCCAAGTTTGTTATTCTTCTTCTTCTTTGAGCAGTCAAAATTTTCCCTTGCAACTGCAGTGTTGCTTAGTTTCGGATGTAAAAAAACACTAAAAGGGGTATTTACAGAGAAGGAAATATCAAAATTTTATTGAATTGTTCGAAAAAATTTTTGTATGTGTAACAAATTGTCTTTACTGTGTGGTTTTTTAAATGAATGAGTTATGGTTATGTACAATGAATGTATACATGTATGGGAAAAACAGAGGTTTAAAAATCCATCCTTGTCTTTACAACTTAATCTCTTTAAAAATCTCTTTAAAAAAGGGCAAAAAACACTTTTTTACTGTATTTGAGGTTATGTTACAAGTTAAGGTACTCCTTTTTTACAAAAGTCGTCTTGGTTTCTTCAGTATTCACTGCTATTTTTGTGGTTATTATTACTATGAAACACCTCTACGGTTTCAGTTCGTATTCAATAAATTCAAAGGGTTTTTCAAATTTATAAAAAGGTTTTAAATGTTAAGAAGAGTGGAAAGGATTCTTGCATTACCTCAAAGGGAGCAAAAAAGGAGATATGCACTTTACAAAAGATCAAATTTTATAAGAATCAACAAATTCTCAACAGCACTAAAATCTTCTCTGAGTGGTCTTTTTTAGCATTTTGTTAGTTACACAATTTTCTTTAACTTACACTTCAAATAAAAAAAAGGAGAAAACACCAAATTCAAAAATGTTTGCATTTTGGGCATAGAAAAATTAAATTTATTGCAAAAAAGAAAGAGTTGGCAACACTGGAATACGAGTACACAAAGAAAGAACTTTATCAACCTCTTTTTGGGCATTTGCAATCGAATAAGTTTCTTACAATAGAATACTTGTAGAAAGTAAAAATTTGGCATATGAGAACCAGTTTTTTGTGTCATTGCTAAACAAGACAAATAGCAAAGGATACTAAATACTACCTTGGGGGACCTTAGATGACATAATAAAAGAATATAACTGATGATTATTAACAACAACCACACACCTAAGATACGAGAGATCAGACTCAAACCGACGCAGAGATATGAAATAAATACGAAGGTGTGAAACTCTGTCAAAACCCTTAGAGAAATCCGTATATACAACATTGATCTGGAAATCTTTCTGAAAAGCTGATATGCAATCTTCTGAAAAAAGGCAAGTTTGATACGGTCGACTTACCAGCCGTGCTGGGACAAATTAAGCTTTTGACTGCAAAAAGTATCTAATATTTGACAATGCATTCAAACAACTTAGAAATAGAGGAAGACCAGAGCCAGTTTTCACTTATCAATAAAATATGGAAAAGATAGGAATGTGAAACACAACTTTTAAGCGGAGCAACGGAAAGAGCATCGACATCGTCTTTTTGCAAAGAGTTCTTTAGTTTAGCAATACCTTTGGCAGCACCGTCCGAAGATATCAACATAGAGCCAAAGACAACAGACAAACTCAAAATTACTATTAAATATATAAATTAGTGATTGTGGGATTAAATTGATTTAATCAGTGGCCTACGTATATTTTAGTCATTCGCCTGCTCTGTGTCTTTGTCGTTGATTTATTATATTGCAGTCTCAACTTCCACACTTTTCAAATTTAAAATTAATGTATATTAGATTAGAATGACTTTAACATCATGAATAATGGCCGTTGGTTGCTATGAATTACCGTTTGTGAAAATGTGATAACCATCATGAAATATTGCGCTGTTGCATATTCAGCTATGCCACATACTCAGAAACATATCGCATTTGGTATGTATTTATGTACGTATGCAATATATAATATTTTACACATGCAGATTTTGCTCAAAGCGAATTTTATATTCTTTTGAAAGTGAGAGATAGCGAAAAGTTTTGACTAATTTATTAATTTACTTTTCAATTTCAAGTATTTTTTTTAAATAAATATAGTTCATTCTATAAATAATATCTTACTAATACAAGTTTCAAACAAACTTTGTACCAGAGTTATAAAAATTGGTTTTTATCAAAAATTATATAGTGTTGTGCACTGCAACGAAGAAATCTGCTTATTATTTGCCACGAGAAAAGGCTTAAGATGTAATTGCGCTATACTTCTCAAGAGGTGTGATAATCACTTCGGGAGTTCAAAGCTGACTACAAATATTGGTGACCCAGATGTGGGTGAATAGTATTGGTCCATTTAATGGACACCGTTCTGGACACCATTCCCGAAGTAATGCAAGGCAGTTCCGGGAAGAGAGTCTCCCCAGACGAGGAGGATTCGATGCAGTTGACGACGGTCGCTCTAAGCGCGAAAGCATTTTGAACCCTCCCTCACCCACCAAAAAAAAAAAAGTCACTTTGGGATATCTTGTGGCTAAATCAGGGGGCAAATTTACTAAAATAAGGATATTTACATACTGAATCTTCAGGCTGGTTATAATTGTGAGTGACAATAAAAGTAGCTGCGTGACGCAATTGGCATAGAAGATTGCGCCAGTAGTTGAGAAGGAGAGAGGGCATGAGGAACGTTTAATATATTCTCAGAGGTATCAATGGAGTTGGCTAAGGGAGTTGGAATTTTAGCTGGAATCAACTGAGGGACAGAAAGTATTCTCCGTAGCGCATAACCTTTTCAGAACAACACGAAGAAGAGTCGTTTTAGTAAATTTTCGCTCCGTATAATCGTTTGTTTCATCTTTAGGAATACCTAAACGGGGAGATCCTTAACTCTCAGTACTGTGTGAGGTATGTCGCTCTCCAAGAGTGGTTCGCTGTACGTATTGAATATAACAAAACGACAAAAACAAATTTTTTTTCCAAAAACCCAACATTTTTCTTTTAATAAAAAACAAGAACCGATGATATCGCACCCTAAATTCAAAAGGGGCACAACTCAAAATTTTCCACACTCGAGCTTGACTTGTTTACAGTAGCACAGTAAACAAACAATGTGATATATCACGCTGAAATTTGCCATGTAAGCTTATAACAGTCCTACCAAAAAACAAAAAATTTATTTTTGCCATATGTCATCCGCGGACCATTTTATTGATAACGTCTCGTTCATATTTGAGCAGAAGTACATTTTGAGTTGTGACCCTTTTGTATTTAGGGTGCGATATGTTTTTTGTTAATAAAAAAAAATTTTTTTAAATATTTATAAAAATAATTACAACATAACAATAAAACAAGCAAATTAAAAATAAAAATTTACAAAAATGTTCAAAACAACCGAAGATATTTGACTTTAAAGACTCCATAGTAAAAAAATTCCGAAACAAAAACGAAAAAAAATTTTCAATATGAAAATACAGAAAAAACAAATTAAAAAATAAAATGTTAAACATAATATGTTTTCTTTAAATAAAAAATTTTAAATAAAAATTCATAAAAATAAATTAAAAATTATAATAAAAAATTAGAAGTAAAAATTTATAAAAATATTAAAAGGAACCTAAGGTATTTGACTTTGCGGACTCCATATTAACCCATCATCTACCGGTAATAGATTCCGTGTAGATAATTGCGTGAAATTTTGTATGGTTAGTATTAAAAGACTCCTGATCACCTTTACAAATTTTCAGACAGATAGGTATTCCGGATGCACCCGGACAGACTGTTGCGAAAACGCAACGCTGGTTGAAACGCTGTGATCTTATTCATAGAAATAATATAACTTACGCAGAGTTGTAGTTGGGTATTTTTTTGAATTCTCTTTATTAATTTAGTTGTATTTTGTTAAGTTTACAATGTAATAGTTTTGCAATATTTAAAAAAAAAACATTATTTTTTCTTATTTCCTAAATCTGTATGGTATTCATCAAAACATTACATTCATAAACAGTTTGTGAGTGACACATAGCACATCTTTTACGTTTGTTGCCTGGAGGTTTCCATGTCGATGTCTGATGAATCACTTATTTCATCAGAAACTTCTTCACAATGTAAAAGTAAAGATTCTGCAATTCCAGTTTTAAAAGAAATTTGAGACATATGGCGAGTTCCTTCTGCCTTACAAATCAGGCAATGAATTTTCCATGCGTTAACAGTGGTACTATTGACTGAATTAGTCCATAACGGCCACCACCATTTTTTTCCACGAATACCAACGCGATAGTTAGCTACGGCATTATCATGTAGGTCTACCCCTCCCATGTGTTGATTGTAGTCATGAATAAGTCCAGGTTGTTCAACACATACCTTTTTCTTCTCGGCTTTGCACCAACGTTGTGAGACAGCTAGTGGGTCGACAGACTTGAAATTAGAAATGGCTGGTACTTCTGCATTATCTTGCCAATTTTTATTATTTATCTCGGAGCAGTAGTCGTGTTGGTGTTTTTTCAGTTTCTTTCCAATGCTTAGCAATTTCTCTGCACCTCTAAGACGATTTGATCTTACAGTTCCTGTTGCTCTGAAACGTTTTTCACTCAACAAACAAAACAAATAGTATGACGAAAAAAAATTATCAAAATATATGGCATGGTTATCAACAGAAGTGCCTAAGCCTACATTCTTGTCATAAGGTACACTCGATCCTCCATATGGTGCTACTGCATATAAATAACCGCTGTCTGAACAAAGAGCCCAATACTTGAAACCAAATCGAATTGGTTTGTTACGAATAAACATTTTGCACGAATGTCGACCAAAATATGGTATCATTTGTTCATAAATTGACAGAAACGTTTCAAAAACTCCAAACTGCATGTACTTACGATTCAGTGCATCAATAAGTGGACGAACTTTAGCAAATCTGTCTGTGGCATCAATGCCATAATTGTCCATTAGATGAAATATTCTTTTGATCAACTGGAAGTTATTACGTGATAAAGCTTGCTTTACTATAGGTATACCAAGTGTTTGCTGTGTACTCCAATAATTTTCAACTTTAATACTTTATGGTAACCACTTAGTATCAAAATTCCGATAAAACGATATATCTGTTGTTTGCTAATATCCACAACGATATTATTTTGCTGAGCATACATATTTGTATTCACGACCAGCATTTCTATTATTTCTTCGTCGAAGAACTGCAGAAACAATTCAAATGGTGTTTTGCCACCTGAAAGAAAAATTTTATGAGCCAAAAATTATCGTAGGAATAAAATATTCAGATTCACTCATAGAATCAACAATATTGCTTTTTAAAGATTCCACACCCGATTCGTTAGGGGGTCCAAATTTAAAATCAATTCGTTTGGTTTTTTTCCAGTTTGGTGTACCGAAATCTTTTTCTGCTGTGTACCTAGTTGTTTTTGCAGAACAGGATGGTGCATCATCAGGTATTCCAACTAAGCATGACGGTGCCGACGTAAAATCTTCCACATCTGATTCATGTTCGACCTCCAACTCTCCACAAACATCCATCATAGCTGGTACCTCTGTTATCATCTCATTATCGTCAATAAGTTCTTCGTCACTCACAGCATCAACATCTGCTGGTGGAATATATACGACAGAAGTTATTTTTTTCGAAATAGGCTTAACAATTTTCATTCGTTTAGCTGAAACTATTTCGCCTTCATCCTCACTGCTCGAAGTATTTATGTAGGATTCTATTTCCCCTATGGTTAAAAAACGTCGACGATCCATTACTCTTCAATAAAGAATTAAGTAAAGGTACAAAATTTTGACAAAAAATATCAAGAGCACATTAGTCTTACCAAAACGATAAAAGCTTTCAACGAAATACTTCTAAATGTATTTTTACTTCCACAACTAAAAATAATAGCACTTAGGGTACAAATTGCCATATGAAAATGACATAAGCATCAATTTTCCCGCCAAAAATAATGTCATCAAAACGTTGAAGTCATATAAGTCGTTTCAACCAACGTTGCGTTTTCGCAACACCGGTTTTTAAGAGTTTATTTTTGCAAGAAAACTTCAGCTACATTAGCAGCTGGTATGATAATATTATTATTTCATATCTTATTTTTAAGAAACTAGTAGAAAACGTAAAAAAAAACTATTTTTAGTTCTCAAACAGTTTTATGAAAAAGTTTTTATTTTGCACACTTTTTTCTACACTTGTCCTCATTTGGAACAAATCCACGCACAAAAAATCTTAGAGCATAATTATAAAGTCAAAAGTCCAAATTACAATATAAAATATAACATTTTAGAGATATCTTTTTTTTACTGTAGCCACAAAGGTTCAAAGTTGCTGTTGCGAAAACGCAACGGCGGTAGAAAATGGGTTAAAAAAAACTCCGAAACCAAAAACATTTTTTTTTAATAAAAAAATTACAGAAAAAAATTCAAAAACAAAAAATTAAAAATAAATATTTATAAAAATTTTAAAAAGAGTCGAAGATGTCTTTGTTAAACAAAAAATTTATAAAAATAAACAAAAAATGAGAGCAAAAAACAATTTAAAATAAAAATTTAAAAATTGATTTACGGACTCCATATCAAAAAACAGAACTCCAAAACGAAAAATTTTTTTTTATAAAAATTACAGGAAAGAAATACAAAAAAATTCTAAATAAAAATTTATAAAAATGTTAAAAAAAATCGAAGATATTTGACTTTAAAAACTTTAATATTTTCAACAGTGAATAAGTCTCAAAAGAATTTACTTTTTCCCAACATTTTTTCAGTTTACTTATAATCGCTCAGATGTTATTCTACGAAATAAATCTCATTCTACCCATTAACTATTATTCTTTTATCAAGCACCTCAAAGACCGGCACAACAAAACAAACAACAGTCTGAGCTCTATGAATATTTAGCTATCATACCCTCTACCAATCACAGAGGAAAGTATCGTCGGAACTTTTGCAGATGACACCGCCCCGATTGCTATAGACTTCCATCCCAAAATGGCTTTCCTCAAAATACAGAAAAGACTTGATAAAATAGCTCAATACCTGAAGACTGGAAAATAAAAGCTAACGAGACAACATTTGCTCAAGTTACCTTTACAATCAAACGAAATGTCACAAACTATCTTGGCAAGCCCCTCGACAGCCAACTTACATGGAAAACGTATACTTTCTTCAAAGGCAAGCACTTGAATTTAAACTGCAAAACTTATACTGGTTACTTAATCGCAATTCTCATGTTTCTGAAGCACTGCAGCTAACTTCAACATCGAAATACTGAAAAGATTGTAGTCGAAACCCCTAAGAATGATTACAAATGCGCCAAATTACATCGTGATTTAAAATTTCTCACAAAAGCTGAAGAAGTGGAAAAACATGCCACATCTCACAATAAAAGACTTCAATCACACAAAAACTCTTTAATCACAGAAATAACTCTCAACCCCATCTCCAGACAGAAGAGGAAGTCTACAATGGATTTATTTGCTAATAAACAAACATTTTAGGAATGGTTGCACCACCATGATGTCTTAGTTGAAAAAAAAAATTTTTAATGTTAGAAAACAGATTGAAATAAATGAATTCGAAAATAAACAAATGGATTCAAAAACAACAACATTTAAAAATCATCTTTGCTGTGACTTAATCTGGCTTACACCGCTTAGCGAACTCGGGCACATAGCGATTTTGTGAAAAAATGTTCCTCTCAAAATTTTCATAGTATAGTAAACTATTTACTTATAAATTTGATGAATGCAGAGTGATAGTAGTAATTTCAAAGTTTTAGGGCAAAAAAATAGCATTCCAATAGTGTGAGTCATTTTGGCTTTCTTGCTGTTTGAAAATTAGTTTTATCATTTTTTAACACATCTTGACTTAAAGACTCGATTTTTTTGTAGATTTATATAATATAATTTATGTAGAAAAAAGCGTCCCAGGAGAGATTAGCTACAAATCTAAAAAACCGTGTGCCAATCGGGGCATTCTGCGCATAGTTAATAGCGCACATACATACAAATTTTGGGCAAAATTTTTTTAATTTTTATAAATTTCATATTTTTAGCACGCATAGATATACATATTTATTTATACCGACTACTATTACCTACCTTTCTCAAAGCATATCCACAGAGAAGCTTTATGGTTAGTTTATTATTGTATTATTTAGATACTTTTAATAGTAACAGTAGTTTATTTGATTTTTTTATATTAAATAATTAATTTTTGGTTGTAGCTTTTTAATTTGATAAAAAATTTGTAAGTAAATTAATTTTTATTAATCCGTATTTTTGAATAATTTGCAATACTTTCTTCAATTACGCCAATTTTCTTATTATTAATTTTTGTAATTATTAATTTATTAGTTAAAAGTCAAACCATTTTCACTGTCACTTTAAAATACATTGCTTTTTTATAATTTTTTTTCTTTATAGTTTTTTTCTTTTAATTTGTATGTGCATTTATTTAAAGAAATATTTCGTTGCAACAGTATTCTTATTTTTATTTCTAGTGGTATTTTTTGATTAGATCTTTTAATATATTCGTTTTCGAAGCGTAATTAAAACGTTTTTTGTAATTTTTGAAAAACAAAATATTATTATTATGGTTTTTCATCCTAATTCACTCACTCTTTCTTACTTTATTTTGAGTAATTCGGTTGTACTTTATTCGCTAAAATATTCAAGAAACAACAAAGTATCATAATATTAGCAGGAGTTATGGGCCCTAAATTTTTTCTGTTATTATTCTTTGAAGTTCTCGAAAATACGATATATCCCTTTTATTTTTAAAATTTACTAATTTTAGTCTTTAAACTTTTTTTTAGTTACTTAATTTCATTTCTCATTTCTTGTCCTCAAAGAAATAATTTTTTTAAGCACTCTTTGTTTCTTATTACATTATTTTCCAGAGACATTTGAAGTGAATTTTATTTACTCTTTCTTCCTTCTCATAAAATCTTTAGTTGAAGTTAATACGGAGCGCATTAACTTTTGTGTATGCATAAAAAAACGTACAAAGGTGATTTCGAAAAACTACAAATTTCTCTAGAATATTTAATTTTTTCAATTTCATTTTGGTTTCCACAATTTTTTATTTTTCTTTATTTGCAAATTCTTAATACAGAATGTAACCGATATTTTATTAATTTTTGTTTTTTGCTTATCTTAGGTCTTTCAAATTTAAAATTTCAACATTCAAATTTTGTAAGCTCTTTTCTGCCTAGTTTTTCATTTGTTTACGTTTATATAAACAGAACTAGAACACACTTACACATATGCAATTAAAATATCTCACTTATCTTATGCATAACAGGGCACATGTAAATATGCAACAGTAAAATATCACCAATCCGGCTAGCGACAATTGCCTAAATTACACGCATTTAAAGCAACAATTACCGGCCCCGAAAATTACACACAATTCGTAGGTATGTAGAACTGATATACCACCTTCACAATCACAGTTGGGTGTGAATTTATGAAATTAAATATTTATTTAATTCACATCTGAAAAAAACACCCATGTGTTGCATGGCAACTTTTAACAATAAATAAAGAAATTTTCCACAAACACTTATTCGCACAACACATATCTGACCGAGTTACCGACGCTTAGATGTACGAAAAAATACTACAGCGCAAATTTGCCGGTTACATTTGAATGTCGATATGCAGCCACCGATGAAATAATGCGTTATGTTAATGAAAATGTAGCACACAAGGCTGCAATCAACGCGGAACTGAAACTAACGATACTAACCATTGTTGAAATTTGCCTGCCGCAACTCCAATAAAATACGCGTTATGTACAGCAAAGAATGAGAATAACAACAACTGTCAATGTTGGCTTATCAATTTGGTAATGGAAACTTTGTAGCTGTTAGTGAGAGTGATAAGATTAACATCCGGCGCCAATATGTAGGGGTAACAGTGGGCTGAAATGTTATATTCGTAGAGCAGTAGTATGTGAGACTCGCAAAGAGTTAATATGATGAGGTGATTTATGTGAGTTACGTGATGCTAATGGTATGTGTGATGTTAGCGCACTACCTGCTGTTAGTGGCTGTATGATGTTAGTGGGCTATGTAATGTACATAAATGAGCTTTGTGATGTTAGTAGCAAACTGTTAGCTACTATGTAGATGTTGGTATGAAATGAAAAATCATGTATACTGTTGCTTAACGTTAACTCACTGAGCTTTTCACGTTTACGGTCATATAGAAATAATGAGGAAGCTTTCCATTAGCACCCTGTGAAAAATTCTAAGCTGTTACTTACCATCTTTTTCTTGCCTATATGCGAAAGTTTTGCATCCAGTGGTTATTATTTGTGCAACTAAATGTATTAAAGTTAGTTGATTTGCATTCAATCACCTTTTTCTGATTAAAAATAATATATCATAAAATGAAAGTGGCTTTCCTACTTTAATTTTATTGCCTGCATACATTATTAAAGTCATATTTCATAATGAAAACAAGTATTCTTGTGCATCTGCGTGAAGCGCCTTTTATTTATTTATTCATTTTTGATTTAATTTATGCAGAACTCAAATATATTACTCATACTAAAGCTGAAATATAAAATATGGTAAACAATATGACGAGATACATTAGTCACAATTCAAAAAGTGTATCTTCACGTTAAGTTTTGACTTGAAAGCCTCCCGTGAGTTAGAGAGTACATCTAATTATGCAACGTGTAAACGCTTCAGTACGACTAAAATGGGTCTTGTGATAAGGTAAATGGAACATATTACTAAGTTTAAGGTTACGAGTAGGACAAATAAAAAGTATTAGCTCCAGTCAGAAGCGGCATTTGATACGATTCGTTGCTACGTCCCTTATAAACATTACCGATGACATTTTTTTTCGCATTTCTAATGGCATCTACTATACCTATGTACTTTTATATGCAGGCAAACTACAAGGCCAACGAAGTGAATGAATGGCAAATCTAGTGAAACGTTTCTAAACCTTCTCAATTCTTGAAGATGAACCCATATAGAATAGATCCCAGATAATGCTGCAATATTTAAGGTTTGATATAACAAGAGAAAAATAAAAATTCTTCAGCGTTCTTTTCGATGTAAATATGACACCCAAGTCTTTATTTTCATAAGTTTTTGTGAGGGTGGTAGTGCCCAACTTGTAATCATCAATCGCAACTTTGCGTCTACTGAAGAACAAGAGTTGGTATTTACCAGCATTAAAAGGTAAAGAGTTATTACCAAGTTTCCAATCTTGTTAAGCCTTTTTCAAGTCTTATGCAGTCAGTTACGTCCTCTATACGACTGTAAATTTTCAGGTCATTTGCATACAGCAGACAACGCGATATCAAAAAATGTTCGGAATATCATTTACAAATATTAATAACAATAGTGACACGAGTTGGCTACCTTGAAATATTCCTGAGGCACGTTAGGTTAGGTTGAAGCGGTTGTCCACTGTAGAACACAAACAGGTTCATGGCTCATTGTGATGCCGCGTGGGGATCTAGCCCTTATCCCTCCTGAAACCAATGTGTACTTTTCAAAAATTTCGTAAGATCTTTAAATTCGACAGAGCCGAGATCTTCTAATTCATTAAAGAATTGTCCGCCCAAAATGGCGAGTCTACATCTGGATAGAGCAGTGCAGTGGCACAAAACGTGGGGATCGTCTCTTCCTCTTCCTCATCTAGACAACTTCTGCAGAAGTCATCTCATCCTCTGGGCGTACTTGTCGATTAGGCAATGCCCTGTACTAACTGAAATCAGTGTGTTAAGACTGTGCTTATCTCTTCTTAGTAGAAGTTCCGTGCGTTTAGCATTGTGAGTCGGCCACAGCTGTCGGCCACTCCTGAGGTAATTTTAATGCCATCAGATGACAAGCCAATCACATGGTGTAAATTGCTAGTTATTTCCTAGACTTTATTGCGCCTATGGATTTGTACTGCCTTGAATTTCAAGTTACATAAATTTAATGTACAGAGTTGGAGTAAAGTACCCAATGTACGAGTATCTGTACGCATAAAGTTCAATAAAAATAGTCAAAAAACGTTTGGTAATATGTAGTAAAATTACAAAAATACAACAAAATGAATAACATTATTTTAATATTTATTGAATTACAAGTTATTTTTTATTACTGAGCTGCTTATGTGGTTTTTTATGCCCATTAATTTATTTTTATTTCCTTTAGCTTTCACTTTCCTGTTGCTTCCACTTACAGTTCCATTTAAAATTTTCACTCACACTTGGTAAGGTTGGGTAAGCCACTTTAACACAATAATTCTTTCATAGTCCAAAAATAGATAAAATACACTTAGCAACGTATTTTAGATCATAATCCCATTGGTAGACCCACACCTAAAGATATTTAATCCTATGTTGAATTATACGCATAGCATACACAAACGGAGGAAGTCCCAATTATTTTTATTATTTCGGCGAAAATATTTCTAAATGAAGCGATTCAGTATTCCCTACATTCAATATATTGGACTGATCCTTTACATATACAGGGTGGCTGATGAATTTTGCTACATTAAGAAACTCAAATAACTTTTTTTTTAGTGTATGGAATTCATTTATTTTTTTTCAAGTTGAAGGTCATTAAATTTTATTAAATGTAGCTTAACTAGTTTTAAAAATAATTGAATTCAAATGCCCCCCATGCTCGTTGACACAAGTGCGGCATCTTAGTAAAAAGTTGTTCATTGCTGCTTTGAGAGTTGCGACAGGAATAGCCGCAATTGTTGCCCGAATGGATTGTTTTAGTTCATCCAAATTTGTTGGCTTTGTTTTATAAACTTCTTGTTTACATAAACCCCACAAGAAAAAGTCAGGTGCAGTAAGGTCAGGCGACCTGGGGGGCCAACGAAATTCGGAGTTTCTTGAAATCAGTTTATTGGGAAATTTTCGTCGCAACTCTGTCATAACAGTCTGGGCTATGTGAGACGTTGCCCCATCTTGTTGAAACCACACAGAGTTGAAAGGAATTCTCTTTAGGCGTAGTTCTGGATAGAAAAATTCTTTCAGCATTTTCAAATAACGGTCTCCAGTAACCGTAACGGTGTGACCATTTTCTTCAAAAAAATAAGGCCCGACAATACAGCGTGAAGAAACCGCACACCACACTGTCACGCGAAGAGGATGCAATTCCGTCTCGTGGAGTATCTGTGGGTTAGAAGTACTCCATATTCGACAATTCTGTTTGTTCTCATTGCCGTTTAAATCGAAATGGGCCTCATCAGACATGAAAAGGCAGTTTAACATGTTTTGGTCTTCTTCCACCATTTGCAGGATCTTCTGGCAAAATTCCAAGCGAATCGGCAAGTCTGCTGCATTCAGTTTGTTAACCATTTGAATTTTGTAGGGAAATAAGTCTAAATCTTTGTGCATTATTGTTTGCAAAGACTGTCGGCTGACACCAAGTTGAGCAGATAAGCTTCTTGTTGAAACCCTTGGATTGCTTTGTATAGCTGCAGCTACAGCAGCGATCGTTTCCTCCGTCCGAACTGGTGGGTTTCGATGATAAGGCCTTCTTGCGACTGTTCTTTGCTCAGCAAAATTATCCACCAGTCTCATTATGGTCCATCTGCTCGGGGGATCGCCGCCAAACATCCGCCTGTACTCTCTCTGTACCAAAACTACGGACTCCAGTGCGTGATAGCGGCGGACTATCCAAATTCTTGTTTGCGTGTCCCAGTTAACCATTTTAATAAATTTTAAAGATCAATCTGCAAATTAAAACAAAAATGGAACAGATAACTTAAAAAGAAAAAAAGTTATTAAATTGTTTTTTGGTAGCGGCTTTCATCAGCCACCCTGTATAATCGGCGCTTACACTCTTTATTGGGTATTTTTCAGAGCTCCCCTCCCTATTTGTGGTGTTCGTCTTGATGTTGTTCCGCAAACTGAAATTTAAGTCGAACCCAATCGGCGAATGTTTTTTTTTCTGAAGACCTTTTCCATGGTACAAATACACTCGGAGGATTTCCATTACCTGCTGAGTGGTCATCGCTATTAAAGCTGACCCCTGAGCTGAGAAACATTCCCATGCCATTGCAATACCCCTTCCATATTTCACTACATATCGCCGATTCAGGTATTGCTGTTCATTTTTGCATAATACTTTTAAACCATCACCATCTTTATAATAAAACATCGATTTGTCTGAAAATAGCGCCGGCAATCATTTTGTCTTTCTCAAATTTAATGCGTTCATTAAGATTTGTTCTTCGAAAAAATGAGGCTTCTGTGTGTATTTTTATAATTACCAATTAAGTTAAATGCTCTTTGAGTTAGCTTAGGGTCAATGGTGAACTTCAATTCATATACAGGGTAACCGGGAAAGTGATCCGAGATACATAGGAAAATTTGTTTGCTTTGGTCGTCTTATGGGATTCGTCCGTGGTAGTTGTAGAAAATATCTCTTAAGGCGTGGCTTGGCTTCTTACACTGTTTCTTCAACTCACTGTATGACTTGGCCCGTTCACTGAACTTTTATCTCTGCTTGTGAATATGGCAATTTATCCAATGCGGAATATGCTGCGATCCTGATTTGTTACGGACTCTGTGAAGGAGTTTCATCGTGAGCACTTGATTATTAGCTGTTACGGCATCCTACTGCTCGGCTACCTGATGTTAGCGTCTTTGAAGAAACTTACCGCAGACTATGAGAAACTGGTTCTGTTATGCGACAGCATATTGATATGGGGCGACCCTGTAATTTTGACGAGGAACAAGAAATCAAGATGCGACGGCAGTTTCTTTGAGGCAGAACCATATTTATGAAAGTAATTGCAAAATAACCGGGTTTGTCGCAATGGCAGGTGTGGTCTGTAGTGCATGTCACTAAACAACACCCACATCACTTTACAGTTGTGCAAGTGATAGAAGAAGGATATCCCATGAGACGCCTAGACTTGTGCCCACTTTCGTTGTCCAAGATGCACACTTTTTCAAAAAAATCTTGCTGGCAGTTAAACCTAAGTCCCACAAGGATGATATCACTAATCACCATAATGCTCACTATTGAGTTCCAAGAAAATAAGGCTAGCCAAATAAACCAAATAACATCCTTTTAAAAATTTGTCTGAAAAGCTTCCTTTTCCTTTCGATTTACTTTAGTTGGGTAGCTCCTTTTTAAATCCGATAACATATGTACATTAGGACGATTCAATTTGAGTGGCACGATTTTTTTGACATTGTTTCTAGCAGATTCGAATGCTAAATACATAAAATCATAAAAAAGTCCTTTAAAAACTTAGCTCTAAAGTCAATATCGAGCTTCCAAAATTTGAAAATGATATGATTAATGATATGACACTTAATATTTATTTGTATACTATGAGGGTTGTTTTTTAATATCAACTTTTAATTGCTGATTTTTTTTTACGAATCATTTATTTGTTATAAATATTATGGGCAATAATACTAAATGAAACTAAAAAATAATTTAAAAAAAAACTTGAAAACCTCCAAAAACAATAATTAAATGGGAAGAAGAAAAAAACATTTTTCTGTCCGAATCATCATTTTTTTCTTACAATTAACGATGTATTACGTTTGTATGTGCATAGCGCTCCTTTTGCAAAAAAAAAATTACCCACCCTAATATACATGTATATAAATATCATTTATTTCAATTGCTAGTTATTCTTCCACTGTTCACCTTTCCAAATGCCACTTTCAGCCGTCTAACCCATTTTCTTATTTACGTGCCACGTCACTCATACGCTGTGTACACCACTTCTCATCACTCACTTGCACGGTTGACATTTGCTTTTACGTTTATCATTCGCCTTCTAGCCATTTAAATAAATAATAACATTTTATGTGGCGAGCCAATTACTTCATCTGTCAATCTGTTGTGAAAGATGTGTTTGTTCTTTTTATTGTGGACGAAATCAAGCCAACTTAAATTGGCCTTTCGGTAACTTCCAGAAGTGAGGATTAAATCAATATTAAATATTCGCTTTATTTTGCCTGGAAAGTAATAACTGTCCTAAGTTATGATGCATTAGTAAAAGCTCTTTAAATTTGAATTAAATTTGTTTGCTTTTTACCGACCAAACATTTGTTTCTCCATAATTTTCGGATGCCTTGTAAGAACTAATGGCATTCCTGTATAAACACAGGTCGTTTCAAAACAACACCAGCTTAACGATACCTATGCAGTAATCGAATCTAACATCAGTAAATAACAATTTGTTACAAAAAGCAGAACTATACTCAATTGAAATTCTAAAGATTCTTCACGGTAAAAATTAAATTTTTATCTCTCTAAATAAAGCCTACAAGTAGGAAATGCTTTGTTAATCCGTCTTTTATTTTAACACGAAAATCTATTATATTTGCATTTCGATCTTGCTTGCAAAATATTTAATATAAAGTTAGAGAAAACTGATCCCTTCAGTATCCCTGAAATTTCATTCATTCAGTATTCTCACTTCGTTAAAAAAAATATATACATCGCTCTCGTTTTGGGCTAGCTTCATTCACATCTACTCTACTCTCTATATATACGTTTATTGTGGGTGCTAAATTAAAATATTAAAAAATGCGACTAAAAACTTGTAAATTTATATTTATTTATGCAGGCCGGTGCAACATTAATCCTCCAATTTTGTATTTGAGTACCTTCTTTACTTAAGGGGTTACATACGTGCAGTAGCACCAAAAATTTCGCTAAAAGAAAAACTGCTTTTAGAAGGGATAACAATAGAAATAAATATACAACAATTTATTTTAAATTTTTTGACAAAATTAGTTACATTTTCTACCATAACCTTGTATCTATGGGAAATTTTTAATTTAACGCAAGGTCGACATTGCTTTCTGTATGGAAAAAATGGTATTGGATATACATACGTCAAAAATCAACGCAATCTTTGAGCGATTTAAAACATACATTTAATAATAACAAAATTTGAAAGACTATAAAAATTTCTTAGCCTTGGATTCATAAGGTTGCTGTAAGAGAATTAACTATATTTTCTTAAAAAATAATATTTAAAATTAAATAAGAAAGTTGTCTAAACCAAGAATATATTCCAAATAACTTGAAACTTAGTAGAGTCGTCTTCATATTAAAAGCAGATAGAAGGGGAGCGAAGGACTTTAGGCCAATTAGTCTTTCGTCCTTCGTTTTAAAAACTTTTATAAGGCTTTTATATACACACATTATGCGCTTACTGGAGATCTCTAGTGTATCAACTGCCCAACTTACCTCAAAGGTTAATTTACGGGAACAGCGATTCACGTGGTAATCAGAAAAATAGAGGGGTCGCTAATAAACATACAGTATACCATGGCAGCTTTTCTAGACATAGAAGGTGCATTTAATAACGTTAACACTGATGTTATCCAACGGGTGTTAATAGACTTAGAGGTGGTCAATTGCATTAGTAATTGGGTTATCTCTGTGCTAGAAACCAGGATCATCAAAGCTGATATGGGTAATATCAACATAACTAGGAGGGTAAATAGGGGTACTCTACAAAGAAGAGTATTATCTTCACTTGTTTGGTAATGTGTGATTAGCAAAATCTGAATAGAATTTAATGGAGGTGTTCCAATACGATTAGTGGGATCATTCAAAGGTCGCTAGGCGAGCTTAACTCTTGGTCCATAAGTTGTGGCCTAAGTTTAAACACGCATAAAATAGAACTTATAAAAGGTAACAATTTTTACCCTAACAAATATTAATGAGCAAACTCTCTCACTTTTACCCAGAGAAAAATTCGTAGAGGCAATTCTGGATTTCAAACCTAGCGGGAAATTAAAAATTGAAGAACGCGTAAGGAAACCAGAAATTGCTTTATGTGCCCGTAAACGAATGATATCAAAATTATGGAGTCTTCGATAAGACGGTTATATAAAAAAAATGTATAGTATGGATCGGTAGTTTGGTGGAAAGCTCTAAAGAGAGAATATCGAATTATTTGGTAAAAACCAGCCTGTGCAATAACAGTCGGCGTAATCAGATCATGTCCTTGGGAGTCTCTTAACGCCACTCTCTTTCCATCTAAGAAGAAATGGAGCAAGGGATTCTCATGGCTCTAAAATGGGCCGTGGTGTCGGAGCGGGTATACTTGATTTGAAAAAGCCTATGCGCCTTATGCAATATGGACAGCTTGTAAATAGATTGCTAATCGTAGATTTCTCTTTTACGGGCAATATCGTTATTCTTTCGGATATCCAAGCTGCAATTCCGGCACCGAATTCGGCTACAACAACATATAAAATAGAAAAAACATGTGAACATAGAGAATTGGTATTCACATCACTGGGTGCAATCAAGAATACAATTTCCTCAAAATACCTCCGAATCGCGGATTGTCGATGGAGAGATCAGACGACGTGAAAAATTAGCAAAACACTATGGCCCGCTTACAACCTCAAACAATCGTCAGTACGGACAAATATGAAACGAAGGGATGCCTGCAGACTCACGGCGGTGACAACTGTCTTTTGATGTATTGGCAAACAAGAATCGAGGTGTCCCTCACAACACAGACTGTAACAATTGTAAACAACCAGAGAAAAAGGAAATGATTTTCCATGACGTCTGGCTTAGACGTCAACAATCTAATAAGGTTCTTAAACCGCTGTCATGCTGTAAATTATTGTTAAATACACTGGTAAGGAGGATCTGTCAACAAAATGGTGCGGTAGCGCTAGTTAGATTCACCACTTCAATCAACCAACCAAATAAGAAACAAATAATTTGCCAAAAGTTGTCAGTAAGCCCGAGCGTTATTTTAACATTAAATAATAATACTTAAGGTATATTTATTGGCAACTTCCGGCCACTGCCTAATCACTAGACCCTTCTCTTTTTGCAGCTATTTCATGCCACATCGGCTGGTCTAATTGCGTTGGGCTATTTTTTAAATAAACAACTGTGGATGTATCTTTTTTACGGCAGAAAGAACGTTCAAATCTCCAGCAACAGTTGATGATATTTAAATAATAATAATTGTTAAAGAAGCAAAAATTCTTTACTTATTTTCCTGCAACACACTTGCTTTCGTTTTATGCATGGTGGCACAAAACTAATCACCCTATTGGAAGATTTATAATTTCTGCAGATGGCGTCATATGCAAATCATGTAATATTTGTAAACCCACCTGTAAGCTTGGAGCTGCAGTATACAAAAAGACAAGCAATGAAGCGTGTAAAGTTCAAAATACAGAATTTTATCATCCAAAATCAAATTTTTGTTAAGTAAAAAAGTTATTCAAAAACCAAATTTGATGATTACTTTTGCGCCACCTTATATTTTATAATATTTCAATTATTAAAAATGCTTAGAACACAGTCTACAATGACTGGGCCTCCTAATGTTAATGGCGCCAACCATTTCTGGGCGTAACAAAAAAACTAAAAGCGAAAATCTTAGTCCCAAAATTGTGAAACTTGTTTAAATTGAATCACGCGGTGTTGCAGAAATATCAAAAAAAAAAAAAACAGCCAATGGTATAATCAATATTATACTTTTACACAGCAGTAAATTTTCGAAGCTAACATTTGGCAGGTAAAAATGTTTTTCAATTTATTTTAAGACTTTCTAGCAAAACAACTTCTTCAAAGCAAAGCAGCCTTTCATTAATATAAATTAACAAATAATTTCAAAAATGCACTTGGCACTGGCCCAGAATTGCATTTCGAATGCTTGGTGCCTAACAAGGCCGTTAACCACTTTCGCAGTCGAACAATAAAAACAATTATTAACTTTGTTGAAATCCTGTTTGCTTACTTTATACCTAAATGCATACCCTTTAAGGATATTTCAGCAACATCCGCTTAAATTTGTTTGATTTAATTTGCTTAGCAGATCGCGGAACCTCTCAAAAGGAATATGAAAATGCGAAAACAGAAAGCAGGCAATTTATTTCAATTCTCACAAGAGTAGCTGAGCAGATGTCTTAGTGTATCAAAACTACGATTTCGTATGAAATGTGCGGCAATGTTAGACTTGTAGTGAGTATCCACGAAGAATCAGTGTTGACCAAGTATTTTTACATTCACAGATAAGTTGGAAGACTTATTTAATGACAACGTTTTGTTGTTCAATAAGAACTTTTGGTGCAAGAAGTAGTTTGGGAATTGTCTTAGCATTTGATAGCTGAGTAGTTTGTGTGTGAATCTCTAGCTGTAGCTTTGGTCTGAGTTGGGAATTGAAACACAAAAGACATTAATATTGCATACTCGTAAAACTATTTCTATTACAATTACGTTATCAACTTTAATGATTTTGTTGAACATCGTTTCTAATACGAACAGTAATGTGCCTTCGTTCTACTCAGCAATCAACTGACGAACCATTCTAAAAATCACTTGATTTTGCGGGTCAGAAACTCTGTAGACAGAATGCAATCTTGTATGAGCAAAACACATTAGACCATTTGGTTTGCTTATATCAAAGCTTTACCTAAAATAATATTTCCACTTGTTTTTTGTTTATTTGGTTTTACTGTAAATGGCCGACACTCTATTATTTACACTTCGAATAAAAATCGTCCCCCTTCACAATTATAACTGAAGCAAAGAAATATGTACGTAAATGAACCAAACACAATTGTCGCCATGTCGTCAAACCTTCAATTGATCCAGGAATAATTCTGAAACATTCGTTCGTTGAAGTCAGGAATGTTTACAAGTGGAGTTATTAATCCGTTCGATATGTCTCATTTCGCTTTCTTTCAAATCTTCAATAGTGCCAACGACGTCTCTTCAGGGAAGTGATGCAGGTGTTGATGGTGTTGCTGGCGTCAGTGGAGGAGCACCTTTAGTAGACCATGTTTAGTGGGCGAATCGGGGATTGAGTAAATACCACTTGATGTTTTTGGGGGACTTATTTACGGATTTATTTATCGAGCTGGTTAGCTCATAAGGCTGTAGTTAGCGCCCATCTGTGACAGCTAAACACGCTCGAATAAAACTGTTGAGTCACTCTTATGTGAAAAGCTTGGTGATGCAATGCGCTGTGCGCAGTGATAATGCTAGTGGAATGGACGTCTTAAGTTTATCTTTCCATAAACCCTTTAAGAGGTTCAGCGATTTGCTAGGCAAATGAAATGAAAGACAAAGCCGAGACTTCCTGCATACTTAAAGGCAGGAATGAATTTAAGCAACCATTTAACCCTTAGAGTACGGAGTGGGGGACTTTAGGTCCCTCAAGATTAGTTTTGCTTTAAATAATCGTAAATAATATTTTTTCCCCCCTTTAGGTAGCCGAGTTTTATTTTAAATCCTGTATAAAAACTTATAGTTTTTTAATTTACTAACAGTCTTTGTAATATTAATATGCCATCTTATAAACAAAACAAAACAATTTTTGTGTGGGAGACTTTAGAACTCTAAGGGTTAAACAATAGCAGTTGCACTGAATAACATTTTTTTAAATATTTTAATTGCGTTATTCCTTATTTCAATAATAGTTCTATTTTTATATTTTGATTTATAAATATTTGTGCAAGCAATATTTTCGTCATTCTTCTCATTTAGGCGGAGATGCCTTTGTTATGGCATTAAAGCGTACGAAATACAATTTTGGGCCAGCGCCAAGTGCATTTTAGAAATGAGCAGCTACTTTGAGCTGCTACATAATATCAAAGGAGGCATTGGGCAGCATTAAAGAACGAAAAGGAGCTGATTTGCTAAAATGTTTCAAGATAAATTAAAAACAAAAATTAGCTGCCAAATTTTAGCTTTAAAACTTACTACTATGTAAACATATATTTTTGTTTATACCATTGGCTAGTTTTTGATATTTCTGCAACGCCGCGAGATTCAATTTAAACCTGATTGGGGTTTCAGATGCGTTGTATCTTTGGTTTTTCTATTTTTTTTTTATTTTTGTGAAATTTGTATTTCTTGAGAAAATCCTAACTAATAATGAATTAATCGAATTAAATTAGTTTCGCTTCATCTAATTTTTTTTAATTTAAATTTGGTTGTTTAATATAGTATTTATATTGACTGCTAATTTTTAGTTCCCAAAGTTGGCTTGTTTTTCTTTACATTTTTGTGTAGTCTGTAATGTAATTTATACTGTGGATTATTGAAATAAATGAATAAATAAATAATAATTGTTAAGAGTTAATAAAGGCCTTATTCTCTCTTACGGCATATAACAACAAATTATAGAAGAATTATTTTCTAAAGCATTCGTTCCTTTGCAGGTAGCAAACCTCCGAAAGTATTTATGCCATGAAAAAGCTTCTCATAAAACCATTTGCCGTTCGCAATCGGCTTATCACTGTAGCCGTTCCCTTAATTTGTGGAACAACATCAAGACGCACAACACAAAAAAAGGAGGAGGAGCTCTGTCAAACACTTAAAGAGAGTGTACGCGCCAAGGACACAATACACAATACACAAAGGCAACTGTCTTCTGGATATTGGGCCAACGTAACTTTTTTAAGAGATTAAGTCACTAGTAAAAAGATTCGAAATTGAAGTTCTCGTTAACAAATTATTTAAAATTAATGTATGTAAAAAAAAAAAAAAATTGAAAATAGGGCCGTCATGCTCTTGTTCTACCTAATGGTACAATATTTCTCAAGTCTTATGCCAAAACTTGGTAGAATCTATGCCAAACTGTTTAAATGCAGTAATAAAGGCCAAAGAATTACCCACTAAATACTGAATTTTATACATTCATATTTTCACCCAATGAAGGTTATAGGCATGTTTTAATGATGGAACTCCCTTCCCACAGCCCCCAGGCCACGCCACCACTCTCATTCGTCACTAATAATCGAAAATTTGCTTAAATTTAATCTAAAAAATTTTAGTTTTTTCTATTTCCCACTATTTATAGCACATTCTAGACTTCATAATCCGCATAAGCTGTTCAACTATGACCCAAATGCAAAGTTCAAAAACGGTTTGAGATAGGAAATTAATAAAAATAATTTTGCTTGATATTTTCTGATTGGTTAATTTGATTTTATTCAACGAGGCATAGCAACGGATGCCGGGTATTGTAATATTATGGTTATTAATAAAACATTATTTTCATTGTTTGTAATTCTCTTATATACATATCCTAAATCCCTCAAAACTACTCCTACGCGAGCGGGGCCGCCGGTTAAAGCTAGTAAATAAATGAAACTATAAAGGAGCTTATCCAGAGCTTTAGTCATTCAATCATCGGGTCGCCCAGTCCCCGTAACGCCGAAACAAGCATTTTCTGTTTTGTGAATTGGCTGCTTCGAGGTGTACTTTATAAATTTTTCTGCATACCGCACAAAATTATTTGAGGACATGGTTCACTTGTTCATTAACGAATACGCTTTTAACAGCCAATATTAGATCTGGAATTGCTTGCTTTGTCATTGCACTCCTTGGCAGATTTCCAGCCAATTGCGTCTACTTTTATGAAAGGAGGTCGACAGGTTTTACCTGTGCAGTAATAAATTATTGATGCCCAAAACTTGGGCATGCAAGCGCTTGGATAGCTAGTTAATTGTGGGCTTGAGTCTTTTGGCGATGAACGAACACTCAGGCGATAATTCTATCAGTACTCGAGCTGAAAATGTTCCTTTCTTATGGTGGGTGTTAACAATAACTGTGCCTAATCGAACACGTTTTTCCGCATTGGTAGGATTTAAAACTTCAAATTCTAATATCCTTTGACTTTGCGGAGTCATGATTTCCTTGGGTCCCCTTGAATGAGGAGGGCCCCTCATGGGCGGGATTCCTGACTTCTCTAACAGCCGTTGTTTTAGCTGGAGTGTGGGAATGTGGAAAAGCGTATTGTGTCTTGAGTGACACGTACTACAGTTAAATAAGCTACGTCATCTTGTCACCGTATGTCCCGACGATTGGCAGTTCAAGCAACAGTTGTCCTTAACATATGCGATTCTGCCAGTTGGTGTTGAAGGCTTGTCACAACGGGTCCGTTGCGTAACGCATTCCACTGACGTGACGTGAGAAACGTACTGTGCTGCCACGTATATATGTGAAAGTATTTCCGCATATAAACAGAAAAGCAACAGATGTTCTTTTCGTGAAAGCAAATACCATATTTGGTGGTGGTGTATGAACAGGTTTTGGTTGGTTGTGAAATATATTATAAATTAATGCCTATTGAAGCGAAAGAGGGTTTTAATAGAATTTATGGTAGTCGTAGACTTCGGGAATAGGACACACATTCATTTTACAACACTACTTCCTTAAGTGTCTCACGCAGCAATAAGCAATATTTTACACCATCCATTGGGCATGAGATGCGTGGCTGCTCGACTCATGCCAAGAGAGTTGAATCTCTTTCAAAAAATTCATCGGAAGAAGGTGGCTGAAGACATGCTTGAGCAAGTGAATTCGAAACCAACGTTTATCCAGCGCATCATAGCAGGTGATGAGACGTGGGTATATGACATGCAAACCAGTCAACAGGCGATTGAATGGCGCTATCCACATGAGCCGAAACACAACAAACCACATCAAAGCCGATCAAAAGTGAAACTCCTGCTACTCGTTTTCTTTGATTATCCTGGTGTTGTGCACCCGGGACTTGTTTCAAATGGTTCTACGGCAAATAAGGAATATTATTTGGAAGTAATGCGACGTTTGAGAGAGGATGTGCGTAGGAAACGGTCCAATTTGTAGAAAGAAAACTCATGGATCTTGCACCATGATAACGCACCGTCTCACAAGGCTCATATTGCGAACACCTTTTTGACCAAAAAATATCAACGAACAATCACCGTATTCATCGAACTTAGCCCCCTGTGACTTTTTCCTTTTCCCAAAACTTGAATTGGTACTCCGCGTACGCCGCTTTGAGTCGATAGAGGCCTTTAAGGAGAGCTCGCTGAAGGAGCGGAAGAAGATCACTTCAAACACGTGCTTTGATGACTGGACTAATCGTTGGCATATAAGTATTGCTTGGAATGGAGCCTATTTTGAAGGCGACAAAATAAATTTTGATGATTAAACAATTATATTGCGTTTTATTAAACAATTTCCGGTACTTTTTTGACAGAATGCATAACTTAAGCCAGTGATACCACACCGAGAGAACCCTTAGTTGGGTATTTTTTAACAAAAATTAGGAGTTTGTCAGTTTCAACACCACCACACCGCTCATACATATATGTATAATAAAAATTAGATTAAACAGTATAAATTACATAAATTAGAGCCAACTCAAAAATTAATATTCAAAGGAAATTATCAAATACTGGAAGAACAAAATAAGTCTTACACAAGGAGCAGCTTTTTCATGCAGAAATACACTCGGACGTTTGCCAGTGCCTCTCGAGAGGGGACAGCTTTTAGAAGAAACTTTTTCTATTATTCGAAACTCGAAAACCATAATTATAAAGTTATGCAAATATTAATGCATTTTTGTAATGTAAGTTAAAAATGGGTAACAAAACAAAGATTATAACAAAACAAACAAATTACCATAGATAACTTTTAATTTTGAATAGGTTACAAAAAATGTTTCGTAAAACATCGTAAATGCCGTATAAAGGGTTTTCCAATAACAGGTGTTATTATACATATATTATATTGCCCTATCGAGAGATGATTAACGATTTTTGATGGCAGGAATTGGATGGTACTGATCTGTACAACGTTTATTTTCAACGAGACCACGCTACGTGCCACACAAGCAACGAAACCATTGATCTTTTAGGGGGAAAGTTTCCGGATCGTGTTATATCTCGAAGAGGTGATCACAATTGGCCACCGACATCTTGTGACTTAACACCTTGTGACTTTTTTCTTTGGGGCCACGTGAAAGAGAAGGTCTACGCCAACAGCCCAGGGTCGATTCAAGACCGCAAAGATGGAATTCGGGAGGCTATCAAGGGCATAGGGCAGCCACTTTGCAATTCGGTTATGGAAAGTTTCATGAAAAGGATATTGTCCTGTAAGCGTGGTCGTGGTGGTCGTTTGCTGATATTATTTTCCACTATTAATGACATACTTTCCTCTTTATAATGAAATAAACATCAGATCATTTATATTAAAAACTCGCTTTTTTTAAATCAAAATAACACCCCTTATTGGAACCCCTTTATAAATTCAATTACCTCACTCCTGACTTGGGAAATTGAATGCTCATTGTCTCCCGTCGCATCCTTGGACCCACCTATTCTTTACTTTCGGCATTTTATTGCTGAAAAAACCGCATTACGATATAAAAAGGGCTTGAAACATCAACTTTGCACTAACTTTAATATCTGCCTTCTTCATTCGTGTTTTTCTCTCTTATTTTAATATAAATTCCTTCAAAATTTGTATATCACGAGATCAACGTAAAACCGTACTGTTTCTTCACTTATTTCTGACGCCTCATTTCTGTCAGCCACTATTTCGTTTATCAGCTGATCATCATCACAGGTATTTGCAGTGCAACCAAGTACTCAAAGAGTTCCTCCTGGATGCTTTTATAACCATGTCCATTTCACACTTCAGTTCTCAGCTATGATCCGAAATGTGAATTGAAACAAAAAAAAGTAAAACAGCAAAGTAATATGAGCGATGAAGTATTGTAATTACCAAAACACATTGGAACTTTTTTTTAATTAATATTAAAATAAGTTATTATATTACATTTCTACCCAAAATAATACTTCCTTACTTACTTACTTTAATTTAAATGGGCTATTATTTCCACTTCGATTAAGACTTCCTCCAATTCACAATTACAACGGAAACAACGAAATATGAAAATAAACAAAACAAAACTTTTAACATATGTGCCCGAAGGCACTTGTCGCCTTAGCGTCAAACACTCATTGAACTTAGGAATAAATGCAAAATAATCACTGAGTCCAGGAATGTTTGCAAGTGGAGCTATTAATCCGTTCGATATGTCTCATCTCGCTTTCTTTCAAATCTTCAATAGTGCCATCGACGTCTCCTCGGGGAAGTGATGCAGGTGTTGATGGTGTTGCTGGCGTCAATGGGGGTAGCATCTGGCGACAGTGTAGGAGCACCTTTAGTAGACCATGTTTAGTAGGGAAACGGGGGATTGAATGAGTACCACCTGATGTTCTTGGATTACTAATCGAGCTGGTTAGCTCATAAGGCTGTATTTAGAGCCCATCTGTGGAGACAGCTAAACGCCCTTGAATAAAACTGTTGAGTCACTCTTGTGTGAAAAGCTTGGTGATGCAATGCGCTGTGCGCAGTGATTTTGCCGGTGGGATGTACGCAGTGTACGCCTTAAGTTTATCACTCCATAAACCCTTTGAGAGTTTCAGCGATCTGCTAGGCAAATGAAATAAAAGACAAAGCCGAGACTTGCTGTATAATTAAAGGCGGAAGTGAATTTAAGCGGTGGTTTCTTAAACAATAAAAATAGCATTGAGTTATTTTTTTTCTTTCGATTCCGTTATTCCTTATTTCAATGATAGTTCTATTTTTATATGTTGATTTATAAATATTTGTGCAAGCAATATTTCCGTCATTCTTCTCATTTAGGCGGAGATGCCTTTGTTATGGCATTAAAGCGTACGAAATACAATTTTGGGTCAGCGCCAAGTGCATTTTAGAAATGAGCAGCTACTTAGAGCTGCTAAAAGAGAATAATATCAAAGGTGGCATTGAGCAGCATTAACGAACGGAAGGAGCTCCCTCCTTTCTTAGCCAGTTTTAAAAAACTTACTGTTGTGGAAAAATATGATTTTAACTTCGATTAGTTTTGTGATTCTATCGACGTTATCGACAAAATAGCACGAAAGGAGCTGCCACAGTAACGACACCATAAAAATTATTCACAATTTCAGCGGCCTGGCGTGCATTTTCGCCTTTATCAGAGAAAAACTGTAATATGTACCGAATTTTCTCTTTATTGAGTTCCATTTTTAACACCCTATAACATGCAACTGAATGAAACAAACAAAACCAGTAACCAAATTTTTTTTAGTGTGAAACGTCACCTTGGCAACGAGCTTAAACTGTAAATTAATTGTTCGATACTTAACGCGATATCGATCACTACAGCTATCTACCGAGAAAATAATGGGTCTCTTTTTTTCCTAAGCAAATATAATTTCAGTCCTGCAACTGCATGCAGGCTCTAATTTCCTTATGAGGGGAAAAAGCCTAGCAACATTAACAAAAAAAATTGCTAAAAATCAATGGTATGGTGTGGTCACTTGAGTTTTGCACTTTGTTTTGCTAAAATTTAATGTGTTATAAAATTGCATATCCAAAACGTCGCAAAAAGTTCTGCTTAAAAAGTGGAAGTGGAGTGTTTTGATGGAATTTTTAAAAATATATATAAAGTTTGAAACTTTGCGTTATATGGTTTTTCTTGTAGTTGTGTAGGTACATATAAAAAAGGGATGTGCTTGCAGGGAAGTGTATATGAGAGGAGTCGCACGCTTTATTTTCTGATATCCAGGAGGATACATTTTGTCTAATATAGACATTTTTTGTACCAACTGGCTTAGTTTCACTTCTTAAAAGTCTATTAGTAAGCAAATCCATTTGTAGTACATATTTTTATTCATTTTATATTTAATTTTATTTTTATTTATTTTCTTACATTTTACGTTATTCACAAAATTACAAAGTTTAGAAACCATTAGCAAAAAAAATGTTTATAGAGGTAAACGGAAACATTAAGAGTTCATAGGAGTTGTTTTTTTTTTTTTTTGTTTCAAATATAGCCGGTTCAGATGCGTTTAGAGTTTCTTGGATGGGAGGTATACAAATGCAACAACAACAATCACAGCAGCTAATTGTGAAAAAACAGCACAAATAAAGCTTTAAACTCAAGACAGCAGCAACGGTGGAAAGGCGATGGAGTTAAAGTTTACGGATGGCGTTACAATAAAGCGAGTTGCTGTGTAAATTTTTTAGATATGTTTCAAGACATTTTCTATATTTGCATTTTTCTTCTTCTTCTTCGTTTTCTTTTTCTACTACAACTTCACAATAAAACTTTTGCGCTACAAAAGCAGGTTAAAGCGTCAACGTTAATATTCCCTAAATGTGTGTGTGTGTATGTGTGTTTTAATGGAGATATTCGCATTGTTGGTTCACTAAAGTGATCCATACAAAATTTCCGCAATGTCATAGTGGAAAACGCGAGTTGGCATGCCTGCTTTTCCATGACTTTCCTTGTGCGTGTGTGTGTGTGTGTGATGAGTGTGCGTATGAGTGTTGATGTGTTGGCATATGCACTCCTTCAGCACTCTGCCGCCTTCCTGCAACTTCTCCAGCATTATTGAGCTCCCAATTCATCGTACTTCTTGAAGATGATGTCGTATACAATGTCGAGTAGTTTATTCCAGGCTTCCGCTTGGCGCTCATTCAGGTTACACGCCTCAGTCAGTACTTCCACAATGGCTGTGCGCAGTTCCTGTGCGAAAGAGGGAATATTATGAGTAAAAATTAATAAAGATAAATGAGTAAAACTGATGAAAAAAAATTAATAAAATCTTTAGGATCTGATTTAAATTTACAAATTTCTTTCATGTTTTTAAAGAAGAAATTATTGATTTAATTTTATCTTTGTTTACATTTAAAATGCGCGAACTTTTATTATAAACTTTTTCATAAAGTTTGCAAAATTAAAAAAATAAGTTGCTGATTTTATTGGTGTGCTCTTCAAAACGATTTTGGGTAATTAAATATTTTTGTAAATTCTTAAATTTGGACATTTTTTTTAAATCAGTGAACAAAATTGATTTATTTGGTAGTATTGTTTAATTTGTATTCCCATTCTGATAATGTAAATTTTTTAATTCAGTTTTTAGCATCGTCAATGATAAACAAAAACCAAATTACCTAAATGAAATTTTTTTTATTTACATATACATTTATTTTCAAAACAAAATTAAGCTAATAGAGGTGGAATAATATTTCTAAATTTACACAAATGCCCACTAATTTTTAATACTTTACAATTTTCTAAAATGTTATGAAATCGCCATGGAATCTTAAATTTATTAAATAATCTGATTTTGCTTACACTTTAACATTGTAAGAAAACATTAAACTTGTATCAGCTTCAAATAACTTATAAATAATAATTCAACAAAAATTATTAACAATTGAAAAATCCGATTTTATATAATTTTAATTTTTAAACTTCATCAAAACATCAAATTGGGTTTTTTTACTTTTTTGTAGTTTTCTTAATTTTTATTAAATCAAATTTTAAAACCATGAAAACTTAAGAATCGATTTTAATTTAAATGAATTTTAAAACTACAAAAACTAATTTGAAAATTTTGTAACTTTTTCTAACGGTGCGCAAATTATATTAAAACAATATTTTTTTTATTCAATTTTTGATTACAAAAATAAAAGAATTTATATTTAAAAAACGCACAAAATTTGCTTAAATTCAATTAAATGAACATTCAATGCTTATTTGAAATTAAATAAAAATCATTTAATTTTAAGTGTCAATGTTTTTCTGAAAATTATGTATTTATTTTAAATTTGCTCAAACTGTCCTAAACCAATGTTCAATATTTTTTAAATTTTAACTTTTCAACTTTTTTCTTATTTCTCAAGATAAAAGTAAAATAATATAAAAATAAAAAGCACAAAAGAATATTAAAAACTTTTTGATATTTTTAATTCGCTCGAATTATGTTAAACCAATTTTTCTTATTTTTGTCTCCAAAAATAAAAAAATTTAAATTTAAAAACACAAAACATCCTTTCCAAATTTTGGATTTTTTAATTTGCTAATATTATTTTAAGTCAATATTAAATATTTTTCCATATATTTTCAACTTGTTTCTCCTTTTTGAAAATACAAATAAAATAATTTAAAAATAGAACGCACAAAAGATAATTTAAAAGTTTTTGATTTTTCTTAAATTCACTCAAATTATGTTAAATCCATGTTTTTTAAATTTTAAATTTTTAATTATATTTTAAATTTGAAGAAGAAAAGGAAATAATTTAAATTTGTAAGCTAATATTAAAATTTTGTATTCTGTTTTTTTTTTTTTGTTTTTGTTCAAATTATTTTGAATCAATCTTGGATATTTTTTATATTTTAAACTTTCAACCCTAGTTTTGGAGATAAAAATAAAATAAGTCAAAGTTATAAGCACACCAAAAAATTTTTAAATTTGGATATTTGCTTAGATTTACCTGTAATTCAATCAGTCCTGAATATCTTTAATTTATAACTTTATTTTTATTTTTGAAATTAAATGAAATAGTAATTTAAAATTAAAAAAAAAACTAATTTGAAAATGTTTACAATTTTTTTATTTACTTCACCTTAATTGATTTTAATTGTTCAAAAAAGTTTTTAGATTTTTTTGGATTTTTTTTATTTTATAATTTTTTTTTTTTCGAATTAAAAAATTTAAAAGTAGTGTGCTTTAAATTTTTAACTATTTTTAATATAAAATTTTGCTGCACTTACAAAGTATGCCGGCCTTTCAATGTGATGGCGTTGTACATGCGATCTTGCTATCTCTTGCCAGATTTCTTGAATCTTTTGTAGACCGCCTTCTTCTTCTAGCTGGCTGATTGACTGATCAAAGGTCTTGATAATGCGGCCGCAGTGGGCACGGAAGCGTGCGCTATTCTGTAAAGGTCAAAGAACAACAAAAGTGTAAGCTTTATTTTATACGATTTTTAGAGGGAAGTGGAGCATAATTTTTCTATACACGAAACGAGATATAGGCATGTAAAAATAAAATTAATGGGTTAATGAATTCTCTAATTTTTGTTATCGCAAATTTCGTACCCAACTGAATAAAAGTTTTAAAACTTCAATTTGAAAAAAAAGATCAAAGTTTTAATATCAAAGCGTAAAAGATAAGTGCTTGAAATTTCGCTATATTCAGTCCATTATAGAAACGATTTTGTTACGTCCTAAGTTGATAATAAATTTGAATTATAGAACTTCATATTAATAACATATTATATGTAAAAAAAATGTTGCTTTGAAAGTTCTAAGAAGGACAAAAAAATGGAAGAAAAAACTTATTCAGGATTTGTTTTTTTTTTATATTTTTTTATTTTCAAAGTTTAATTAAAATTATAAAGTTATAAATTTTAATTAACAGAAAATCATCAAGTTGTGAAAGCAAACATTTTATAAAATTTATATTGTATTTTATTTAAATTTATTAAAGTTTTAGCCAATTAAGTTAAATAAAAATGCTCGAAATTTCTTAATAACAATTTTATTAAGAGTAAATACATTTTTATTTTTAATAATTTATTTAATATTTTAAAAGTTATATTAAACAAATTAAATTCATGTAATTAACTAATTTAATTTTTATTTTAATTAATTATAAACAACGAGTTTTACACGGAAAAGTACTAAAAAAAATCAAATTTTTAAATTTAAATAAAAAAAATTAAATTTGCTTAATTAATATAAAATTAAGCAATTAAAATAAAAATAAAATTACTGAACTGTGTATTAATTAAAAAATAATAATTTAATTAATTAACTATCATAATCTGATCAAGGAAATCGCATATTCTTTCATTTAAATTTTCAAAAAGAGAAATAATAATTTCGATACAAAATTGCGATGGTCAATGAAATATTCTAAGTGATAATTCTTGAAATTTTAAACAAAAATTCAAAAACCATTCAAAAATGTATCGAAGCTTTTAATTTTTTAAAGTTTTCGATTAACCCCCTGATATGCATATTTTGCTTATCTAAAATCAGAAGCGATTTATTAAACCGAATATTTTTTGCATTGGATTAATAAAGGTAGGAATACGGTATAAAATAATTATAAAAAATTGTTGTATAAAAGATATCACTATAAAATTCGAAACAAGTATCAGGTCAGTCCATAAGTTCGTGCGTATTTTACCCATAATTTCACTTTTGTACAATTTTTGCATACAAAAAATTATTCGCGGAATATAACGGAACTATTTATATTTTTCAGCAACACGTGCTTCTATCAGTGATTAACATCACTTAATGTTGAAAAAAAAAATGGAATCTTCGAACGCGTATAAGGGGCATATTTTGTATTTTTTTTATAAAAGTGGTAAAAATGCAACAACTGCTGCTGCAAAAATAAACACTGTTCACGGAGAGGATACTGCGAGTGTAAGGACTGCGCAAAAGTAGTTTTCAAAATTCCGAAGTGGTAACTGCGAGGTGGATGATGCCCTGCGCCCTGGTCGTCCTGAAGTCTTTACCTCCGACGCCTTGCTCGAACTCGTGGAAGCTGAGCCAAATTTGACAGTCGATATGATAGCTCAGAGGTTAAATTCATCGCATGGAACAGTTCACAGGCACCTGGTTCAGTTGAGAAAGGTTTCAAAGCTGGGAAAATGGGTTCCGCATAGGTTTCCGCTTGAAAATGAAAGTTTTTTGAACCGTATCTTTACTGGTGATGAAAAATGGGGCCTTTATTATAATCCTGTTCGCAAACACCAATGGTTAGATAAAGGTGAACCGACCAGAACCGACCCCTAGAGGTGGCCTTCACCCCATAAAGATTCTCCTGTCTATTTGGTGGGATATGGCCGGTATTATTTATTATGAACTTCTGGAACCAAACCAGACGATAACTGCTAATTATTATTCCCATCACCTATCAAACCTGAATGAGGCACTCAAAAAAATCGACCGTCTTGAGTGAAAAGACACAGAATTTTGTTTAACCACGACAACGCAAGACCTCATACCGCAAGGCAATCATTGGCAAGCTGAACGAGCTCAGATGGGAGCTAATGCCGCATCCACCATACTCTCCGGATATTGCACCCTGTGATTATCACCATTTCCGAGGTCTTCAATCCCATATGAGTAAAAAAGAACTACTCCTCAAAAGAAACTATAAAAAGGGATATCGAAGCGTATTTTGGCTCCAAGGACAAACAATTTTTTGAGCAGGGTTTTAAAAATTTGCCTAAACATTGGGAAGATATTGTAAATAATGAAGGAAAATATATTATTCATTAATAAATTCTTTAAACATCTTTTTTATTAATTTTAAAACCACCTTTAAAAAACGCACGAACTTATGGACTGACCTGATAATTATAAAAAAATTACACGCACACATGTATATATTTACTTACATTCAATTCCGCGAGTGGCACATCTCGGAATGGGAATTTTTCCAAATTGGACGGAAATTTTGTGAAGAATCTGACGAGAATCGCTGCGCCAGAGTCGGTTGGTGTAGCGACCGGAATGGCCCAGGTCTTCTTGATCTCAACAATATCTTCAGCGTTCAATGCCATTTTATATTAAGTTTTTTTTCTTGTATTTTCTTATCAAAAATTATTATTTTGTTAAATTTAAGCCTTAGCTTTTCTTTGGTTGTTTCTGAAATAAAGAAATAAATTATTATTAATTGGTAAACTCACATAAAAAATTAAATAATTAAAGGTCAAATATTAGATTAAATTTCTAAACAAACACTAGAATAAAATCATTCTTTCATTTCACACACTTAATTGGGACATTTTTGTTTTTTGGTTTTTATTGTTGGGCTTTCATCTCTGCATTGCTGTGCGTTTTGAATGAACGTAAAAATCTTTTCTATGTACTTCTGCTAATTGGGAAGACAATTGAAATTGACATGCTGAGCAGCCGTAGAGGCTTGCTGAGGCGCACATCAACTCACACATACACGAATATAAGTTGCACGTGGAACAGTTCAAGCCAATCACGAGAGTGTGCAACCCGGTAGGGAAGTGAGCTGGTTTAGTTGGCGATCTAACACTGTCGCTGTAGGTAATTTTCTATTTTTTTATTTTTTGTGTGTAGATATTTCGTTGGTATACAGAGAATAATATTTTTCTGGACATTTTTTACATTTTTAGAATTATTGAATTATTATATTAAAATCATCAAATATATTATTCTCAACAATAACCTACAATAAAAAGTGCTTGAACATTTTCTGCTAATGAAATCATGTTTTGAGTAAATTCAACCAACTACAATGAAAGCAAATATATAATATTTTAAATGTATAACTTAAAAAGTAAGTTATTCTCGATCGCCTGAACCATAATGTAAATACAGTTATAGCACTTCATCATATGCCTTTTGCAGTCAGTATAGGATTTCCGGGAGTTTTGATTTCTTCTACAAGGTGAAAAAGCACTCATACTGGTAATTGAATGTTGTCGCAAATCTACGATGATCCTACTCCGTCGTTGAAAACACTAAAATTTTTATTTCAATGCTATAAAATAGAAAATTGTGGCATCGAATTTTGTAGTGCCTGGAAACATTGGGACTTAAGCTAAAGCGGCTCATCATATGAGTTGAAGCTCCGTGACATCGAAATAGTATTTTGTGTACCACAAATGCTTTTTGTACGCCACAAAAATAAATCATTTCTGCATCAAATCGTAACAGGAGACAAAAAAACTAATCCATTATAAAATATTATTATTCCTTTTAAGGGGGGACTCTACTGTAAAACTTAAAAAAAATCGATTTTTTACTTTTTGTTGAAACATACTCAGAAACAACTCCAGAATGTTCCATGAAAATCTTAAAAAGAAATCTTGAATAGTTTTCAAGTTATAAAAGTTTTAGCAAAGCAGGTATAAACTGAGCGCTCGAGCGGTTTACGGTCGTATGCGCTTGATCAAGAGATAAGACGTTCCCTACTCCAACCTTCTACTTGGTTACCCATGTCAGAATATCTATAGATTCTTTTGACCTTGAAAATGCTCATTGGATATTATTTCGGATAAAAGAATAAAGCATTAAGAGAGGGGAGCTAGAACAGCTACTCAACAGGTATAAGCTGCAAGTATGAAAAATTGTTTAAGCGTGTTTTTCTCGAAACCACGTTTTCAAAATTGCCCACATCACAGCTCCGTGAAAAATTAACATATCAAGCTCAAACTTTGATAGTATATTTTTAACAATATTTACTAGTTTTTAAAGCTATGGTGGGAAAAAATTTATTATTTATAACCCCTTTTTTAATAACAAAATGACAACAAAAAAATGTCGATTTTTTAAAAAACTTCAAAAATTTTACAAAAAAATTTTTTTTTTGCAAGTAATAGGCTTAACAACTAAAAATAATGATATATAATAAAAAAAATTTGGTTTTTTTCATTTCAGATTTTTTTTAAATGCGCGACAGTGTGGGCAGATTTCAAAAGGCGTTTCGGGGGAGCGGCTGTACAGTTGCCATTTTGAAATGAAAATAAATTTAAAAAATTTTTTTGTACACTCAAGACCTGTGTTTATGTAACCCTAAACTTTTTTTTACTAATTAAATTAATACAAGTATGAAAACAAAATCCATGAAAATTTGATTTTTACAGTAGAATCCCCCCTTAAGAGAAAATTTTCGTAAAAACTATCAAAACCTGAGCAATTTTTCATTATTACAATGAGAATAAGTCGGCTGCCGTAGTCGAATGGGTTAATGCGTGACTACCTACTTCGGAAGTGCGTAAGTTCGAATTTCCTTGAAAAAACTGAAAAATGAACAAGTTTGTTCTAATAGCAGTCGCTCCTCGGCAGGCAATTGCAACCCTCCGAGTGCATATCTGCCATGAAAAAGCTCCTCATTTATTTAATCCGACATACTTGGCCTCTTTTTACTCTGATTCATATCGACCAAACCAGAATGCTTTACAAGAAAACGCTTTCAAATTCACTTCAACTGAAGTCATCGGAAATATTTAATATTTATATAATATTTCTTGGTCTCAAATGATAAATGGCAAGCTATCCATAAATAATTAGAGAGGTTTCAAAACGTATAAATTCTAATGCGCAATATTTTGAAAAATAGTGACAGAGAAAAGAAAGTGCCCCATTGAAATTCATAGGTGTAGATCAAATAGGTATTGCATGCCCTTTTTGGTCCTACAGGGAGTTTTGATATACTCGTGCAGACACACTTAACCTAGCAGACAGCTGTTCAGTTAAGCCTAATGTAAGCATTCCATTTTCATTAATGTCACTGGTAGGAAAATAACTTTTCAGCAAAGTGCTTCAATTTTTGTGAATAATACATACATATATAAGTAATAAAGTATGGGCCATAGCTGACTTCTTTTTAAAACATACGACACTGACAGGAACAAATTCGAAGGCTTTTGTTGCTAGCACAGCTAAACAATTTTTGTTAAATAATTTATTAAGGTACAAATGCTTAAGAAATAAAATAAAATAAAAAATTCAATATCATCACCCGTGAGAAATGTATGGTCTTTTGTTTGAGAACCGTCCGCGCTATTCGACACTTCCAAAGTGATTTTTGTGTTACTCAAATTCTGTGTTTATTCGAAATAAATTTCGAGCTATGTGCATTTTAACTTCAGCGTCTTTGTTGACCAATAAAATTGGTTACGGCGCCATGAGCACGAAATTTTTGGATAAAAATTCGCGATATGAACTTGGACGATTTTGGTTTCACCGACTATCGATGGCACACTTGTCACGCGGCTCATCTAGCAATCGAACTTTTGCGCAATATATGAGCGATTTCATGCCAAGTGATTGAAATATTTTGGGCATTGTCGTCGATTATTCTGACAATTGGTTTATTCGTAGGCTTGAGTATAATAAGAAATTGAAAGAATTTTGGAAAAAAATTGCAATTTTGAGATTTATTCAGAACTGAAAATTTTGGTGTTAACATCAATTTAGAAATTAAAAACAAAAAATGCTTTGAAAAAATTAAATTATTTTTATAAATTTCTTTTTTTTTTAATTATTCGTAGGCTTGAGTATTACAAGAAGTAAAATGAAGGAATTAAAAAAACAATAAGATTTTGAGATTTATTCAACACTGAAAATTTTAAAATAGAGTATTTAAATTGAAATTTTGTATAATTGTTATTAATTTTTTTAACTGTTTAAGATTGAATTTACTTAAAAAAAATCCGTTGAAAGAATTCTTTTCTTTTAATAAAAATTAAAAAAAAAGTTAAATATAATTTTTTGTTAAAAATTTCTGTCACGAAATGTTTCATTTGCCATTTTTTACACTTACAGTGAACCAGTGAAAAACATACTCTACCATATCTGCCTACTAATATAGGGTGTTTTTTTTAGAGGTTAGGTTTTCAAGATGAAATAAAACGTATATAATTTAATGTTATGGCCAAGAATTTAGCTTTATTATAAAGATAAGGGTTTGCCATTATGTTTTAAAAATGATACCCATTCAACCATTTGTGCGCAGGCGCTAAATTCAGTAAATAGCTAAAATTCCCAGACTTTTCGAACGCACCGAAGTCAATAAATAAGAGTGTTTTTTTTAGAGGTTAGGTTTTCAAGATGAAATAAAACGTATATAATTTAATGTTATGGCTAAGAATTTAGCTTTATTATAAAGATAAGGGTTTGCCATTATGTTTTAATAATGATACCCATTCAACCAAAAGTAAGCTTCATCGCTGAACAAAATTTCTTCATTATGAAATGGCAAACCAAACTGAGCATAAACCAAGTGACAGCTGTCAAAAAGACCATCTACGAAAAAAGTAGTGCCAACTTGAAAACCGAACCTCTAAAAAAACACCCTATATAATTCTGATTTCACTGGTTCACTGTATGTATTGAAAAATTATAGGAATCCCACTATAAAACTTTCAGGAATTACTTTGCTGAATTGTTTTTCAAAAATGACAACAACAAAAACTAAAAACAAGAATATTTTTTTCAACAAAAATATGATTTCCAAAACCATATTTCATATTAAAAACAAATTAAAAAAAATGTTGAAAAACACCGAATATATTACGCTTTGAAAAACTGTATGTGAAAATTGCCAACATAGAATACATTCTAAAGTTATTCAATTGTTTTCAAAATTTTTCAGTTTAATTCTTATTATACTTAAAACTTATCTCTAAACCAATTTTTAGAGGTATTGACGACAATGCCCAAAATACTTGCATCACTTGACATATAATCTCCCCAAACTCACGATTTCCCGATTTCTCTCAAAGCATTATTAGAATTAGTATTCGCATTTTTTCAAACCTTATACTGAAATAAAATTACCATTTCGAATTACCCAAATCATTTCTACCGGACATATCTAAATTTTCTTATTTTCATATTCCAGTCATCCATCTGCCAGTTGAAACCTTTCATAGATTAACTTAATATCAACTCTGTAGTTATATTGAAAACTTAAAATTTTCAAGAGGCACTTAACCAGCCCTCTTGATATTACACTCTCCGCTCTAAGCAAACAATTTTTGTGTAGCGAATTCTTGGAAATGTTTTAGAAAATGAGTACTTTCAGTGATTTATTAAGCACCACTTACTGCATATTCATAAGTTAAACTAACTTAACTCGTCAATGTCATAGTTCTTCACAAAAAGTACATAATAATAACAAGAAGTTTATCATTTGCGTTGGTCAATTTAGGTTTATGTGTTATTACGATTGTCACTTCTCCTCACTCACATTCCTTGCTTTTGTAGTACTTTTCCTCTACAGCAGCACTTTATTATTGCTGGCATTATTATAAATTCTTATGCTGTTCATGTTGCTGCCAGTAAGTCTAGTAATCAATCTCCTTGGCAATTTGCCAGCCGACGGTAAGGCTGACCGTCAGCCAGCGCGCAACAGAGAGGAGAAATTATGTTATACGCGTGAGTGCAGATGGCACGTGAAAAGTAGTTGCTCGGCCACAGCCGTTAACCACTGCGTAGTTGGAAATTGGCTAAGGATACTTGTGGTTGGTTAGCTGCCATTAGCCGTTGGTTACTTGCAGGTGGAAGTAACCTCCAACTGGCAGGCAATCAACTTGTTGAGGGTCAGTGGAACAGATAAAATAATCAATCTAAAAGGCGAGTGCATAGGGATGTAAATATGCGTATTGATGTTGGGTACTTGATGGAATGCAAAATTAATGAATAAATAATAAAAATAAATAAGAAGGGAAAACTGTTCGGTAAGTATCAGTTTGTACCAAGAAAGGAATGAAATTAAAGCAATAAGAACATGCGGTGGTAAGGATGCCTCTCAATGAACTTAATAAATGCGAAATAAACTGATGAGTGGTTTTGAAGTTTTATGAAAATTTAACCTTAAGCAGGCAGCAAATTTCACTTAATTGTGTGGTTTTGAGTTGTTTTACGAAAACAAGGAAAGACAGGGGATCATGCAGCCAGACTTAACTTTCCTTTCAATCCCATCCGCAGAATCTATTAGGCGGAGGGGTGAAAGAAAGTCTTTTCCACTTTTTATGGGAATGTTTAGGCCTCGCCAGAGCAAGACTTCGCTCTTTCTGCAAGCCTCTCTAACAACAAATCAATGAATTCTCTGGCATTGAGATAAAAAGTTTGCTGCTGTGCTTGGATTTCACGAAAGGGATCTGACTCAAAAAACAAAAAAACAGCAACAACTAGACGTCACACGAGGACAATGTTAGTAAAACGGTGCTAGTCGCTATTTAGGGTTATTTCAATAGAAATACTCAATCACTTCGGCAACAACAACAACGAACACGAATAACCATTTAACTTTTTAAGAACCAATACTGCGTTAAATAACTATGGCACAAGGACTTAGGGAAATGTTGTGAAAATTCATTTTTTTCCAATTTATTTTTAATAATTTTTTTAAGAAAATATGTTTATAGTTTCCTATAAAAACCAAATAAATCCAAGTTAAAAATTTGTGCAAGCTTAAAACTTCATCAAAATTTCAAACTTTTTATCAGAATTTTAAAAAAAATTTCGAAAGTACGCATTACATTTTGTTCTAATAAAAATGCTAATTTTAAGTGGCTCAAAGATTGCCCTGGTTTTTAACATTTTTTTTTCCTTTTGTGAAAGTCGTGTGAATTTTTTCCCATGTAAAAAAGTCTCGTATTTCCTTGTACGAAAGAAAATGCATATAATTGTGAACAAAAATTATCAAAAATAATCGCGATTTTGGAACCACTATAACACTGCTTACTTAGTATTTTTCTAAGGATACTAATCAACAACTTATTGCAGTAAACGGTTTTGTTGATATTGGAGCTGTGTTCGATATTCATTTTACATTAAAAAATCCCATATGGGTTTGGGACAAAAGAAATCCATTATTTTTCGCAAATGATTTAAATTATTTTATGGCCGATCTTTGGCTCCTGGGCGATGCTACGATCTGGTCAACTTCGAATATTTCTGTGACATACTCTTTAACATCAAAAGTGCCTTAACGGAATGGACGAAACCAAAATTACTCGTAATTAGCTGTTACAGTATCAGGAATTTCAGTGGCCTGTTTGTTTGATCGATACTTTAAGAGATATCGATCTCTTCGGCCATTTACCGAAAAAATAATGGATGTTTTTCCCCCAAAAAAAAATATGTTAGGTCCTTTCAAATATTTTGCGCCAATACTGAAATGATTTCAAAAATGTTTATACGTAGGAGCTTCCCTAGAACTCCTTAGTTCGTTCGAAACTCGAGTATGTCTCTATTATATGAAATTTCGATCTACATTTTCCATAGAATTAAAAGGATGCACCGTAAGTTCATTCACTTTGCACTTCAATCGATAAAATTTGAAGCGACACTTCCGTCTTTTATGCCATGATAATTAGTTTCGTATATTCGCTTACGACGTAATCAGTTTTAGTTTTAAGTAAAATTATGTACCTCCAGTTTGTAAGAAATACCTGTCATGCCATTGGCTAAATAAATCGAAATGAAAATTCAAAATTCACTTTACTCTTTCAAAAATGAATAACACAGGTAAGTTACAGCAGCTAAAGGGCTAAGGTCTGAAGGGTTAAACTCACCATTTAAAGAGTGCCAAATTTTATGAAAACTTACACACTTTATATGCCATTTAGCATTGTAGGTAGAAAGCAAAACATTTTCGTGTTCTTTTAAATTCATAAAATATGCGGTGTGGCTAACATTTCCAAACAACTGCTAGTCAATTTACATCTGAACGATATCACTGTGTATACTTAACACATCAGGTGTTAATATCCTGCAGATAGCACACAATCAAACGCACATACATATCTCAAATGTAAGCAAATACCTGTACACATCGTGCTTGCTCTACTCATACATGCCTCCTTTGCTCACACATTTCTCCTCTGCTCACACATTCCTCCGTTACTCTTCTTGATCGAGTGCACATGGATAGGTATATTGAGAGAGCTGCTCGTTTGCTTTGTTTTTATTATTTGTGTAGGGGTATGTACATATGTGGACAAGCAAGTGCTCTGTGTATGCTTTCAAAAGTGTTTGTGTTTTGTGTACGTGTGCATAGTAATATATCTGGCATTGCTTGTGCTCTGTATCAAATCAAGCAGAAAGCAAATGCATTCAGTGCGCTTTTAATTAAATTATGCATACAAATTTGCTGACGGCCAGATTTCATGGCTTGGAATGAATTGCATTTATGGATGAAGAAATCACAGCAACATTAATAATCCCTGCAGAGAAATCTATTGGTTTCTGGCGTGATGCTGTTGTAATAATTTTCCAACCGTAATTAATTCGTATTGCAAAGATCAACCAGAAGGTTTTGAAAATTATTTTAAATAGCTTTTAAGAGATTTTCTAGTGGTCTTTCTACTCAATACGCAACCCGCTGAACAAGAATTTGGACTATCGTTTGGTCTGCGCACTTGTATTTCAGTTTGGTATGGGTTTTCTCATTTTGGGGTAAGGTACATATTTCTATTGCGATATTATCGTAAGAAGTATGAAATTTAGGTATAGATATATAAGTAGCACTCATGTATTTTATAGAGCGGTCGGAAAATGAATATCAAACGAAGAACTATAATTTACAAATGTTTTTTTTAAAAGCAGTTTTTCTCATGGCAAAATTACACTTAACCCACCCTTTGGTGTTTCATGCCTGGCCATCTACACAGTAGATTATGTTTGTGTTTTCGTGATTTCCGAAACTGAATTTGGCAATGAAATGAAAGTGGCATGTCATGGCATATTCCTAAGAAGAACATAGATAGCATCCAAAATTGTGCAGTGAAACAAAGAGGGAATAAAATGATTGTATCACTGATTATCTCTATTTCCAAAAAGATAGAGTTTCTTTGAGACAAAACGTGTATTAGGCCAAAATATAGAAAATACTTTAGATGGTTGAAATTATAAACCTGCATACTTTACAGCAGCAAACAAACAATAAATTTAGTCTTAACCTACAAAAAGTAGAAGTACCTTTTAGCCGATCTCAATAAAATTTTGTCGGCTCTAAATGAGGTGAGAGCAATGTGGCGCTGGTTAGCATGTGAAAGAAACAACTGGCGCGCTTTGTTAAACCCAGCCAAAATCGCATAAGCGTTTATCGCGCCAATTAAGCAAAAGAAGAATGTGTGCACCAAGTTTGAGCGAGTTTTATTAAGTCGTCGTCGATATACACGCATTTATCTAAAAGTTCGTAAGAGACATCACCAATTTCTCTAGCTTTTACCTTCGTCATATTTTATTTCAGGGTTCTTTATTTGTACCAAATACTATAAATAATTTTGTTATTATAACACAAAAATTCCTTTCCATTATTTTTTAAAAATTCCGTAATATTTTTTTTAAATACCTTAAATCGAGTGCGCCGCATGACGTCTAATTTTTTGTCAACAGGTTTGTGCAATAAGGTAAGCATAGAGCTACTACACTGCTTCACATTCTCTCCTTGAAATATAACCTAAAACAACATAGTTGATTGACACTTTGACTATCTCTAAAGGTCCGGGCTTGGCAGCTAGGTGATTAAGGTCGCTGAGCGCTCCTTACTTCGACAGCCTGCGGCAGTGCTGCCATCTAAATCACATCAACCTTCTCCTTTACATCAACAGCTCTGGTTAGTTATAGATATCTGCACAATGGTATCAACACGGCGATTTACTGCTACTTGAGGAGCGCCAAACGGATGCTCCAACCATTTCACCTACTACTAACTTGGGAGGTCCACCTCAACTCAATAATAGAAAAGGCAACGAAAAACCTTTGGAGAACAAAACAACTCTTGGGTCTGAACCCTAAAATGACCTTCTGCATCTACACCCAAATGAAAAGCCCTATTGTACTATATGGGGCTATGGTATGGTGGGTGAAAACAAATCAATCTACTGCTATATCAAAACTGTGTAAACTACAAAGGCTGGCATGCCTAAGTATAACAGGGGCCATGAGAACTACCCCAAATACTGGCATGGAAGCGCATTTAAATTTACCACCGCTACATTTAGCAATACAAGAGAATGCTACTATACAATATCTTGAACAGAGTTCAATATGCAGTATGCATAACTCAGGTAAATGACCACACGGAACCCGTACTCAATTTTATAAAGATATGCAAGGTTATCTTCCCGTCTAGGGAAGAGTGGAACACTAACCCAACATGGATAAATGATGACTCACAAAAATGGTTCCTAATAGAGTGTAACAATTCACTCAACAAATTGGCCACTCATAATCAGGTCTCACTGTTTTGGGGGCATAGGGCCAGGACATGAGGGACTTGAAGAAAACGAGAAGGCAGACTTTTATGCCAAAAAAGGGCAGAAGGGCTATTTATTGGACCAACCCCATTTTTCGCCTTGAAAAAAAAAATAATACAAAACAGGAAACCAAACTAAAATCAGGGAACAATGGAACGGCACAAGCGGCCTTAATCACTCCAAAAATGTTTTGAGCTTCAATGCCAACAGGGCAAAATCTGCTAATCTAACCCTTGATAAAAAGGGCCTCAGATTACTCTGTGGCGTACTTACAGTTTAACGCAATAGGGTTATCTAGTACAAGATTACGCAGATTCTGCTGTGATGAAAAGGAGTCTATGGAACACTTAATCCCCAACTGTGAGCTATTCGGCCACAGGACGAGGAAGACCTACAATTGCTCCCTCTAAGAAGCTGGTTCGATTCCTCAGTATACTAAATAATTATAATTAAATAATTAGGGACGCATAATAGATCAATCTGGTCGCAGTGCATAAAGGCCTTAGCCTAACCCGTACAGCCATTACCATTACTTTTATTTACTTGTTTATTACTCGCTGTATGGCGGCCGCCGTAGCCGAATGGATTTATGCGTGAGTACCATTCGGAATTCAGAGAGATAACGTAGGTTCGAATCTCGGGGAAACAAGAAAATTAAGAAAAACATTTTTCTAATAGCAGTCGCCCCTCGGCAGGCAACGGCAAACCTCCGAGTGTATTTCTGCCATGAAAAAGCTCCTCATAAAAAATATCTGCCGTTCGGAGTCGGCTTGAAACTGTAGGTCCCTCCATTTGTGTAACAACATCAAGACGAACACCACAAATAGGAGGAAGAGCTCGGCCAAACACCCAAAAAGGGTGTACGCGCCAATTATTTATTTATTTTTATTACTCGCTGTATTGGCGGGTCTAGTTCGGTGTTTAGCATAACTTTTCATCCAATTGTTGATGGAAGTCTTATAAAACAGAACAAGTGAAGGGACAGACAATCAAACTTCTCCATATCAGAAATGAACTTAAAGCTTCTCTTATCCTGCGTGAGGCAACCACTATTTGAAAAAAAAATTTCTATAATTTTCACTAAAACAATCAGTGTAAGCTAATATGACTCCTGATAGCACTCAGACTCTTGACAATAACCTCTTTGATCAGGCACAAGATTATCTTAATAAAACTAATTTTACTTGTCCGTTTGGTTTTAGATGAATCTCCAAGGACTTGTGGTGATCACCGCAAGGGACTTCTGGAGAATCGGGCTCCACATAAACAGCGATAACTTTTACAATTATTAATTTTTTTTTTTTTAACTTTGCTAAATTTTGTATTTTTGTAAAATAAAACAATTGACTAGCAAACAAATTATTGAAAATAATCATGTTTTCAGTCCTCTGACTACCTCCAAACCCTTAAGAAGTGACCGCATTGGCTTCTTGCCACCACAAGATCTATTCAGATTTCTTCAGGCAGGAGGCCGGGAAGATTTAAAGAAAATTAAAAACCGAGTGCAGTACAATGGACTTAATATTGTCTTAGTGCTGTACTTGCTATTTTGTCCCGACAAAAAAAAATAGTAATAACCGTTTCCATGTGCAAAATATTCATGTGAGCCGAGCCACTGTAGATGTGATTGTAGTATTTTTCTAAGAAAAGGGTGAATAGCGTAGTTCGCTGTCTTCCACAGCATATAAGTAAATCCAATAATGATGCCGCAGTGAATGCGATTTTCGCATTTTTTTATACTTATATTTTTTTCTTTTATTTATCTTATCTAGATTATTTCACATTTCATTTATGTAGATGCATTTGTGTGTCTGTAAACAAATAAGGCGTAGAAGGCCGTGACAACATCTGTGGGTCTGTGTTGCACGTGAAGATTTACAAACGCACACATCCACACGCTTCAACGTTGATTTCACCTTCAACGTTCTGAACTTTATATTATATGCTGATTTATTTATTTATCTTTCATTTTTCTTCTTGTTTATATCGCTTGGAGGCAAAACACGCTGTGAGCGAAGAATGCACTTTGTTTGATGCGCAACTTAACATGAAAAAAACTTAAGCAAATCTAAAATGCCTTTGCGAAGACACGAGTGTGGTGCTTACACGTATATATGTATATGTATATACATGGATATGTGTGTGTTTTTATTTAAGCTTGCCTGTGTATGCGAAAGTACACACGCCATATGCACATTAAATACGTTTTTTTTTTGTATTTAAGTATTTCTTCTAGCTGCAGGCGCATTGTTGTTGCCACTTTAAGACTGAGCGTATAAACATGCCGCAGAAAGGAGAGAAAATCAAGAAAATCACAAACAAAAACAAGCAACGCAAATGAAAACAACGCAACAGCCTCAACACCACCCGCAACACCATCACCACCCACACCACCACCGCAAAGCACAAGACACAAGGACACACTTTGCAGAAATCTATAAAATTTAAGTGTAAGCGTCTGGCGTGCTTGTACCATTCCAACAGTCGCTTTTACTGATATATCACTTTCCATTTTCGAGGACAAATATTTTCGCTTTTATGTTTTTGTTTATGTAGAGTTGTTGGTTTTCAAGCGCATGCAAAATCAGCTGTTCCGCCTTAAGGCATGCTTTAGCTAGATTCACACGCTTTAAATTTCGCTTTAAATTTCATTTTCCACTTTACACAAATGCCGTTTGTATTATTCGCATGTATTTAGCAAAGCGTCTATTGTTGGTGTTACGCTACTACTTTGCCATTCGTCAACGGCCACATTGACAAGCCCCTTTTAGTTGTGTTTTTCACCCCATTTGAATACGCGCATTTACTTATTTACTTAATTTATTGGTGTTGTTTTTTTCCGGTTGATTTCCGCATTGCTTTGCTTCAATATTTTCGCGTTTTTACACATATATGCTCGGCCATTGATTCTCTTTAATTTGCTTATTTTTGTTATTCTTCCGTTTTATCAATTGCTTTTACCTTCAACTATGCCGCGTACTGTGAGCAAATTTCTTCTTTGCAAGTAATTTATAGTATTTTGACTGTTTTTAATATAATTTTTTCTTCTTTAGGTTCTCTTTATTTTTACAATTAACACTTGACTTTCGTTCTGCTATTCATTAACAACTATTGTTGCTTCGGTTTGCTGACGCTTTGTTTTTCAGCATTAAATCCATGCACTGTGTACCGACCACCGTCTGCTGTTCGCGTCGTCCACACTCGTATCCATGTAAATTTGCACTGATTCTGCTGTAATCAATTTGACTTAGGAAAAGTTACTTTCTCTCTCGCACGCGCTCTATAAATCTCTCTGAAAACAACAAAGCTGCGGAGATTGTGATAACTTTCTTATCTGAGTATCTGTTGGAAGGGGTTGCTAAATCACTTAATTTTCAAAAGTTTAACAAAGCCTCAAAAAGCTTCCATTCAAATTGAACACAACCAACTGCAATTGATTTTTTCCGACTCCTTGTTCATGACCCTTTCTCAGGTATAGAGGCTCATATAGGTATTATTTGATTTGCTGAGCTATGATAGCTTCTCAATTAAGCCACATATTCAAAATATTACCCACTAATTTAGCTTTATATGCGGAGCTTAAGCCAACGACATTTGAATAGTTCTGTTGCATCCATGGACTTTTGTGTTTTTTTCATTAAAAGAGTTTACGAGTTTATGCTCAGGCCACAATAAGTGTTATATCCAATCGTTCTGTATCAAATTACAAAGTGCTAATCCCATAGGAAAGGATAGCTTGGAAAGGACATCTTTTAAATTTATATTCTGCCAATATATCCTATATACTACCAAGAAATTGAGTGTGCAACCAGAAGCGCCCGCTACTACACTTTTTTTTATTAGCCACGATCTCAAAAATTCTGTTGTTGAAAGCTTTTTGATATCCAGAAAAGGCAAGACTGCTAACTTTTTGTAAAAGTCTCAATAAAAGAAACCAAGCTATTTAGCGCTATTTAGGATTCGTTGCCTATCAGTGAGAGAGAGTAGAAGCAAGATAGTCTGATAGAAGTTAAATCCTGCAGACTGATATGTGAGATTTTATCACACTTAGAAGTAAGCAACAATCGATATATTTGGACAAGTCAGTGAGAAGTAATTAAGTCGTTTTTGTTTTGTTGTTGTTTTGTTAAATAGCTATTTGAAATTTTACATTAATGCTCTAACTGATTTGGCATTAACCTCCACTGAGTTCCTCTGGAGTTAATTATGAGGAAAGCACAGCTTAACTACTTAGCAATGTAAGCTGCGCTGACAATAATAACTCACTGACTGTTGGAATTACTTTTTGAAGTGAAACTTCTTTAGGCGCGTCGGGGTCCCCAAGGCACATTGAAAATAGGCGAGTGAAACGGTAAGTTCGGAGCGTTACCGAAATCCGTCAAATGGGCGGGGCCAAGGAGCAGCTGCTCCTTCCCACTCTCGCCTATTCGCTCTCTCTGTCGCTCTCTCGCATCGCAAGCGCTGAACGATGTGAACTGAAATGTATATAGCACACAAGTAAGCATTGAAGTAGACTGGCGACATGCAGGCAGCCGACAATCGACAACCGACAACGGGTATTATAGATAGCCATAGCCCGTGCAAATGAGTGCTGTGTGTGAGTATCAAATAAAGCGCCGATTGAATGTGTGTAAGCGGGAAAGCAATGAGAAACTGCTGTGAAGTAAATAGATGGTAGGTATGGAGGAGACGAAGCGATACAATGAGTGCGTTTGCCAAACGAGTGACGATAGTTGAAGTAGAAGGTTGTAAAATGACATTTCAACCGTTTCGGTGATCAAAGCAAATTGATTAACGCGCCAAAAGTAGGCAAAAAATATCATTGGAAGTGCAAAGAAATGTCAGCGTCAAGTGCAACACTGCACCCAAGTGTCAAATTTGAAGCTAATAAGGACAAAAATAAATAGTACAAATTTATGTGGAGTGATATAGAAAAAAAATATGAAAACCTGAATTTAACACGAGAGAGGGGGGAGAGATCTAAACCGGGGCTCCCATGCATGGAGCAACCAACTTAGAAGTTTCACTTCTACCGTGCGTGAGTCTGACAGACCCTAGTTTTTTTATAAAATAATGGTACAGCAGAAATTAAAAAGGATTTTTATGAATCGTCCGTAAAGTAAAGCTCAATGAATATATTGCCAGTATAGGATTTTCGCAGCCCAAATAAAAATATGCCTGTGACACTGGAGTAAAATTCGTAATACATATATTTCCATAAGATAATACCTCCGTATCTCCATTTACTCTGTTTTACACAATTTGAATAAGTTGCTTCCACAAGCATATATTAATATTATATTTGGCAACTCTACTGTAGATATGCTCATTTTCACAAGAAAATAAATTTGTATCTTCTCTCTTAGATAACTCAATTTATATCATGATTGAGAGCGCAAGAGAGTGATTAAGTGCATTTTATCAATGCCGGCCCCCTGAAAGCCAGTGGGCTTTGCTTTACAATTTCCTCCATTAAGTGTATTTGTACATTGCATGTGTATGCGTGTTTTACTCATATGTGTCATAGGAATTATTGTTTGTATTAACTATGCGTTTGTTAAATACTTTAATATTAAAAAAGCGCGCCAAATCATTTTGTTACTTTGACATAGGAGGGCAAAAGTAGCCGCCCTTGTACTTCAGTGGCAAAAGTTGTGGTATAAGCAAACAAAAAAAAAGAGAATGTGTAGATATGTATATATTTATTTACTTATAAAAATAAATATCCAAATATGAAAATAATTGACGTGTGTATTTATTCAATATGTAGCTACACAACCATATAGAGATATATACCCATGATCAAATAAGCGATACGATAAATATTAACCACTTTTTGATACTTTTCTTTGGTTATTTAATTCTCATATTTTTTATAAAAAATATAGTTCATTCTTCAACAAATGTAAAATAAATCGAAGTGACAAACTTTGCACAAAATTTAAAAAAAGCGACAAATTTTCATCAACATTTCAGACTTTATTATCAGAATCATTAAAAAAACAATTCGGGTACGAAGTTTTATAACGAATCACATTTTATTATAATAAAGTGCAAGTTTCCAGTCTCCTTGATTTTTGAAGATTTTTTAGCTGAGATAATATGTATTTTGTTCCATTTAAAAAAAAAATTCGTGAATTCGTAATATGGAGATAATGAACAAGAACTATTTGACGTTCCCGAACGACTTGCAAGTCATTACCAAAAAAAAATTTGGTAGCGGCGTGATGGACCCGAGAGTCACCAGATACTGGGCCGGAAGGGTCTGCCCTATTTCCGTTTTCAAGAAATTGCAAGCAAATCGAGCCTCAGCATGTTATTGCTTGACTACACGACGTCTCTGCACAAACCGCACGCGAGGTGACTCAAAATAACGTCCATCAATGGAGCTCTCGATGACAATTTCCTCAATAGTATCAAAGGAGCACCTTTAGGATTGCCTAGTCTTGAGTAGCAAATAGCAGCAGCATCGGCGTTACTACAAATACCTGATGGAATATTACCACATGATAAAGGACAACCAGTGGTAAATGCAATTTGCCATTCGGACTCGGCTTAAAACTGTAGGTCCATCCATTTGTAAAATAACATCAAGACTAAAGCTACAAATAGGAGAAGGAGCTCGGTCAAACACCTAATAGAAGCATACGCACCAATTATTAATTAATTTTTCTTTTTTAATGACAAACACTTCTTCTGAGAAAAACATGAGACGCATCTCTTATTTATTGTAAATAGTATCTAAAGAAATATGAATTGGCAGGAAATTCATAGTAAATTTCCAGACCCAAAAGTTTGGAGAAATGAAGTAAAACTTTTCATTCGAGATATTAGATTTGAACACATATGAATAAAAAATCCAGCAGGGATATTGCCTACCCTGTTTAGGTAATCTCAAGTAATCTCAACCTGCTTCGAAATGTGCATTTATTGCCGACATTGAACCAAGTTTTTATCGAAATGGATATTCACAGCCAATGGTAAAGGAGTGTAGTGGTAACCTCCAGGTTCTGACGACGCAATGTGTTTTCACTGCTGGATTATAGAAAATAAGGTGGCTTTCGATCTGCACGAGGTTTTAGCTGGCATTTTATTGGGAGGTTGCTAAATCAGTGGTCATACTCCGACCAAGGAAGACCACCGAACGAATAGTTACTAATTTCATAAGAATGGCAGGGAAATATGGACTATAAAATTATCAGACATAAACAGACTTGAAGCATTTAAAATGTTTCTTCTCCGGAGATTACTTAAAACTCCCTGGATTGGGCACGTTTCTAATGAAGAAGTGCTGTGAAGAGTTCACGGTGACAGACAACTACTCAGGTGTATCAAACGTAGAAAACGTCGTATCTGGGTTCTATTCTGCGAAATACGAAATAGGAACTGCTACAACTCATAATGCAGGACGAGATCGAAGAAAGAAGAAGTATCGAGTGTTAGCAGTTTTCTTGGTTGAGGATCATAAGGCAGTGGACCGGTATACAATGTGTGGGTCACCTTTTGGAAATATCTAGAGACCGCGAATTATTTTCAAATATAGCTCAAAATTTATATTACAAAAAAAAGAGTGGGCGGAGGTTTATATTCCGAACATCTGAGCATCTCCTTCAGTATTCGGCTCCCCAACTACTATAGTATCTTTCAGGCAGAACTGAAAGTCGTAACACTGGTACAGTATGATGCGATACCTGAAGATGATGTCTACATTTTCACTGATAGTCAGGTGGCGATAAAATCACTTACAAAACAGTCGGCAACCTCCAAGGCTTCCTGGCCATTGGAGAGTAGCTGCAGAGCCGATAAACTAGCGAAACTCGGCACTAAATTGACCGATGAGTACATAGACTCTTACAAACATGAAAGCTGCTTATCTTTGAGGAAATCGTAAGAGCGGCGAATGAAAGATGACGTAATGAAACCACATGCCGAATTGCCCGACAACTGTAGCCGACTCTCAATGCTAAATGCACAGAATCTCTGGTAAGACTAGATAAGCCCAGTCTTAGCACACTGATTACAGTCATAACGGGGCATTGCCTAATCAGCAGGTACGCCCAGAGGATGAGTGTGCAAACACATGACTTCTGCAGAAGTTGTCTAGATGAGGATGAGGAAAAGACGATCAACACGTGGATATACCATAAAAGGTAGACAATTCTTAAATGAATTGGTAGATCTTAGTTCTGTGGAAATCAGGGATCTTTTAACATTTTTGAAAAGTGCATACTGGTTTTAGGAGGAATAAGAGCAAGTTCCCCACGCGGCATTACAATGGGCTACGAGATTGAGTGTGTCCCAACCGCTTCAACCTAACCTAACCTATTGCCAATGCAAAAATTAGTTTTTTTATTATGATACAAACATCTTTTATAGTGATTGGAAAACTTATTGTTTATTTTATATCTTAAACTTTTGATGCATAAACTAGATACGTATTTTAGTCTTAATATATTTAATTTATTTAGTTTTAATTTATATAATTTAATATAAGCATCTTAATATATAAATTGAGAATGCTCTTATTTTTGAGGAAAAAAGAATATTTTTTTTAAGGAATTACAGCATAATCAATTATTATACCTTTAATTTGATATATCAAATACATTTATTAATTTTGTTTTTGCTTTCTGCAAATTGGAATGCATTGCAATAAAAAATATATTTCACACCTGTGTTTTTTCAGCTAATTCGAGTGGTTTCACAGATACGTAACATATTTATTTACCCAATTCATTTTAAGTAATGCATACAGGTAAAAAATACGTGATTTCTCTTCCGCTTCATGCACTACAGTCACACATCCTCGTGTTAATTGTTGACAGCTAAATACTATAAAAAGTAAACAATCTCTCGTATGTTTATTCGCAATTATTTTGCAAAAAAGGAGCCAATGCATGCACATCCCCCTCCATACGTGAGCGCACGTACTTCACATTGCATATTTAAATTTTTTTATTGTGTAAGTGTGCACCCACAATTACTCACATATGGATTGTATAGAATGCGCCTTATGGTACATAAAATATGCACAAATGTATGTAAATATGTTTTGTGTGCACTTGTGGGCCTATTCAACTAAGTAAATATGTAGTTGGAAAATCATCAAGTGCCACCTGTAGGCAACTGGCTTTATGTAAATAGCGCTCTCTAGCCTCATACCACCACATTTGAGACGATTGGAAGGCAAAATGTGAGAGCACGCATTTTATTTGTTTCTCTCCGGGCATTAGTTCTCTTTGCAGTAAATGATTTTTTACTTTGGGGTTATTACTTCAGAGCAGAAGGAGAACACAGAAAACGGCACATAGATTTCCATAAAAGCTTCCAAAGCTTCGGGTTTGAAAAGTATAAAAAAAAACAAAGAAGAAACTGTTATGAGAATTCAAAATTTTATTTTAAAAATTTTTACTAAATATCGGCATTTTTCTGTGCGTTTAACACGATTTAAATCAAGTAAACCATAAAATGTAATTTGTATTAGTAACCATTAATTTATAAACAAAGGGCCACCAGAAGTTTTATCAGTAGTACACTTTTCCAAAAATTTTCAACCAACGTAACCCAAATATTTGAGCAAACTCAAGGGCATACGAAAGGAGACTTGTATTTGAAGTGCTGCGCAATTTTTTTTTTTTTTTTCGAACCGCGATACTACCTAACCTCAAATGTGTATGAACCACCAGCGCAATTATTACCCAGCATTGGTAATCAGTCATTTAAAGTGCTTGAAATTTTTGCTAATAATAGCAAACTTAGTTTTATAAAAGCAAGAAGAGTGCATTAAAAATAGATCGCGATAATTTAATCTTCATTATTCGAAAGATTAGCAGAGAGAACAACAGCAAAGAGAGAACAGAATAGGCATCATTAAATCTTTATTAAGCAAAAAACGCAGATTTGAGCGGGTTTGCTGTAAAAAAAATACCGACTTGACCAAAATTATATTCAATGACGAGGCTTAATTTTTTTTTTAATAATCACGTGCGTAAATGACTTATACGACTGTAAATTAATACTGTAGCTTAATGCATAGTGAAATATCCGGGAAAAGCTGGTTATTCGTAGATGTTTCTCTGCGACGGCATTCTGAAAATTGTTGAATTTCACGGTAAATTTTCAATGCTCAAAGAATATTAAAAATGTCCAAAAATTAATTGGTAGCATGTGACTGAGTGCTGTTGGGGAGTGATAAATAATGACCTAATGTCTTACAAGGGAACAATGAGCCAAAATATGTCATCGCATTAACTCTGCTAAGAATTGCAGCCAAGCTGAGGCAAAAAAAAAGATTTTTTAATAAAAAATAATTAAATAAAATCAATTCCTTTCTTGCATTCATAAATTTGAAAGCAAATAGTAAATAAATAAAAAACTAAACCAAACGAAAACTTCCATAAATTCTTTTAATAAATTTTATTAAAAGAAATTTTACTTTTGCTTAAATACAATTGCGGCATCAGTCCACACATTTCAGCTGCTAAATTTAGTCCCAAAACTAAACATAGAATTTCATGAAAGAAATCACATGCAACCACAAGCCGCAATCAAATTTTTGCATTTTTTTTTTTTTTTTGTTCTTAGAAATATGTATGACATGAAATATGAAACATGCATATGTAACCTAAAAATTGGTTACTGTGCTGCAGTGCTGTTATCAGATGCCTCTTATTTCCAACAACAAGAATTACGTTTATAATATATGAATTTTGTGATCAGCCTATGTGGGATATAGTAAACATATTCTGGTATTATCAGTTTGAAGATGACTCTTGAAAACGGCAATCATTCAATGGGGGAGAAGCGGCGAAAGGTTATCTTGACGTGGTGAGCTAAGAAAATAAACTTGTGCGCGAAGGCACATGCTTCCAAAAGTTATAAAACATATGCGCTAATTTATATTAGTTTGGGGAATAAGTTCATAGCGTCTTCATATTTTCTTTTATTTTACAACGATTTGTTTGCTGTTTGCCAAAAGGTAAGTATTCATTCGATAAAACTCTTTCTGCCCTACAAAACTATGTCAATTGTGTTTTTGAGTTATTTATTTTTTTATTAGTTTTGAGGCTTAGAAATGGAACACTCAAGAGGCAAAAATTAACATTTTCACACCTGCTCTTCTTTGCTTATCATCGAGGTCAAAACGCTGCCGAAGCAGCCCGGGACATTTGCGACGCGTATGAAGAAGGTGTCATAGGCAAGTATATAGCGCGGGAATGATTTGAAAAGTTGAAATTTAGCTACTTTGACGTCGATAGCACGTCCCACATCGGAAGTTCTTCTGAATTCCGATGAAGAACGTCTCAAAGTACTTTTGAAGGAGAACGGTCGCCAAACCAGTCGTGAATTGACGGAGAAAATGAACTGTGATCATAAAACGATCACAATCACCTTCATTCAATGGGATTTACCGAAATATTGGAGCCAGTCGCCTTCAAATTTCTTCTCAACATCTCGCCCGCCATCGAGCAACACGCGGCCATAAACAGTGATTTTTGTACCGAATCATCAGGGATGATGAAAAATGGCGCTTGTACATCATTACGAAGCAAAGAAAGAAGTGGGCAGCTCCAGAAGATACGCCAAAACCGAGAGTCAAGCCGGATATTCAATCAAAGAAGATCATTGTACATATTTGGTGGGGCTGAGAGAACATGGTGCACTGGGAAAGGCCCGAAAAGAATGCCACGGTCAACAAAGAGCCCAGCTACACCGCGTTAATGAGGCTATTCTGACTGAAAATACCTGATCGACATGGTCAAACCATACTCCTTCACGACAACACCAGGCCCCATGTTGTACAGGTCGTCAAAACCGCACTCCAAGAGTTCGAATGCGAGGTCCTTCAGCATCCGCCAAATTCTCCGAACCTGCCACCGACGGATTAGCATTTTTTTCGCTCCCTGTCAAACCATGTGAAGTGTGTTAGCTTCGATAACAAAGAGGTCCTTAAAAACTGACTCAACATATTCTTTTTCAGCAGACCAGGCGATTTTTTGCCGAGCGGCATCAACAAATTGGTCGAGAGGTGGAAAGAGGTTGTAAACAGCAATGGCGAATATATAATTCATTAACTTATTGATATAATTATTGTTTTTTGTATAAATAAAAGTCTTGCTTAAAACGCTACGAACTTATTCCCCAACCTACTATATTTAAGAATTAAATTGCCAATGACTAAGCCCAAATATTTTTAACGCACTCAGTTTCTTTTTTTTAAGAAATGTGAGCTTAATTGCTATCTTTTCACCGTCAAAAAGTTCAATTCTATTTTCTCGGGTATGGAACAACAAAGAAATACAAAAAAGTTATGTTGCTTATTGTGGCAACCGCTCGCCTTCTTCCTAAATGTCCGGGGTAAATTGTGTGTACGATTCGATATTTTTAAGTGCATGCTTTGGCAGCTCATATTTTTATATAAAATTCCTATTGCTACTGTTTGTTGCATTGACAGATTCAGTACACAAACACAACAATTAACACTCGGCTACAAAGGTTAAATGTGGGAAATTTGTTGTAGTTGTTTATAGTCTGATACATTTGTTCGTAGAAATAAACATATTAATAAGACAAGTAAGGGAGAGCTAAATTCGCTCCAAACCGAACTTTATATACCCGCGCATGTTTGAGTCAAATTTAATTCGGGCTGGCCTTTAATTAAATAAACTCATACGCAATGAGAGTTATAGCTTCTACACACTTAAATTTCTGTATTGTGCATTGGGTATGTCAAGACTAGAATATGCAGCGTTCATTTGGAGGCCTTACGCAAAAATTCAATATAACCGCTTTGAGCGAGTTCAAATTTGTTTTCTATAACTGGCTCTCCGCTCACTAAATTTTTCACTACCACTACCTTCTTACTATTGTCGTTACCAACTCCATTGGCTTTCTTACACTTGAGAACAGAAGATCCATTTTAGCGCGCTCATTTTTCATTAATATCATAACTGACTCTATTGGTTGCCCTTCTCTTTTAGAAAATAACGCTTTTAATATTCCCTCTAGAATTCTTCGCCATTCGTTATTATTTAAAATTACTTTTTCTTGAAGTAGTTATGGTGTCAACGGTCTAAACTTAAACACTAGACTACTGTCAAGCTAAATACATAATTTTGTTCAGTATTCGTTGACATTTCATCATGGAAAGACTTACGCCTCAACAACGTTAACAAGCCGTACAATTGAATTACGAAAATCGACGCTCTGTGAAAAGTGTTAATCGCACGCTTGGGCCAACTTATGGTGCCCATAACCATTTAGCGATGACGCCCATTTTTGGCTTTATGACTACGCAAAATTGTCATATTTGGACTGAAGAGCAATCCAAAGCTATTACATCCATTAAAAACAACCGTTTGGTGCGGCCTATGGGCTGGAGCAATCAACGGACCATATTTCTTCAAAGACGAGGCTAGCGCCAGCGTAACAGTGATTGGCGAATGCTATCGCGCCATTATAAACACATTTTTGTATGCCGGAAATTGAAGCCCGTGATGTGATTTGGTTTCAACACGACGGCGCTAATTACCAAGCAGCACGTGAAACAATAAATTTACTGCGTCGTCATTTCGATGAGTATTTTATCTCTCGCCTCGGACCAGTGGATTGGTCACCAAGATCGTGCGATATCATACCTTTGGACTTTTATTTGTGGGGGTATGTAAAGTCAAAATGCTTTGTGGACAAACCAGCTTCGATTGAGGCATCGAAAGCCAATAGAACTAAATTTATTCACGAGATGCCGACCGAAGTCCTCCAGCGAGTCATTCAAAATTGGGGTTTACGGAAGACCGATTTACGGCGCAGTTGCGCCCAACATTTGAAAGGGATTATCTTTAAAAAAAATTAATGTAATGAATGGTTCTACACAAAAATTATGAAGATTGCCCAATCAATTTGAATTTTCATGGTTTTATTTCATTTTTAAATCTGATACACTTAAAAATTTTTTTTCGACACGTTTCGCAGCATCCCACGCACGTACCCACCGCTACTGGACCAGCTGACGATTGGTTTCGTCATCCATTGGATGGCGTCTGCCTTCAGTATTAAAATCACTCGGCTTGAAATGATGAGATCAAAATGACCCCTGGCTCCCGGACTATTCGGCTGACGGTCTTCCCACCGCTATAAACATAGCTGCCCATCATTATTATATTTTCATATGTGTCCAAAATTATGTAAGCAAATTTCAATCGGCATAAAGTAGTTTTACTTTTTAATTTATTTTACAAGTTGAGCTGACGTGTTTTCCCCCCTCTACCGTGCAGCTGACTATTTTTTTTATACTACTAAATGTCAAGAATACATGAAACAAATTTCAGCCGGTATAAAATGAGTTGGTAGAACTTTTTTTTCGACACGTTTCGTACCCTCCCACAATCACACCCACCGCGAGTGCGCCAGCTGACGTTCACTTTCGTTATTCATGAAAGCTAAATCACAAGTATAGTCAAGAATTTAAGGGTATAAAAACGAGTCCAAAATCGACCCCTGGCTCCCGGACTATTAAGCGTTCCATTTCTAGACGGTATGTATGCATGTAAGTATGTAGCAGCTGTTTAGTTCTTCTTCATTCTTAGCATGACAGTCCTGGGTGGACCACAACTATCTTTCTGCAGAGTTCTCGACCCGCTGTTAATCGCCACCAGTTTTTTATGTTCATCTCTTTGAGGTCATCGATAATCGAATCTATCCATCTTTTCTTTGGTCTTCCCTTAGTTCGCTTCGCATACAGTTGCTTCTTAAAGGCACTGTGTGCTATGGCATTCTTTCTACGATGTTTCGCCCCTTTATTAGGTGTTCAAGTTCTAGATTGTATCCAATACGATATGTGCTATCTGCCAACTTGATTGAGCCATATATTTTGCTCGAAATTTTCCTTTCGAATGTTGCTATTTGTTACACGTCATTCATATTTATCGGCCATACTGCTCAGCCGTATGTCAGTATTGGGCGTAAAAGGGTGCATACGTAATTTTTAGTTCAAAAGTGTCAAATGTAACTGACGTACGACGCTATTTGCAAAAGTTATAAATCTAGAGGATAGGGTTATTAACTTTGCGCCACCTTGTATAACAAAGTTTGAGTTTCAAGTCACTGCTGTCCGTTGATTTATGGCAGTTTTTCTCGCTGAAGTGGCATGCCTTTTCCTCCACACAAAACACATGCTCGAATTTTTTTTATATGAAAGAAAAATAGCAGGACCGCCATCAATAAAAAAATTACCAAAAATCAAGGGTATTTGCAGTCACTTAAAATGATAATTTTAAATTCTAAGGGCTATATAGCTACATACCCAGAAAAATTCTTAAAATTCTGGTTAACAAGTTGAACATTTTTGTAGAAAGTTTGAAGCAACGTTATATATTGTTCTTGTTGATGTATGAACTATATTTTTATAGAAAAAATAGTGGTGTCTTTATAATTTTGCATTTGAGGGTATATGAGAAAGAATTGTTTTGTTATAATACGATTTTCCTTATTTTCTGAATTTCCCTTGAATCTCATAAATCAAATAAAGCTCGATTTTTCGACGTATGTATGTACGAAGCGTTTAAATTAGTCTCAGGAAAAGACTCTGAGGCTCGACAAATTTTGCTCTCGCCGTTTAATAATTTAATTTTTATAATACATTTAATGAATTAAAATGTGTAAGCGCGAAATAAATTCTTAAGTAAACTCTCAGAAGCATTTTTTAGTATTATTTTCACTTAGTTCTCTTTTTACACAAATTTTTTTCACACAATTTCTTTTTACACGAATTTTTTTGGAGTTTTGGGAATTTTATGCATTCATATGAAGAGTGTAGCAACATAACAAAAAAAATTTAACGAATCGCAAAACTTATTGATCAACCCATTTAGTATATATCTCGATTCTTTATGCTGTTACTTATGAACACTATTTGAACAAAATTAGAATACCCTTTTCCACAAGTGAGCGGGTATAAAAATCGTACTAAGTTATACCAAATGAACTAGAAAAGTAATGACAGCATGCGGGATGTCGTAAAATACTGTATACCATTTGAAAGCTACAACAAAAAGGGGAGTATAAATATTTCTTTTCTTTAATTTTCTCAAAGGCAATAAAGATTTGATAGTCGGAATACTCAATACTCAATTAGTTAAAACAACAGGAATTAAAAATTAATGATCGCGAAAACACAAAACACAAAAAAACACCAAAAAAAAAAAAACGAAAAAAAATTAAGAACTGTAGCCAAGAAGCAGTTCTTGGAATATATAAATCAAAATTTCTGTTTAAAAATAGATTAAATTTAATAAGCTGAGTACTCTCAGTGAAGAAGAGTAGCGCACATTTTTTTTTTTTATTTAAATTAAAAAAAAAGAAAATTTTATAATTTATGCTTTGAATTTAAAGCGGTAATTATCAATAATTTGGTTGGTTGGTTGGTGTAGGTGTTGTCTGAGCGACACAGTCCAAACCTAATTAGCACAAAAGATGCCATTTCGTTATACAACTTGTAGAACCACAACTTTTTATTGTCGAACCATCTTGATTTGACTATAAATCTGTCTATGTCATCACATAGATAGTGGAAAACTGTTGCTCGAGATTCTTCTTGATTGCAGCTTCTACATTTATCGTTGAAAGGCCACCCTATCGCCCTGGCATGGTTTCCAAAAGGCCAGTGACCGGTTATTGTTCGGGGAATTTTAAAAATGGCTTTCTTTACAATTCGTCAGTTTTGGATTTATTGAAATTGGGCTAAATTTTTTTAGTTATTTTGCAGGTATCCGTGTAAGTCCACCTGTCAATGGCCCGCTTCTCGATTAGCGATAAGGTCTGCCTTTTGCACACTCCTTTCTACTGCTTCTGATTCGTTATAGGATGCCCTCTGTCTTTCAAATTCATCAGCTTTCTCAATTTAATTTATTAAGGAAATGCAAATTCTATATTCGGTAGGTAATACAAATAGATGTATGACGAAGCCCATGGGAGACGTAACTAGACAGGTCTGACCTGGAATGTATTGTAACTTATCTAGGTCTTGTATTTATCTCCATCGACCTTTGGTGCCCCCACCGACCACTGCCTAATAGAAATGCATGGGAAACAAATGGCGCTTTCGTCTAATGACTTCTGTCGCAACTGTAAGAACGAGGAGGTAGTAGAGAGTGTTGAACACTGCCCCGATTATTTCCTATATTATATTATTGAAGATATTGGAGAGCGTTAAACACTTTATCTGCCACTGTTCCTGCTCTTGCCAGGATGTGACACTGGTGGCTTAACTCTTACTGCTTTGGTTGGCTGGCAAACGTAAAATCCGCAGTCATACTTAATGCTTTTTTCTTAGTTTTTTTTAATTTTTCTTTTTATTTTTTTTAAGTTCTTTTTACAGATCTTTTCTCATCTCCTTGAGAAATAGAGGGCAAAACTTAAGTCCCAGCAAGTGTTACGTTATCATAATGGGTTCCAGGCCAAAGTGAGCCCCTCTACACCTATAAGGTTAGTAGCTTAAGGGGTTGCATTAGGCCGGGTCGATTTGTGGGGAGGCAAAAAAATCGCCCATTGCTCTGTGAAAATCATATTTAGGGATCAAAATAAGAAACTTTGCCGAAGGAACCATACCTCTAAAACGAATTCTGATGTCCTCCAATTTGGGTCGAACTTTTAGTATCTTTCGTGGGGAGGCAAAAAATCGCACACACAGAGCAATGAGCGATGTTTAAATCGACCCGCCCTAGGTTACATACATCCAGAATTTTCAAAAAATCTATTTTTTTTTTAATTTTTTTAGTTAAAGGCGTGTTTCTGTGGTAGTCGATTGTAAAAATTCCCCAAAATATGAGGTTATTGTGCAAAATGTAACTGCCCGACGACAGTTTGATGCGCACAGCGAAATGCACTTGAAAGTTCAAACTCGTTTCTCTCAAAACTACTTTTTCCGGCACGGTCTGCGTGATAACTCATACAGTTTTTAATATTTTTTGATGCGGTGTTTTTTTCGATACTCGAAAGTGTTTTCTCTATAGCCTGTCGTGCCGGATTTTTGATATTTTAATTAAAAAATTTGATAAACATTATTAAAGTGCGACTTCTATGAGGTAAACCGCATACATTTTTTTTTAAATCCGTAAATTGCAAACGTTTTCGAACTTCAAAAATCCGGCTAGTCAACTATAATTACATTTTGTTTTACAAGAATTTGTTTACTTTTTATCGATCCATTAATATTTCAAGGAGAAGTGATGCAGACCGTGGAGCAACTTTTTGTTCATTGTACTTTGGGTCACGTGATTTTTCATATACTAACGACAATTGATGCAGACCGTGGAGCAACTTTTTTTTATTGTTCTTTGGGTCACGTGATTTTTTATGTACTAATTTTTGTAAAGAAAAATTAAAATAATTTTTTTTATATAGTTTAAGTACTAATAAAAAATAGACACATTTTTTTATTTATTTCTATTGTTATCCCTTCTAAACACAGTTTTTCTTTTAGCGCTTTTTTGGCGCTGCTGGGGACGTACATATGTAACCTCTTAAGCTTTTGTGCAATTTTTTCGCGAATATTTTTGCGCGCTCAACTCATATGAATAGCTATTACATGTAATTGCTTATCAAAGATAAAAATCATTTATTTCACACCCTTTAAAAAAACATAAATTAAAACGAGCGCCTCTTATGAAGTGCATTGATAACTCGTAAACAAAGAAAAAAAAAAAACACAAAAACAATCAACTCAATTTTCAATTTCGTTAAAACTTTGTCAGAAAAATTTATAAAATATAGTAAAACTTTTTCAATTTCTTATTTCTTGCATTATTTGCAAAAATAAAACCAAACGTATCGAAAAACACAAAAAACCAAAAAGCTCCACTATACCTTTTATTTCTTAGCACTGTTCAGTTCAAACTGAGTATTTTTGAAGAATTTATAGCAAAATTTAGCGCCAGCACTTATTCGAAGTAGATTCGATACTGAATTGCTGCGTATTGCTGCAGTTTAGTTTTAAATTCTCTGCCGCGATTGTCCAGTGCCAGCCGGAACAATCGCTACAGCGAGCAGTGATGATAATGGCTAAGCAGATGATCCGCCAGAGAGGAGTGGACATAGCGGGTTGGTGCGTGTATAATGTCACTCTATGTTTTTGAAGTTCATTTACGTATTTTTTCTTTTTATACTTATTAATCTTCAAATTCTGATTGTGCTCGCTTGCTGCTCACTTAAGCCCCATTCTCTGTGTTTCACATGAATGCCGGTTTCTCACTTTGCCTCTTTCTTACCGGACACTTATTTCGTATTCATTATGAAATTAACACGAAATTTTTGCAATAATAAAAAAAGTGTGCTGCTTGTCGCTTCTATTAATTAATAGTGAAAAAAAGTTTTTTTTTATTCTCCCATGACACTCGTGCGCTCCGTCTCTTTTGCTTTGTTATTTCGTTCATTCTATAGTGTGTATTTTATGTTTGGCCTTTCTCTATCTATGGCAAATTACTTTTCAATTATAATTCGCTACTTTGCGTGTTTATGACCAATACAGTATTGTGCATAAATTAAGCAACTTTTTTCTCAAGTCAAAGCTTCGCTCCTATTTTTGCTTGGTTTTTTGAATTTGAATTGTTTTTGCACGGACAACTTTCAGCGAGTATCAGAAATTGATGGTACTACAAGAAAAAGTTAAAACATTGATTAAATTACAAAAACACATTTGATCGCAATAAGAAAGCTATGCAAACTTAAGCACTTCTTTCTTATTTTCAACCAATTAGTCAATTCTTTTTGATTATTCATACAATAAGTCGCCCGCCCTGAGAAGAACACAAACAACGCTACACTTCTTATGTTCTTGAGACAAAGACCAAGAGGACAACAAAAAGACAACATCATGAAAGGCATTTAAAAAAAATAAGTCGCGCGTACACTTCTGTTAGGTGTTTGGCCCAGTTCCTCTTCCTACATGTGCTATGCTGATGTTGTTTCACAACTAAAGGAACCTACAGTTCTAAGCCGACTCCGAACGGCAGATGGTTTTTGTGAGGAATTTTTTTATGGCCAAAATTTACTTGGAGGTTTAGCATTGCCTGACGACGGACGATCACTATTAGTATAGTATTTTTCTATCATTTCATGACCTAAAAGGTATACTTTCCGAAAAAGAATAAAAAACAATCAAATGAAACGGATTTGGGAAAGTGTTAATACGGGCATATCTGATCACCTTTTTTTCTAATTTATTATATGGGGTCTTAAGCGAATGGTATTTAAGTTTACTATAGGTTAGGAAAAAATTTTCATATATTTAAAAAATTAAAATTCATAGACATATTGCATATGCATTCAAATTAATAATGCATTCAAAAAATATAAATTAATATTTCGGTATTAAACTTGTTGAGAAAACTTTGATATGAATAGGGGTTGCCACGCTAATAATGTAAGTAACTGTTTCAAAACCTTTTAAATCTTGACATATTTATTTTATTTTAATAAGCACATCACACAAAAAGATAAACTTTGAGCAAAATTTAATCTAAACGCACTTCAAAAAAAGGCTGCCACATATAAAAAAAAAATAATATTAACGAATTATGGATATTAAAAAATATATATTAATATAAAATATTAACATAAGACTTTTTCGGGAAGTTTAAATGTTGGAACACTTTTCAACAGAGCTGCCATATTTTATGAAATAATTATTAAAAAATAATATGGAAGTAATATATTTTAATAGTTTATTAAAGATAAACTTTAATATTGACATACTTTTAAACAGAGTTGCCACATTTATAAATTATTTTTTTATTAAATAATATATTTTGATAAGCACGTCAAGAAAACTTTAATCTGAAAACCCTTTAGAAAAGGGTTGCCACATAAAAAGCCTCTTCCAATGAAAAACCAAACAAAGCATCGGATGAGACAGCCAAAACCGCTTAAGTTGTTATCCCGCCAATTAAGAAGATACTTTAGCTGCAAAAATTGAAGTTGCTACAGTGAAAGCAAAGTATTATCAAAAAAATTGCGCTGCCGCTTTGCTGCGAATATTGTTACTGCGACGGCATAGCACCAGCGATTTATAAAAAGCCAGAGTTTAATTATCATAACTAACCAGCGCCAGTTGGGCACACCAAGTGAAGTCAAATCCTTCTCCACCTGATCTTTCCAACGCAGAGGAGGCCTTGCTCTTCCTCTGCTACCGCCAGCTGGTACTGCATAAAATAATGTACTTTCAGAGACGGAGCGTTTGTATCCATTTGGACGGCATGACTCAGCCAAAATCGAATTTTTGTCCGAATTGGTTGGTATTCAGAAAAAATCTCTTTCGTATACGACACATACATTTTGCAAAATGGTTTAAATTATTATACAATTTTTCTATCGGTTTTGGATTTTATTTATTGGTACCTAGCAATTTGGGGCATTCTAATACATATCCAGCCGCCGCAGCGCTGCGCTCGCCGTTTAGCGCATGTGCGTCGTGTAGCTACATCTGTTGGGAAGCCACAGACGCTATTATGGCCTCCACCTATGCAGAATACCGCCAACTGTGAAGTGCGTGCTGTAATACAGTTTCTCTGTGCTCAAGGCTTCAAATCAGTTGGCATTAATCATTAAATCAGTGAAGTGTATGGTGAAAACATTATGAGTGAAGGAATGGTGAGGAAATGGGTTAGGGCCTTTAAAGATGGCCGCACAAACATTCATGATGAGGAGCGCAGTGGGAGACCTTCAGTCATTACCGATGAACTGATTCAAAAAGTGGACTGTAAAATGAAAGAGAACAGACGATTCACGATTTTGTCCTTAGCTGAAAAGTTTCCTGCTGTCTCAAGAAGTGTTCTTTACGACACGATCAATGCAGCAGCGTACAGTACGACTCTACAAAAACTGGGCCGCGCAATTCAAAACAAAAGGCGTGGCATGCTGAGCTCAGGTGTCGTTTTGCTCCACGATAATGCCATACACAACAAATCGAGCACAAAACCTTATCACTTCTTTTAGCTAGGAACAATTGGACCACCCCCATACAGTCCCGATCTAGCGCCCACCATTTTTTTGTGCACTTGAAGAAGCATCTGGCGGGGCAGCGCCATTCAAATGATGACAAATTGAAAACGGCTGTAAAGCAGTCGTTGTCTAATCAAGCAGCAATCTTCTTTGACGATGGCATTCAAGAGCTGGTCCCAAGATACGATAAATACCTCAATAGCAATGGGAATTACGTAGAAAAGTAGAGTAAAGTATGGCTTGAAAGTGAATTAATTATTTTTGGAAAAAATTTACTTGTTGTTTTTTCATGTCAAATAATAGCTTAAAAGGAGTAGTTGCTTAGATTTTACACAGTACTGTTAATTTAACCTCGACCCCAGCATATGCGGAGGAATTAGCGCTTTTTGCAAAGACCAACCATAAAAAATTCGTTCCTCCAGTAATTTATATTCCATCATAATAATGAAGTAGTAGTAGAAAAAAGTAATAAGAATTATTTCATTTCCATTTTTTTGTTTTGCCACTTTAATTGTTTTATTGCATGAAACAGTATTTTTCTTTTATTAAAGCTAAAAATATAAAACACTTATTTCTCATAGTTTCTACAACAAATATCTAAAGGTCATTTAGCTAAGCATTTTTGTTCCTTATTTTTTAGTAAATACTTTGTTATTAATGCAGCCAAAAATATCATATTCCTATACATTACTTATACTTTATACTGCAAATGTTGCCAAAGCAACTTAATTCTACGGGTCAAATTGCCTTCTTCAAGTGCGGATTAAATAATCAGAGCTACATATAAAAATGAAACCGGTCTGCCACCTCGTTTAGCATCAAATAGGTCAGAAAGTTATTTGACAATTCTGACCAAACTCACTAACTCTTAATTCCTGTCCTCCCTGATGGGACATAGGGCCTCTACAAAACGCTTCCAACGGTCACGATCCTTCGCGATGACTTTTTTTCTACTGCCTTGCGGATTTCAATCGAGTGCTTGCCAGCATATTTCTGTGGGATCCTTTCGAAGAGATTGGCCAAGCCACATTTGAGTTGAAAATTCGCAGCCTCGTATGTGTGGAAATCCGTAGAAATTATGCTTCGCAGGTAGGTGAAGTTGTTGACGTTTTGAATGCTGGAATTCATAACGCTAAAGCTACTGCTTGGCTCCGCGACATTTACTTTAAGTGGTTTAGTTTTTTCCCAGTTAATCTTCAGCACTACTTTCTTTGATTCTTCCAAACTCACTATATCACCCATCAATTTCCTTTTCGCATAGAAATAAATATTTTTCATGCAATCCAAGGCGGATCTGATATATAATAATTTTTCTTTTATTTCCATTTCTAAGGGTGCTGCCATCTATTTGTATTTAAAAAAAGTAATTTTTTGTAAATAATCATGAGTACTACTGCATACATATGAAAGAAACATTTTTTCATAAGCACATTTTTTTATAGCCTTACCATCTGAATTTTAGTGCGAAAATAGCAACTCACATTTCACTTGATTATTAAGCTAGAGACACCTAATGGGAGCTTTAATGAACAATGATTTTAGCTGGTGTTGCCACTCTTTTGGAAATTAAAAAAAAATTATGAAAAATTATATTAATTGTTATAGCATACAGTCAGCGGCAAAATAAAGTGTACATCACGTAATGATAAATTGTGACTATTTATTTACTTTGTAAATTCAATTATTTTTTTTAATATAGTTCATGCTACAACAAGAAGCATATAAAGCAAAGTTTTGAACTTTGTATAAAATTTGTAAAAATTCGGCATGTTTTCATCAAAACTCCAAATTTTTTCAAGTAGATCAAAAATCACTCTGATTCAAGGCGAATCTATTAAAGGTGGTATCATTGCTCTGTGAAAATCGTATTCTAGGGATCAAAATAAGAAACTTTGGAGCACTCTAAATGGGTCAAAGTGGGATTTTTCGTTCGACCCAAATTGGGGGACATCAGAATTCGTTTTAGAGGTATGGTTCCTTCGGCAAAGTTTCTTATTTTGATCCCTAGAATATGATTTTCACAGAGCAATGGGCGATTTTTTTGCCTCCCCACAAATCGACCCGGCCTACTCGACATGTAATCTCTGGAATATTGACTATATTATATCAGATTCTTTATGAGGTTTGCACTTCGATCTCATAGTCTATTGTGCCCTCTACTCAACACAGCACCTCATCCAGACGTGGTTCCCTTATTAATGGTTGTACCCTCCCAGTAGAGATTTCGCCTGGCATAGTCCCATAGTTTGGTGCTAGCAAACCTCGTTTAGCCCTAGGCTTAGCCCCTACTAAGCGTTTCCTTGATGGTGTGTTGTCACATAGAAAGGAAAAGCTCGGGTCCTATTAAAGGTGAGGCCATAGCCTCTCTCGCCTGGTCGTCCGCTATTTCGTTTTCAGTTATACCGCTGTATTCTGGGGCCCAAATTAGAGCGATGCGAATGTGCGTTCCTAATAGATTAAGTTTCTCGATACACTCAAGGACCAGTTAGGATTTGATCGCACAGAACGATGGGACAAAGAATGCCGCCTGACTGTCACACTTCGCTCATTCCGGAAATTTCTGTCTAAGTTCATCTCTGCACATAGACAAATGACACACGAGTACATCTCCGCTTGGTAAACTGCCCATTGACACAGAGTGCTTAGTTCTGAGACCATAAATTCCAGCGCCTATGCCTTCTGGGGCCTTCGAGCCATCTGTGTACCAGTGCAGGTACACTCCTGGAGTTTCTTTTCAAAAGCAGGTCTACTCCAGTTTAACTTATTTTTTAGTTCAATTCTGAGCTTATTTTTGAATTTGATTACTTTAGTGATATCATCTTTGGGTAGCTGGGTGAGTGGGAGCTTCCATGCACTTCTGGCATCACTTTTTCTCTGCCAAAGTCTTCCCTGGTAATATTCAGCAGGGTATGCTTGGCTGATTACTGAATAACTATATGAAGTGGTGTCAGCTCAAACATTACCTCCACCGCAGCTGTAGGGCAGGTGCACCTCGGTCCAGTGATGCACACGCATGCTAAGCGCTGAAGCTTAGTAGCGCTGCCCGCACCGTCGAGATAGTATTGAGAGTGCAGGATGACGACCAATTATTCAACCAATTTTATTTTTGAATAACTTTTTTACTAAATAGGAAAAAAAAACCATTTCGAGTAAGGAAATCTTTATTTTGACCTTACGCGCTCAATTGCGTGTCTGTCAAGTTCACAAGTGTCAAATATGATTAACGTACGGCGCCATTTGCAAAATTATAAGTCTTCCGAAGGGGGAGGAAAAAAACCAATAAAGTGTAGTTTATATACCAAATTTACCTCCCTATTTGTTCGCAGCTGTGCTTATATATTTATATACATTTTGCACACCCAACTACTTGAATTACAATTATTAATTGCCCTATAAACAAGGAGATCACATACCGAGTTCGTCAAGCAATCGATTTTTTATTTATTATAGCATTTTTTGCGCCAAAATGGTTTGCCTGCGTAGACAAATGCTATTCAAACACAATTACAATTTTCTATTATGAAAAAATATTTTATATATTTTTATTTATTCAACGCAAGTTTGCCGTCGCCTATGTGCGCTATTCGCTATTAATTCTTTATGCAAATCAGGTACTGTTTGCGTGGTGGTTCGCCAGGTGTTTTGAAAATATGGCAAAATTATTTAGTAAACCAACTACAACAAAAGATAAATGTGCAATTTTTGGGTATAAAAAATAAAGTAACTGAAGGCGAAAAAATTTTAAAAATAAAATAGTAAATAAGTGCGGAATTCGGATTTGGCAGGCGGCGATATTCTTAGAAAAAAAATCCGTGCTAATTTAATGTTAATTATTATTATTATTTTAGCAGTCTTAATTCCTTTCTCTGCAAATATTTGCACAACTTTTTTATTATCATTACTATTGAAATACTGCTACCTGCTCACAACTACCAAGTCATTGCTGTTGTAGAAATGAAAACAGGGAAATATCGATATGGCCGCATCGTTTGCAAATACAAAACAAAAAACAAAAAAATAGGTGTGGCCTGATAAGGTTAAACAAAAATTTATTTCATACTCACCAAGTCTGAAAAAAATTGCTGAGTAGTAGGATTAGAGCCATCTGGTTAGTTGAGTGCGCGTGTGGGCACTTGCCGCTACGACTATTTTATTTGCAAAAATTGGAGGATTTAGTTATCAGCTGAGTTGCGTATATCAGAGATTTCCAATTTTTTTGTACTGCGCCTATCTTTCTAGTCTAAATTAATTTCCAACGCCCTTCTAGAAGGAAATACCTGTAAAAGCGCATTGCTATACCAGTTGCTAAAATGACTTTATTTTAGAAACATAACATAACAATATATACCTATGAAAGGAGACGTTCAGCTATTAGTTCATAGATGTCGCTATGAGTATTTTTAAATCTTCCCAAATGTCTTGTTTTTTTCGTCTGTCATCTGTCAACAATATTCAGTTTTAAAATTGTCAAATTTCGTGCCTTCAAACTACGATTTGCGGACATCATTGAGAACCGAAAAACCACTTGTAAAATGCTGCTCTCCCGGTTCAAAAGGAAGTCTTTTTTGCATCGAATCGTTACGGGTGATGAAAAATGGGTGTATTTCTTCAATCCCAGGCGTAAACGATCATATGGTCCGGCCGGCCACAAGCCAAAAACAATGACCAAACCAAATCGCTTCGGCCGCAAGGCAATGCTGTTTGTTTTCTGGGATCAGCGTGGTATGATGTGGTACGAGCTATTAAAATCAGGTGAAACAGTTGGCGGTGCACGCTACCAACTACAATTGGCCGATTTGAACAGCGCCATACACCGGAAACGCCCAGAATATGCCGATCGGCGTCACAAAGTAATTTTTCTTGATAACAATGCACCGCCACATGCACCACCACATCGAACAAGAGCGACCCGGGAATTGGTGGAGACGTACGATTGGGAACCGCTGGTGCATACGGCTTACTCACCAGACGTGGCGCCTTCCGATTATCATTTGTTTGCATCGATGGGCCACGCACTTTCCGAGCAGCGCTTCAATTCTCACGAAGAAGCAAAAAAATGGCTCGATGATTGGCTTGCGGCCAAAGACGGCGAATTTTTTTGGTGCGGCATCCATAAATTACCTGAGAGATGGGAGAAATGTGTCGTTAGCGATGGCTATTATTTTGAAGATTAAATTTGTAACCATTTTTTGTTAATAAACGTTTGAAATTGAAAAAAAAGTCTGATTTCATAGGTAAATACTAAAGAAGTTTTATTATTTTACAGTAAATATGGCACTTAACTAATTGAAAAATATCAAATTGCTTGTTTGGTTATGATTTCCCAAATGGGGGCTTAACATTCGTTTTGATTGATTTAGCACTATTTTTCGCCTCGATTACTGCAACTGCTGAAAAGCTGTTTTACGCAATGAGGTAGGGCGCCGCTCAAAATGCAATCGTGAAATTTGTTCACCAATTAAAAATAGAGTATCATTTTAATGGAAAATATCCAGTTTTTGATTTGAATATAATTGAATTGAACTTTGAAAACTGTTTCTATTCAAGCTCGAAATGCACAACTTCTGCCAATTTATTTGCTGATATTTTTGCTTTAATTCTGAACTCGTCTTGGACTTGGGTTCTGACGGGCCTTCTAAGAATTATTCGTTTAATTTTGAGTTATTGTGCTTATTGGTTACTGACATCGTCAAAATTATTAGGCACCGCATCAATAACTGAATTTTCAAAAGGAACGTAATGATCTTTTATCAAAAAATCTGTACAAATGAAAGGAATTTGCGATAAAAACATTAATATTTAGTAGGTCCACGCTTTGCTTTGATAGCAGCAGCTGGGGCATGCTGCGTTCAAGCTTTGCAAATTCGGATGTACTTATGGTGCTCCATTCGTGAATTAAAGCATTTGTCAAGGCTGTTGGCGATGTTATGCTGTGTTCCTATATCTTACATTTAAAAATAGCCCACATGTGCTCTGGAGACTGCGCTGGCCAATCTAACAAAACAATGTTATTGTCCCTAAACCAACGCATCGTAGTCACTAATTTGTGACAAGGCGCATTGTCTGGTAGGAATTGAACTCTATCTAAATTAGTATTGCCGAAAATGCGCGTTAACGAAGGCAAAAGTACAGTTTCTAATACATTTATGTACTTTTGACTGTCCGTGCGACCATGCAATAGGTATGGTTTTCCACGGAAACAAGTCGCCACTCGAATGTTACACCAGAAAGGGGGAAAAGTGGTTTTATTATATTTGTATTATTTCCTGGAAATTTGACTAGGGTAAGAAGCTGTGGTTGTTGATATTTTTAAATGATGTAAACTAAGCCTGTCGCGAAGTTCTTTTCATTAGACTACAGAACATCGACCAATCTTTCGCCTTAACATTTTGTTAACAGATAACCCACTCTAACCGATTTTCCCCTTTATTTTCTGAAACCCCCGGCTTCTTTTGGGCTCTTCAAATAAGACTTCCCTTTCTCACTTAGAACTAGAGTTCTCACTATTTTGTCGTAACAAATTTAACTTTTTTAGGCATTTAGGCAATAAAAGAAAATCTTTATTTTTATCCGTTTGATAGTTAATTTTGCTCTAAATATTATTCATACCTTGACCACAAATTTTAAAATGCCTAAATATTTTAAGTATACATTTAAAAATGCAACTTTTAAGACTTTACACAAGTTTGCAATGGCTTTTCCCATAAAACAACTTATTGTTGTAATCGCAGCCGAATGGGTGACAATTACAGGGTCCGGCACTCGAAGTGTAACCAACTAAAAAGGCCATAAATTTAGTTTGGAAAATTAAATTTATTCGATTCAAAGTAAAAAATGTGTGAAAATAATACAAAATTAAGAATCCATATACTTTAACTCGATATGATCACCGATACCTTGACTATGGCCTTGAGACGGTCCAGAAACGAATGGCAAGCTGCACGAATGTGACTTCAGGTATTTTGGCCCACTCGCGGGCAATGGCTTTTTTCAGCGCCTCGAGACTGGTGAATCTTTCAGCTCTATAAAATGGCCAAAGAGAAAAATCTATCGGATTCGCATCTGGTGAATTTGAGAGTCATTGTGTGGACGTTATGAAGTTCGGAACGTTGTTTTTTAGCCATTCTTGGTTCACTCGAGCTATGTGAGACGGTGCCGTTTCCGTTTGAAACGTTCTTGATCTGCCATTGAAATGTTTGCCCACGGCTTCAAAACAACCTCCAGAATACTTTCCCGATGATATTTCGCTTTTACCTTGACGAGAGGCTCGATGAAAACGATTGGACCGCCCATCTGCAATTACAACGATCCAAACCATTACCTGTAGCGAGTGCTGCCTACTGGTGGCCAATGAATTCTCGTATGAACGGTCAGTAAAATAAATGCTATAGTTTTGGGAGCTTGCGGATTGTTCGGAAATTGACCGCTTTCGGCCAAGCGAGGCAGCTCCTTTGCTCTTTCGAGTCTGACTTGTTACTGCTTTGGTGTGAGATCATGCGCATTTTGAATCTTATAAGGCTTGACTCTGAGATAATTTTTCAGTATGCGGCGGATGCTACGGTCAGTTATTCTCAGTTATTTCCCACTTGATTGGACGGGACGTTTCGCTCTGTTTCGCATTTAATGACCACCTCCATGACGTTTTGCGATGCTACCAGTATCATTGTAACGAGTTAAGGCGCGATAAACAAGAACTTTATTTATCTTAAAGTTCTCGAGATCACAAACAATCGCTGTTTGTGATTTTCCAGCTAAATATAATGCAATCCCACTATTACGTTTTAAATCCATAATAGTGCTCGCCCCCGGGTAGGCAATCGCAAATTTCCTAAGTATTTTAGTTTTTCCTAAAAGGTCATCTGCCGTTCGGAGGCGGTATAAAACTGTAGGTGAGCGCCAATTATAGACAAGTACGATTATATCAGCGAATGGTTATGAATTTCATGATTTCTGATATTGCAACGCTTGAGGAAGTTGTAGGGGAGAAATTCAATGTTTTTAGCGGCTTATACATCTCATCTTATACGCGACTATTTGAACAATAACGACATGACTACAATCTAACAAGCTCGATGTCTTGTTCCCCCGAATTGAATTATTACTTACCATAAGGCGTTTTGAGAGGATTGAGTTGATAAAAGAGGAATCGACGTAAGAGCTGTTGGCAATTGCAGAATCGGGTCATAAGAAATGTTTTAAGGATTAAAGAAAACTTCAAAATACTTGTATTGGATATCATGGAGTTTATTTTGAAAACACCGTTTTTAAGGGATCATTTTTTTGAAACCCCTCAGATATGACAAGACACATTTTCAAATTTCGCGGAGAGCCAAAAATCGCCGAACACACAAAACACTTCTCTTATTTATGCCGCTCACAAACAAACTCAACCTTCTATAAAACTTCTAAAACCGTGAACATATCTTCGAGACTAGTGTACCAACATAAAAAAGAAAATAATAATCGAAATTCGAATGTACGTAGCCCGCGAAATTTGAAAATTCGCCTTATTTTTTGAACACACCTCGTATATAACATACGCCGTGCTCGACAACAAAGAAATATGTAATAGTTATGCATAATTTTTGCACGTAGACGTTCGTTAACACCAACAAATTATCCACTACACAAAAGTTAAGAGAGCAAAGTGACAGTTCGATTCAAGACTGGCGTGCATTTTTAGCCTGCAAAAATTATCCATCACAAAAACTGATAATTAAACCTTTTGTAAACAAAAAAATTAATATTTTGTAAAATCCGCTCTCTTGTACACTGCTGCCCGCGCCAGCGTGAAATTTTTAATTTATAGTTAGAAACAGAAAGATGGAGAATTAACAACAAAAAACGATAATTTATAAGTATATGGTAATTTTTTGCACAATACAAATATTTTCAAACGATGCCAGCTCATATGACTTCTTCTACCGGTTTTTGCACGTGATGGTACATTTTGGGTTCGTTGACTTTCTCGCTTTTTCTGCTTTTTGGGAGAAAATTTCCGCTTTCGCTCTGGATTTGAATAGGTGACTAATGATGACTAGTTTTGTTATCGAACACAACTATAGCATAGCATAGAATAGTATATTTTAAAATAAAATAAATAGCTCTTAAGGGTGTAGAGCTCGAAAATTAAGGGTATTTTTAGTACTGTTTTTTTATAATTAAAAATGAAACACGATATATAAATTTTTTAGGCTTTTTATTTAACTTCTTTTCGATACAAAAAAGAAACATTTTTTTTTATAATTTTTTTTCATAATTTAAAAATAGCGCTGCAGTTGACCCTCCTGAAAAATTGGACCTGAAATGTGTTGTCCATTTTGGGTTTTCTATTTATTTTTCTTAAAACACAAAACCAAAAAAAAATGAATCAATATCCGTACTGGAAAAAAAATAAAAAACATTTGACACTCCAAAAATCGGTTTTTTTTCAGTCTTTTAATCAAAAAAATACGAAATAATTGAAATAATAATATGATTCTAGTACGATTCGGTGTTAAATAGTTTTTTTTTTTGTTTTTGACAACACGAGGCCGAAGAAAGTTGTTTTGAGATAATTGAGTTTAAAGTTTTGAGACTGTTTTAAGTTGACTCGACCTGTTGACCGGCCGGCTGTTAAATCGAAAATATTGAGAATATCCTTCCAAAAATTTGACAGTGTATTCTTAAAAGCCTACACTTTCGAAATATCTAGACGTCCCGACCAAAAAAAAGTTTTTATTCAGTAACTTTATTGCTCGTATAAGCTTGCTACTTATTTTAAAATTTAGGATTCTGTACGCCTATACCAGTGCAAAGGAATAAACCCAGAAAGAAATAAATATTACAAACTTCCCAAAAAAGTTTAAACCGTGACTCTTGCTAATTTTTCTTCCCCCGCAAATATCACCACAACTAAAAAAAAAGACACATAAAATGTCAAACTTTAATATTTAACATATTTTTAAACATATATGTATTTTTTTAATTTCTATTAACCTCTTAATACCAGGTGTTTAATCCAAACCAACACATCTCTGCATTGTCTTTTAAGTTTTGAAAAGCGAAAGAAAGATAATGCAGGAATGAAAAACCGTGCGAACATCGCTATAAAAGATTAGTGTTTTAATAACTATCAGCCCGAAATGTGTCCAATAGGAATTTATACAAATAAATTCAACAGCCAGGTGCACTCCAACAAATTGGAAATTTACAAATTTAAACAGATTAATATACAAACATATTTGTGTAAATAATTGTTACAATACCGAAATTGGCCACATATCATCGGCATACCCCCGATACCAGGGAATATAATATATGGCAGTTTTTTTTTTTTAATTTTTGTGCGCCAGCTTCTTTTGCCTTCCATACGATAAAAATATAGACAAACAAATACATTTTCTCCCCACGCTTATTGTTCCAGCTGTACTCTTTGAAGTGCAAACGGCATTAGTAATTAATTTTCTTCATTTGAAATACTGTTTGTTTTTCATGCAAAGCTAAAAATAAAAAAGGAATTATTGTGAGCAATGGAAATCTTTAGTTGGATCGTTAGCTCCCTAGTTCACAAGTGTCAAATATTGTTGACGTATGACGCCGTTTGCCTAAAATAAAATTACCATGTCACTTCTAGCCCTCATAATCCACATGCTTCATTCTAAGACATTTTTTTTTTAATAAACCAGACCTTCTGACCAATCTAATTGCTTATATATCCTACTAGTACTTAAGGCTTTTTGCATATATACGTTCATCCTTGCCTGGCTGTGGTTTGTGAAAAGCAATTTTGCATCTTCTATCCAGCTGTCTGATTGCATGTTACGTTTATACTAAACAAGTTCTTTGAATCTCTAATCCAGAAGACTTCCTTCTTTATAACAATTTTGGACACTATGATTTTTGAACAAACTCGATTTTTTTTGCATTTTCTTAAAGTAGATATATTCAAAAATATGTAAAAAAATGTCTACTTAAAATTTTGAAAACTGACGAAGTTATACCCAATACAATAAGTGCAGGTAGTGAGTTACAACGGCCAATGAAAACTTTAAACGCGTTTTTCTCAAAACGACTTTTCTGAACACGGTGGCCTCGATTTCTCGAAGACTTATGAACCGATTTTAAAAGTCCAAAAATTAATATTTTTTCAAGCCTTTCAAAAACAAAAAAAGGGTAAAAACACAACCTCATTTTTCAAACCTGCACCATTTTCTCGAAAAACAATAAAAAAAAAAAACCCGCCACGTACGACGATAGCCATTGATGTATATATAGGTTAAGATTTTTTTCGGTTTTTTGCTTTCAGATGATTTCTCATCGTGGCCACCAGGGTGCATCAGTTTTTTATGTCATCATTGCATTAATATTAATAACAATTGTAATTTTTAATAAAATTTGTGTCGTATAGTTGAATATATGTTAAATAAATTATAATTTGTTCGATCCTGAAATAATCATCCCTACTTATAAAAAAAATTCATGAAAATCACTTAATTTTCACGCGTTCACAGTGGTGTTCCCCCATAATGTGGCAGCCGATTTTCTGAGTACATCAACAAAATTCTGTGCATATGCTTAAGGCACAGTTCTAAAGTGAACAAATGATTTTCTTACATGGCGGTTTCCAAAAAAAGTATATATGTAGGCATATGAGATGGTAGGTTCAGAATTCGCTTTACAAAATACTTTTGCAATATATCAACTTATTCAAACCAACCAAAACCCCCACCTGTGGTGCGTATGCTATTGAACGACAAACTGCAAGGAAAAGTTGCCATTTAGCTTGAATTGAAATTTCTTTCTTTTTTAAAAGACAAATCCACGAAGCATTGATACCATTTTTTTGTTGCAGCCGTTCTGTTTCCAACATGTTTTTAAAATGCATCGTAGATGTTATTTCCACTCCTGAGTAAGTATATCGAGACACGATCTTTATTTCTTCCTTACTATAATACCACTTCTCCTCTTTACTCAGTTTCCCACCATTGCTGAACACCATTATTTGTGACTTTGAGCAGTTTACTTCAAGGTTCGACAGGTTGCAGTAGCTTTCAAGGTTATTTATCATCACTTGTAGTTTATCTGGGTGATCCGCTAACAAAATTATATCATCCGCATACATTAGAAGTCTAATATTATATGTTTCCCTTCTATGTTTAACCCTCCTTCTAAGCTTTCATGTAAGTCGTTTATGTAAAGAGCAAATATTTAGTATTGGCGATAGTAAGCATCCCTGTTTGACGCCTGAGTTTGTTTTGAATGTGAATCTGAAATTTATGAGCCATTCCATACAACTGGCTTTGTATCGCTGTATATATTCTCTATGAATTTCACTAGTTTTTTTGCAAGAACAATATGGTGCAGCTTACATATCAAGGCGTTTCTTGATACTCTATCAAACGCCGCTTTAAAGTCGACAAAATACGCGTAAACTTTATTCTTTTCTTCGAATTTTAAATGGACAATAGCAGCTAAATTGACTATATTGTCGACTGTGGAGTAATTCTTTCTGGTCCAAGAGATTATTCTTTCTTTAATTATACCCAGCATAACTTTAGGCAAGCAGTTCTTAAATTAAATTACTCTGTAGTTTAATACTAGGGCAGGATCCGCTTTTTTGAAGCCTCTTCTACTTTGCATTTTTCGTAAAGATTTGTGTAGGCACTTACCATAGAAGTAATGAAACTATCGGGGGAATTCTATCAATCCCCTTTGTTTAATTTAACTTTTTTTAGCAAGGATCTAACTATGTCTGGTGAAACAACTGCCCCAAACAGATAGTCAGCGAGGAAGTTATGTGCAAAAAAATGTCCTTGTCATTAGCAGTAGGGCTCAGCAGATTTTCAAAATAAACCTTAAATTCATGCGTTGATATTGCGGAACTTAATTCCAAAGCTTCACCCTTTATCTTCTTAACAAATGTCCAACATCTAGCGTTATTTTTAATGTTGTTGATGTTTTCTATAAACCTGTTATACCATTCTTCTCTATTCCTTTTACATAGTTCTTTAAAATATTTATTTTCTTTTCTTCCATTTAAGTATAAAAATGTTTTTGTTTCATTATAGCTTTCTCTAAGGACACTTAAGCTTTGAAATTACGAGATTCTTGCTTCTTCGCGTGCTTTGTTAAATCACTCATTCTTGCATAACCTTTTTGATTTCCTTTGATTCCTTATCGACGACTGTTCTATTGCTTGTTGGAGATCTTGAATATTAACTTCTTTTACTTTACTTATAATTCCTATATTCTTATTTAAGTTTTCTTGATACTTCTTAATTTTTTTGGATATTCCAATACAACTTTGGCTGCCGCCGTAGCCAAATGGGTTGGTGCGTGACTACCATTCGGAATTCACAGAGAGAACGTAGGTTCGAATCTCGGAGAAAACAAAATTAATAAACACATTTTTCTAATAGCGGTCACCCCTCGGCAGGCAATGGCAAACCTCCGAGTGTATTTCTGCCATTAAAAAGCTCCCCATAAAAAATAGTTGCCGTTCGGAGTCGGCTTGAAACTGTATGTAGGTCCCTCCATTTGTGGAACAACATCAAGACGCACACCACAAATAGGGGGAGGCCAAACACCCAAAAAGAGTGTACGCGCCAATTATATATATATATATATATATATATATATATATATAGTCAACAAAGATGTGCTGCAATGCTTAATTTTGAACTTTGAAGTTATTTTAGAAATTGGTCGGACCATATATACATATATGTATATTTCTAAAATCAACTTCAAAGCTCAAAATTAAGCGTAGCAACACATCTTTGTTGACTATACAGTAATCTATTGACGATTCTCCCACTTGACTGATGAAAGTGAAATTTCCTTCGAAATCTCCTTTTGTTCTACCATTTAAAACAATTAATCCGAGATCATTACAAAAATCAAGCAAAATCTTACCTCTACCTTTGTATTTCTTATTTCGAACCATGTACCGCCCCCTACCCAGCCTTGGAGTTTGTTGTTGTTGCTGTTGTTCCCCAATTTCTGCATGTATATCACCAATTAGAATGGGATTAATAATATTATCTTCTAGGAAAAGTGTAATAATATTATTTATTTCTTTGCGCCACTCAGCTTGTCTTATATACGGGCGAATCGGTGTTCCAAATTTCTCATCTTCGGTTTTAATTATCAATACATCTACACCAACCAGGGTTTTAAAAAACCCTGTATATAGACTTGGGTCCATTACTGTATATATCATCGTTACGCCAGAGTGTAAAAATTAAAATGTTGGGAAATTAAATTCAAAAGTTTATTGCGCTATGAAAATTACAAAGTTTAGTTTCTGATGCACAGAATTATTTGTGGTTTTCTTGTAGGCATGGTGTTCTGGGTTTAGGCTACTCAAGCCAAGGAGGACGATATATTGTATATGTAATCTTCTTCAAGGATTATAGTTTTTATTGCTAATATATATTTTTTTGTACATAAATATGTATTTTTAAAATTACAAACTAATAACAAGCAATCTTATGGTAAGCTCAGCTGTTATAAGTGCATTTTTCAATTATTTTCTAGAATAGTAAAGATCGAGGGCCTTCAACTCTGGCATGAAACATGTGCATAGACTTTAAAGCTTATCGCATTTCATCACCAAGTAAGATACGTTTTTTAACCAAACTTTTATTAATTTTTATTTTTAACTCCTATCTAGCCTGTCTTACCTACGAAATATTTGATATAAGAAAAATAAGAGTTTTGCACACTTTTTTCGTCCACTCTGCATCAACACTGTCTGACTACCGCTCGCCTTTTCTTGCCACCGCTCAAGCTCCCAATTCCGCCATTTTCTTAAACAAAATTGCATAGACGTGATCCAACATTTTATTCCAAGCAACCTTCTGTGCATCAGTCAATTTCGCTGCTTCGCTCAAAACCTCAATAATGGTGTCTTTCAACTCCAAATAGGATTTCTCAGGTATATGGCGTTTGGCATGAGTCTTGGCTAGATCCTCCCAAATTTGAGTAACTTTCACCTCGTCAGAGCCGAGCGCATTAATTGAGTTGTCGAAGACGGTCATGATTTTGGTGACGTGCGAACGGAAGCGTTCGTTGCTCTGAAGGGGAACAAAAAAAATTATTTAAAATTAAAAAATAATCAAGTGAATCTTTACGCTCAAATCAGCAACGGGTACATCTGTGAATGGAAAATGTGGCAGATTCTCGGGATACTTGGTGACGTATTTAACAAGTATGGCTGCACCAGAGTCGGTTAGATTAGCTTTTGGCAACTCCCAGCTTTTCTGGATATCAGCGACCTCTTGTGCAGAGAAGCTCATTGTAACTTAATTTTAGTAAGATTTTTTGTAAGTCTTCAAATTTGTATGTGAGAATCAAAGTGCCTGAAAGAGAATAAAGGAATTAAATAAGTATATGTGCATATATATCATTTCATTTTTATATAAGACAATATTTAGATTATGTAAAAAAATCTTTCTTTCTTAATTGGCGCTCCATAGACAGCTGCATAGGACAAACTGCCTCTTATTCGAAAAAGGAAGAAAATTAAACAAAAAGCTAAGTCCATTTTTTAATTATAAAAATCAAACAGTATCCTGGAGTGGAATAAGCCCTGTAAAAATATTATAGCACCGCAATATTTTGACAAATTTTGAATATTTATTTATCTATTGTTTGATGTGAATTATCTTTTTGTAAAAATATAGTTCGTTTTATAACAAAGACCATATTGACCCAAGTTTTAAACTTTGTACAAGTTTTAAAAGCCTCCAACCAATTTTCATCCAAACTTTTCAATCAGGATTTGTTGCCATTACATAAATTCTAATTAAAAACTGTGGAATTGTGATAGGATGTTTTTTTTTCGTTTTTGTGTAAAGTTCCAAATTGTGATTTATATGGTTTTTGTTAGAAATTTAGCTATATTTTGATAAAGAAAACAATGAACATTAAAAAAGGCAAAATAGTCAAAACTTGTCAAATTGTTGAGGTGGTATAGTTTTTTCGTGATCGAACACATTTCCGTGTTAACCCATATTAGAGTTGTGAGTGAATCACCACTTTCATTGATGTCGTCCCTACTAACGGGTTGGGGAATAAGTTCATAGTGTGTTTACATTTTCTTTTATTTTACAACGATTTGTTTCATTCGATAGAAATCCTTCTGGCCTACAAAACTATGTTAATTGTATTTATGAGTTATTTCATTTTTTATTAGCTTTGAGGTTTAGAAATGGAATATACAGGAGGCAAAAATCAATATTTTCCACACCTGCTCTTCTTTGCTTTTCATCGAGGTAAAAACCTGCCGAAGCAGCCCGGTACATTTGCGACGTGTATAGAAAAGATGCCATAGGCGAGTCTACAGCACGGAAATGGTTTGCGTTCGATGATACGTTCCACAGCGAAAGGCCTTCTGAATTCGACGAAGAACGTCTCAAATCACTTTTGAAGGAGAACGGTCGCCAAACACGTCATGAACTGACGGAAAAAAGGAGCTGTGATTGTTTTATGATCATAAAACCTTCATCACCTTCATTCAATAGGATTTACCGAAAATTGGGAGCCTGGGTGCCTCACGAGCTCAACGAAAAAAACACAAAAAAATTCTCCTTCAAATTACTTTTCAGCATCTCACCCGCTCGCGCTTTTTGTACCGAATCGTAAAGGAAGATGAAAAATGATGCCTATACATCAATATGAAGCAAAAAAAGAACTGAGTGGCTCCAGGAGATACGCCAAAGCCGAGTGTCAAGCCGGATCTTCATCCAAAGATGATCATGATATGTGTTTGGTGGGACTGGGAGGGCATGGTTCACTGGGAAATGCTCCAAAAGAATGCCACGGTAAACAAGGAACTCTACATTGCCAATCCCGTAAATGAGGTTATTCGACTGAAAAGATCGACATGGACAAACCATACTCCTTCACGACAACACCAGGCCCCTTATTGTACAAGTCGTCAAAACCGCACTCCAAGAGCTCGAATAGGAGGTCCTTCAGCATCCGCCGTATTCTCCGAAGTTTGCACCGACCGATTACCATTTTTTCCGCTCCCTATCAAACCATAAGAGGGGCGTTAACTTCGATAACAAAGAGATCGTTAAAAACTGGCTCAACAACTTCTTTGACACAAGAGCAGGCGAGTTTTGGCGGAGCGGCATCAACAAATTGGTCGAGAGGTGGGAAGAGGTTCTAAACAGCAACGGTGAATATATAATTGATTAACTTATTAATATAATTATTGCTTTTTGTTTAAATAAAAGTCTTCGGTAAAAACGCTGCGATCTAATTTCCTAACCTAATATTTCAGATCGTCTCTCATAATAATAATAATAATAATTTAGTTATTGTCATAAAAATATTACCTTTAATAAATAAATAGTACCTAATTTTTAATAAAACTTAGTAAATTAATTGGGATCAAAACCATTTTACCGTGTGAATGTACCCACAACACATCATTTCTGTATTTGTGGGGCATTTTTACATTCTTACATTGGGGCTCATCGAGTGTTCTTCAAGCAGTGACGTCCAAAGCCTATACCCGCAAGCTCGTTTTGTTTTTGTAAAACTTGTAGGTATGGCTTTTGTAGACTTACTGCTCGGCTCTCTCAGAAATTATTTTATACGGGCTGGTAATGGAGAGGATAGAAAAATGTAGTTGCATGCTCACTAAAAATTCCATTTGAATTACAAAACAAATTTCATATTTTCGGTACAGCAAAGAAAAAAAAACAATTTTTTTTTAATTTTTGTAGAAGATAGAAAAATAAAAATTTAGTGCATTCTAAGGAGTTAGATTAAAGTAATTGGGCTTAACAGTGCAGTGCAGCACATGCTGGGAATTTGCTGGTGTTTTATAAATTTCGTCACACAACAACAGAGCAATTTTCTGATACGGTGGAGTTTTAGAGTTGTGAAGAAGATATGTTATGGAGTTTCGCTAAAAACCAACATCGATAGTTTTCAAAAATATCGTTAGTAGTGGCAGTATGATCAAGGTGGCACAAAATTAATCGTCCTATTTTGATTTTGCGTAACTTTTTTACTAAATAAAAACCATAATTTTGAGTAAAAGAAATCTTTATTTTGCGCCACTTTGCACATCCCCCTAGTTCGTAGCCATAGACTCAAATAAAAAAAGGTTTTAAAGTTCTTAATTCAGGAATCGTTGCATTATTAGCTTCATACATTCCCGAAAGTCATCCGAAAATGTGACGAAACTGGGGAAAAGCATTTTTGAAAATATTTGTGGAACTTTTATTTCGTATTTGTATTCATTTTACATTAAATGCTGGGATATTTTGCACAAAACCCTCCCCGTTTGCTCAAGTCTTGAAAGTCAGAATTGAACACATTAAGACTTTTTAATTTTAATTTCTTTTTGTCCAACAAGACCACGCCTTCCAAGCTTACTATTTTCGATGTCGCTGGGTGTTTTTGAGATGATTACTTTTTTTTTAGTTTTTCCAATATGAAACTTTTCAGGGTTGCTAAGCTTAGGCTCAGCTGTTAATAAAACAAAATTAGAAAAAAATTAAAAGGGGGAGCGGTTTTGGTTTTCAAAAATGACAAAAAACAATTTTTTTTTTTTAATTTTAACAAAAAAAATTTTCTTTTCAATATATTTTTTAAGTGTGTTTTATTTAAAAAAAATCAAAATAATTGAATAATTTAGAAAAACAAAAATAAATTAATACATGTTTTTCTTTTAAAAAAACTACACAAAAATTTTCAAAATAAATCGTACTCTTAGTTTTGAGATTACTTTCACCTCAGCTTTTCCTCGGAAAACTTTATGGAATTAGGCTCAATTGTGAATAAAAAAAATTAGAAAAAAGAACTTGAGGGGGCGGTTTTAGTTTTCAAAGATGACAAAGAACAATATTTTCTTTTTCAAAAATTTTTCTTTCGAATTATAAATTTGTTTTCTTTTCAAAAATAAATTTGTTTCCCCTTAAAAATTATATTTCCAATCATTGTTTTCTTTCCAACTAATTTTTGTTTCAAAAGTGTGTTTTATTCTAAAGAAATAAAAATAATTAAAAAAAAATTTTCCACTAATACATTTTCTTTTCTTTCCCATAACATTTTTTTTCAATAAATTTTGTTTGAAAAGTGTGTTATAAAGGGTGGTTAAATTTCAAGGGCCTATATTGGATGTGAACCACACCTAAACTTAAAGTTTTTTCGGCATTTCATTTGACATTTGTCAATTTCAGACTAACTCAATTTGAACCATGGAAAGATACACAATCGAGCAACACATTAAAGTTATTCAGGTTTATGGCAGCAGTGAATGACCAATTTTCGAAGAAAATAATCTTCAGTGATAAGGCACATTTTCACCTCAGTGGATTCGTCAATAAGCAGAATTGCCGCATTTGGGCGAATGATAATCCAAGAGTGATTGGCGAAAAACCAATGCACCCACAAAGACAGACTGTTTGGTGCGGTTGAGGCTGGTCAGGCAGTTACTGTGAATAGTGCTCGCTATCGTGAGATGATAACGAACTTTTTATGGCCCGAATTGGAAGATATGGATGTGTACGATATGTGGTTTCAACAGGACGGTGCCACTTCTCACACAGCTAACGAAACAATGGCTCTTTTGCGCGAAAAATTTGATGGCCGAATAATCTCACATCGCGGCGATATCAATTGGCCACCAAGATCATGTGATTTGACACCGTTGGACTTTTTTCTTTGAAGTTATTTGAAAGAAAAGGTGTACCACGATAAGCCAGCAACAATTCAAGAGCTAAATTATGAGATAATTCGGCACATTAACGGCATAGAATCTCAATTATGCCTCAGCGTCATCGAAAATTTTAACCATCGGATGGAGGTGTGCCGCCGAGGCCGCGGCGGCCATTTGGCCGATATTTTGTTCCTTACGTAGTTGAACCATACCAATATTATCATAATAAAGAGAAATGATAATAATTTCCTAAAAAAATTCTATTTTATTCAAAATTAATACCGGCCCTTGAAACTTAACCACCCTTAATATATGTATATGACTCTGTGTATTTCACTTTAAAAACTACTGTATTACAAAATTTTCAAAATAAATGGTACTCTTAGTTTTGAGCTTACTTTCACCTCAGCTTTTCATCGGTTAACTATTCCACTTAATAAGAAAAAACATCCGCTATTTTTTTTTAATATGCGATGCTGCTCAAAATAATAATGAAAAATATTTCATTTTAATCTTATAACAGACAAATGTCAAATAACTCCACTATCATAGAGCACTCGCTGTCAAAGTTTACAATTCCAAGCAATGCATTTTGCACTTTTTGCACCGAACCGCATCAATTCTTTGCAAGTTCCTACCTGTTGCTGCTTATATAGCTACTCGCTAATGTTGTTGGATCACTAATCAGTCGTCTACACTGAAACTCACTGACCGCGACTCGCAGGAACTTAAACTTCAAAATTTAATTACAAACAATCACTAATAGTAGTGGCAGATTGCGTCCGCTCTACATAAATTATAGTTGGAAACTGTTTGCCACAGCAGCGCAGCAGCAGACTTATAAAGTCTTGGCACCCGTTTGTTTACTTTTTTGGCAGCGCTGCCTAAGCCTGCGGCAGTGTCTGTGGTGATATTCGACGCTGTTGGCACCGCTGGCAGAATACGCACTTGATTGGCAGAGTGAAAGAAATTAAGTATTCTTCTTATTATTTTCCTCTACGCTTTTCTTTGCAGTATTCTAAGCTTTCAAATGACGTTACGTTCTTTTTATTGGATACAGTCGTTCGTTGTTCTTTTTTTGTCAGTACAAACAGCCGCTTCAGTATGCAAACGCCCGTTTTTTCTTTCTTACGTGCTTAATTTTTCCATTTAAATTGTAACAGATATTAGAATAATAAAAGCAAAAAATGGTTCTACTGTACATACAAATCCATACATATGTCTATATCGTATACAAATAAACAGTAATTAGATATGAAGGAGCAAATGTTTTTTACATCACTTAAATTTTTTTTCTTCAATGGAAGCAACACAATTCCCAGATGGTATTAAAGTTAATTTTCTGTTATAAAATTTTTAATTAAATTTTTTTTTTTTTTTTTAAGCTACAGGTAGATATTATTGTAGCCCTTGCACATGCCACTGGCACCCAGCAGTGAACTGTATGCGAATTTATGATTCTAAGCTGGTGTTTAGCCCTGCACATACTCGATCTACTAGCCCATTAGTTTAGGTCCAAAAATTTGAAGCAAAAATGAATAATGAGCGAGAATGAGGAACTGCGAACAAACGATCTGATATTGGAAATGTTTAAAAATGAGAATTTACAAGAGGCGTGGCGATTGTACATTTACCTTAACTGTGCCTGACAAATTTTATGACTTCACTTTCAGCTCTCGAAACCATAAAAAGCCTAAATAATTACATTTAATCAGACAGCATAAGAGGTTTACTTATAAAAATAAAAATAAAATAAAACCCGTCTGGGTACCAAACCACGTACAAATTAGAGGCAACGAGGCTTTGAGACGCACGCTTATTATGTCCAATAATCACTTAGCCATACAAAGCTACATCAAGAAACTTTTAACACTTAAAAAAAATATCATCGGAAAATCATACTGAGCCACCAGAGCAACGAAAATGAAATGAAATATGATAAGAAAAAAAGGCTTTTGAAAAGTAGGTTCTGGTTTCTGATACAATTTATTGGCCTATGTTATTGAAGGTAAAAGTTGTTTGGGTTTTGCAACTGAATAATTCCATATAAAATATTTTTGTGACTCTCCCGTAAAATTTCGTATCTGCTATTAATTAAAATTGGGAAATTACATAGCACTATTTCATTAAGGTGGCTTTAGTTTTTCAACAGTAGTGTGATATTATACAAGGTGGCGCAAAATTAAGATTAAAAGATTTATAAGTTTTGGTAATGGCGTCGTATGTCAATCATAATTGAAACTTGTGAACTAGGCAACAACAGTATATAAGCAGGCAGGCAATGGAGATCGTAAAGGTCAAAATAAATACTTTCATAACTCGAAATATATTTATATTTTTTTAGCAAAAAAGTTATTCAAAAATAAAAATGGATGATTAATATTGCGCCACCTTCTGCTACTCATATCTGAACACTAAATTCATGTTAATCTGTGCTACAGTGGCACTGCAGGTATACGTGCAGATTTCCAATGCACTGATGCAAAAAACAAAATACTCCCAATAGCTGTTTATATACAAAACATAAATTCGTATTTTGTATTGTACTTGAAATACTTAACACCTCTGGTGCTTAAAACACAAACCAATTCATTTTTTTTTTGTGTTTTTTATTTATTTATTGTTAATTTTTTTCTTCTTTTTTAATTCTTAGCTCATCAACTAGTTCCATTGTCATGCGAGCTGAGCTGTGTACGTGATCTTGAGGGCATTTCCCAAAAACATTCACCAAATATTCCTATCCCACCCTCTTTCACATACTGATATGTAGGTATTTATGAATGCGCATATGTATGTATTTGTCATACACAAAAAACTATAAATGCAATCTTCACTTGTAACTGACAGAATGTATTCAAATGCAGACAAATGGTGCGCGCGGGAGAGCATTGTGTGTGAAGATAAAAAAAATATCAAATCTACAATTTTTTTCCTCAAACAAATCACACACTCGCCACCACCAGTGGTGCTCAATTTTGCTTGTTGCTAATGGTAATTACTTGCCTGAGTTCAGAGTCATTTCTTTGCAAATTTGTCAACAACGACAGAATTTTCAAAAATTTAGATTGATTAGGTGTTTAACATGTTGGCGCTGCAGTCGAAGCAATGATTAAAAATGTATTCACTACTACACACACTGGCAGACATATAACCTTCCCAGTACCCCAAATTTAAACTAGGCAAAAAAATATGTGGTTAGGGTGACTTTGTCAGGTGTAAACCTCTTCACAAATCGCGCCAGTAGTAGTCACATTTGTGCGCACTGTGTGAGTCAAATGCAAAGTGGAAGTCGAAAATCAAAGCAAAAAAAAAAATGCCTTATTGTGGGCACCAAAAGCGTTTACTTCAGCTTATAAACTAATAAATTGCTGGTTTGAGTCCAAATGAAGCGAGAAATTATTTTTCAAATTAAGAAAATATATAAGTAAATTTTAAATATTTATACAAAATATAGATGTAAGTAAAATTGTGGTAGTCATAGTCATATTGCGGTCATATTTGCAAGACTCTACTAGAAATTTGATGATATATAGACAAATCGCTCGTTTGCTGGAAGAAAAGTTGGTATTTACTTTAAATTGAAATGCATAAATGACCACCAGCTCTTCTTTTATGATATGTGAAAAGTTCGTGGCGATATTTATGGAAATTATTAATATTTATTGCCGGTCGTAGCCGAATGGGCGGGTGCGTGGCTAACATTCAAGAGTGCATAGCTTCGAATCTCCGTGAATTAAACAGTAGAATGATACAAAAAGTTGTTCTAATAGCGAACGCTACGCGGAAGACAATGCTAAACCTTCGAGTGTATTTCTGTCATGAAAAAGCTTCTCTAAAAATGATAACAACCATTTGCCGTTCGGAGTCGGCTTAAAACTGCAAGTCTTTCCGTATGTGGAGCAACATCAAGATGCACGCCTCAAATATGAGGAGGAGCTCGGCCTAACGCCTGACAGAAGTGTACGCGCTAATTATCGTAAAAGAGGTGTCGCTGCTCATATTATTTTCTTATTCGCTTTGGTAATATACTGTGGATTTGAAGGTGTATATCTGAGGTCTCGATCGCAGTAGTTAAAACTCGTTTGAAGCATAAAGATCCTTTTGTTATCTGAATTCAAAAATGTCTACGTTCGTCCCGAGAAAACTGTACTTGCGGGAAGTAATGCTACATTATAACCTTTTAAAGAAAAGTGCTGCTGAAACATGTCGACACGTTGATCAATATTTACGGTAATCACGCTCCATCAAATACAACTAGTAAAGAATGGTTTCGACGCGAAGATCGAACGAGCGAAGGGGCACCGAAAAAAAAAATACTCTACTACAACAATTATTGGATAAAGACGCATGTCGAACCCTTGATGATATGTCTAAAGAGTTGGATGTTGACAGATCGACCGTTGGTAAACGTTTGCATGCGATGGGAATGGTCTGGGTGTCACATTAATTGAAGGAGAGGGATATCGAGCGTCGTTTGGTGACGTGTGAGATGCTTCTTGAAAGGCAGAAAAGAAAAGGTTTCCTGTATCGCATCGTCACTGGCGATGTAAAATGGATCCATGGCCAGATGAACCAGGTCCATGACAGCGAAAAAAAATGTATGCTTCAAAGGTTATGTTGTACATCTGGTGGGATCAGAAGGGTGTCATCTATTATGACCTCCCTAAACCATCTAAAACCATCACTGGCGATCGTCACCGACTGCAGCTAAAGCATTTGAATTGAGCTCTCAAAGAAAAGCGGACGGAATGGAACAGTAGACATGACAAACATGATTTTGTTGCACGACAACGCCAGGCCACACGTTGCTAAATCGGTCCAGAAATATTTAGAGGGACTGAATTGGGAAATCTTGCCTCAACCGCCGTATTCCCCAGACATTACACCATCGAATTACCATCTGTTCCGATCAATGCAGTCAGCCCTTATTGGAGAGCGGTACACTTCTACGAGAGCATCGCAAACTGACTCAATGAATGGATCAAGTCAAAAGAACTCGAATTGGAAAAAGAAAGATGTAGTAAAGTTGTAGCTTCCAATGGCACATACTTCACACAACATCATGTATTATTTAATTGTTTAAATAATTCGTAACTTTGGCTAAGAAAGGACGGACACTTATTCCCATACCCAATAAATGGAATATAAAAGGTTTTCCAATAAGAGGTATTACATTTAGAATTCACAGAAAAATGCTATTTTTAACACACTTTTATTAGGTCGGGTTGTATGTATGTATGTATGTATGTATGTATGTATGTATGTATGTAACGGAATCTTTGAGCTTAATTTTCACTGGCTTCTAAACATCTGATCGACTTGAAATTTTGCACACCTATCAAGGACCGATGACAATGCAATAATTTGATAAAAGTTTTCCATTATCCTTATTAGGATTGCCAGGATTAATATTTTCTGTTTTTACCTGTGGGCAAAAAGTAAGGTGAATTTGGTTGTAAAATGAAAAATCTTTTTTTATTCTTGTAAATCAGTTTCTCAGGCTCCCTCCACGAAATAAGTTCTTCATCCCGATTACTTCCTTATCACGGCCGATAACTGCATAGCTTTAGACTCACAGTCGATAAGAAAGGAATTAAATATAACACGAATATATCGAATAATTTATTCACTGACTGCAATGATAACAATAATTTTCATTCATAATAAACAAAAAATAGTTTAAAGAAACTAAAAAACACGCTTTTTTGCTAATCGAACTAAAAAGTAGAAAATAAAAAATAGTTTAAAAAAACTAAAAAACACGCTTTTATTGCTAATCGAACTAAAAAGTAGAAAATAAATTTTAATGACAAAGAGACCTATAATGAAGTAATAGCAAATCGAACGATCAGTCATAGTCAACTACCTCAGAACAGAATTATAACAAAAATTAAGATACAAATAGAGTAATTCAAATTAGAGTTAAAAGCGTGGGATGCATTTTGCTTCACTTTCATAACCCTCTGTACATAGGTAGTTGCCAATAGAATGATTGTAATATTTACTATATCAAGCATCCCACAGTTTTAACTCGAATTTGAATTATTCTATTTGTATCTTAATTTTTGTTATAATTCTGTTCTGAGGTAGTTGACTATGACTGATCGTTCGATTTGCTATTACTTCATTATAGGTCTCTTTGTCATTAAAATTTATTTTCTACTTTTTAGTTCGATTAGCAATAAAAGCGTGTTTTTTAGTTTTTTTAAACTATTTTTTATTTAATATAAAAGATCGGATGTTTATTTCATTATAAAGAGGAAGGTATGCCGTTAATAGTGGAAAATAACATCAGGCAAATGACCACCACGGCGACGCTTACAAGACAATATCCTTTTCATAAAATGTTCCAAAATTTTCCGAATTACAAAGTGGCTGCCCTATGTCCTCGATAGTCTCACGAATTCCATCTTTGAGGTCTTGAGTCGACTCTGGGCTGTTGGCGCAGACCTTCTCTTTCACGTGGACCCAAAGAAAAAAGTCACAAGGTGTTAAATCACATGATCTCAGTGGCCAATTGTGATCACCTCTTCAAGAGATAACACGGTCCGGAAACTTTTCCCGTAAAAAATCAATGGTTTCATTGCTTGTGTAGCGCCGTCTTGTTGAAAATAAATGTCGTCCAGATCAATACCATCCAATTCCGGCCATAAAAAATCGTTAATCATCTCTCGATAGCCTTTTATATATTTAAATAGCACCTGTGATTGGAAAACCTTTTATGTCTAAATTGAAAACTGTAGTGAATTGAAAACTAATTTCATTAAAAATTAATGATTGATATAAAGAATTAGGGTTGAATTAATAATTCATTATTATTTGTATTTTGACTTTGCCCTATCTAGTTACTGCAATATGACATTTTTTTATTTTTGAAATGTTTGATATTAAAAGAAGTTTCCCGATGCTGCAATTTTTTTTCATTTACTGAAATATCAGAGGTTTTGTATTATTATTGTATTTATTTATTTTATTTTTTCTTTTTTGTTGGTATTGATAGATCAAAGATTCACCGATTTTCCACCATTTAAGAAGTAATTTTTTTTTTAGCAGTTATTGATATATATATATTTTTTAATTTCCATTATGTGGTCTTGTTTACTATTCAAATTTTTTTATTTTTATAATTTTTCAATTTTCGAACGAGTTATCCGTTTCACAGTAGATTTCTAAGTCAAAAATTTTAGACAGTTTAAAGCATTTTTTGGGCTTCCTACCTGCCCTTCTACGATCTAATCACTCCAAAAAAGTGATGCTCACTTGTTTTCATCATGCCTAGCACTACATCTCGGTATGAGCCCACAATTTTTCCATGCACCTCGTTCCATAGTAATACTGCGGTAGTCGGTCGCTGCTATGCTTCTTAGATCGTCCCCAACGTCGTCTAACCATCTCTTCCGCGGTTGCGGAGGTATTTCTTCATCTGGCCTTCTGCAAATATGTCCTAGCCATCGGATGCGCTGCGATTTAACAAACCACACGACGTTTTCACGGTGTAGAAACTCCTTTAGCTCGTTATTATATCTGATACGATACAATATACTTAATTGTGTAATTGTAATCTACTTTCAGTGCCACGTTTCACGTCCATAGGCTGCCACTGGTCGAATCAGTGAAAACATCAACATTTTTACATTCATGGGCTGTAGAAGATAGTTTGTGTTTTTTTTAAACTGGTGGTCAAGTTTTCTTCGTCAGTAACCGTTCAATAATTTTTTTTTTTGTTTTTTTATTTTTTTTTTTAATGGATATTTCCAAATTGTTAATAAATTTATTATTATTATTTGCATTAAACATTTCCAAAAAAACGTATAAAATTTCAATAAAAATGTATATTTTTTTTAAAGTAAATTGTCAATACTTAGGGAATATAGAAACACATACAATATTTTTAGAAGAAAATGTTCACATCTTTACATTTATGGACCTACTTTGGAGCCCCATAAAAAAGTAGTATATTTTTTTAATAAAAACATTAAAATAATTTTTTAGTAATAAGTTAAGTAAATAATTAAATGCTTCCTTTTTAGAAAAGAAATCCAGAAAGCATTAATATCGAAATCATGGATTCAGAAAATGCAGCGAAATGCGTGTGAAATGAATTCGAAGTGAAGAAGAATAAAATGTTTAATGTTTTTAAATGTGTGTCAATAGCCTAGCTGTGGATTTTTGAAGATCACATACACCATAGTGCCGATCACGGTTCGTTAAAAAAAGTTATCATGTGCACATTATATGGCCTGACTCAATTCACATTCAGTTCCATGCTGTTCCAAGATCGATCTCGCTCAAACAAAAATTTTGTGACATAAAAGATTGTAACCGAACCTTGACTGTCACGGATAGTACGAAAGCATACATTGTTGTTCAGGACATAAGCCCTAATCTGACTGATATAAATTAATTTTAAATTTAATCACCACTGAACACACCACTTCAAATACCCTTACCTGCAAGATAGGATTGTAACCAAGGATGATAGATTACCAGGTTTAGCTTTCAGATATGGTGAAATACAAAATTGAGCGAGTAACTTCGGCTGTCACGTCATCTGTTACTCGGCAACATATTTCTGCTCGCTTATTTCACACTTACTCACACACTCGTCCAATCAGTCGTTGTTATTCCAGTTTTTTGTTTAAAAATCGCTGTAATGACCCCGGTTACGTCAGCCAATCAGCTCGTTATTTCAATTAGCCGATTTTCGAATTCGCTGAGAACCGTTTAAGGGTTTGATGTTGGCCACACTTTCTGAATACTTTTCGTCATGGATTGTAACTGACAGCCAAAGGGCACTTACTTGCATCCACCCGCGCATATTGTACTTTCGGTCATTCCTTCTCGTTTTATGAACAATTTGAAATAAATTTAATTTAAATTGAAATAAATAAAAAAATTTCGAACAAAACAAAGATTTACTCGCTATCCACTCGTACCAAATTACACATTTTTTTCACACTAGCAATCGGAATGCTTAATGTTTCGCATCGTTGTTCATGAAGGATAGTGTTATTGCATTATATTTGGCTGAAAATTCCCAACCAACGATTGTTCGTGACTTCGAGCACCTTAAAGTAAATAAAGTTTTTTGTTTATCTTACCATTACTCGTTACAATGACACTGGTAGCATCGCGAGACGTCACGGAGTTGATCATCAAAAGACTGCAACGTCACGCGAAATGGTTCAAAAAGTGAACAAGCGGCTTGAGCTAAGTTCCCGACGAAGTGCCACTCAAATTTCGAAATAACTGGAAGTGTCTTACAAGATCCAAAAGGCGCATGATCTAACACCAAAGCAGCAACAAGTCAGGCTTGAGCAAGCGAAGGAGTTGATTCGCTTGGCCGAAAGCGGTCAATTTCCGAACATTGTGTTTTCTGATGAAAAAATTTTTCTAAATGAGCAATTCGTAAGTTCCCAAAACGATAGGGTTTATTTGAGTTGAAATAGAGTCATCCATTAGCCACTAGGAGGCAGCACTCGCCACAGGTAATGGATTAGGCCGTTGTAACCGCAGATGGAAGCTCTTCAATCGTAAATGGTAAGGTAAATGAGAAATATTTTCATGAAAGTATTCTGGAGGTTGCTTTGAAGCCGTGGACAGACAATCATTTCGGTGGTACACCATGGACGTTTTAACAGGACTCGGCACCGTCTCAAAAAGCTCCATTGAACCAAGAATGGCTAAAAAACTACGTCCCGAACTTCATAACGTCCACACAATGGCTCTCAAATTCACCAGACGCGAATCCGATGGATTTTTCTGTTCGGGCCATTTTGGAGAGCTAAAACATTAACCAGTCTCGAGGCGCTGAAAAAAGCCATTGTCCGCGAGTGGGCCAAAATACCTGAAGTCACATTCGGGCAGCTCGCGATTTGTTTCTGGACCGTCTCTAAGCCATAGTCAAGGCAAAAGGTGGTCATATCGAGCAGAAGTAAATAAATTTGTTTATTATATTCACGCATTTTTTACTTTTAATTGAATAAAAGTAGTTTTCCAAACTAAATATATGGCATTTTTAATTGGTTACACATTTGGCGATTGCCAGACCCTGTAATCAGTGGAAATTCAAATCCAAAGACGAAAAATGGATTACCTCCAACGCTTGCAGCTAAGGCAAAAGCAATCCAAATGGAGTGTAAGAGACTGTCCCAGACTTGTAAATATTGAGGAATTTATACGGCTTTGTAGCAACTTAGCTAAGATTGAAATTACTAAAACCAAAGAGAGAAAATGCGTGTACACTCGTCCTCCTCTCGAATTTTGACGCTGCCATAATACATATATAAAGGGTCTTTCAAAATACGCGCCTAGACATTCTTTTAAAATGAAACATATACAAATTTTGATTATTTCAGGTTTCATTAAGTTTAATCAAAATACGACTCTTAACAATTCTATGTGAAAAATGGCATAATTAAAATGTCCGCCAATAGCACGTAAAACTGGTAAAATCCACCAAACTGTCGATTAATGACTGCCTAATTGTTGAGAACGTGGAATTATCGATGTTGAAGGTTGTTCAATCCTTTTTTGAGCTACAGCGGCAAAATTCTCAACAGAGCATCTAGTTTTTGGTCGGCCAGCCCGTTTTCTATACTCAACAGAACCGTTTTCTTGAAATTTGTTCACCAAACTTTGAATTATCAACTCATTCGGAGGATTATTTCCACCAAAAGAAGACACGAATTTTGCGATCTGTTGTTCATAAAGATCGACCATTATCATAATAAGTTTCAATAATTTTAACGCGTTGTTCTATTGTAAGTTTGTACATCTGTCACACATCTTTTTGACCAATGTCAAAGTTGATATACAAGAAGGTACTATCTAGAAATTTTTTTCTACTAAGATCTAAGCTTCACTTTAGCAGGACCCTTTATGTGTTCCTGCCAAAATAAATCTTCAAAGTAAGCATATTACCAATAAAGTACAAAGATGTTAATATGAATAGGGCACAAAAGACGAAACCTGGCCACAAAAACTATATCTGCGAGGTGGTTGCTTGATGCCTGCATACTTGGGCGAAAATATCAGCGGTGAAGAATAAATGTAACTACTCGTTAATTAAAATAATAATAATTTTTGATAGGTTTTACCACTACCTACAGTCGAGAATTTCCAATTGGGGCGCTCGCGACCATTTCTCATGGTGAAAAAAACGAAGTTAACCAAAAAAGTTGCTTACCACAATTTTTCCTTTTTTTTAGCGTACTTCTAAATATTCTTGCTTTTATGTTTATTTCTTTTGCCGGTAAATTTGGATATATGTGTGTACACATTTTTACTTTCGAGTGTCGTGTGCGGACGTGATGAATGCCAGAAACTGAACTATCTACATATAACAATTGTTTTCTCGCAAAAAGCAGTGCCTCCAGCTCCCCTACGTCGCCACTCTCTTCGGCAATTGGGCTTCACTGAAGCTCTAGCCATCTATTGTATGCCAATTTTGAGCGTTTAGAAAAAAGAAGCGGCAAACAGCTTATTATTGTGCACGAATAAGTGATAAAAACGAAGTGATGCTACTAAATTATGAGACTGGCGCTGAAGGCATTTTAAATTGAATTCATATATGCATATTTACTTAAAAACTTCTGGATTGGTCCACGGAAACTGAAGCACTGAACATTTTTAAACCAAATTCAAGACAAATTTTCAAATATTTTTTACCATTAAAAGCAGGCTTTTTTACTATTAAAAGCAGGAAAAAAACAAAACTGGAAGAGAGAAAGAGCTACACTGGAAGTCTCGATATAGGGAAGTTGAAGTGGTTGGACAATTGCTTCGTTAAGTCTATATGTAGTTGGACTATATAGAGGACCCTCAATTCAACGAAATATGCAAATTTTTTTAAATTCATTATAAGCATAGTTTCGCTGCATGTTCTTTTCTTTTAGCTTCCAGATGAAACAATAAATAAAAACATACACTGGAGCTGTTTGATTGCAATTTAGGCTTCCCTAGCGTTTATCCAGAATTCGAAATATGCCGACTTTTAAATCTTTTTTAAACTTTTATAGAGACTTTTGCTAACGGAACTTTAACCGTCAATATATTAATTTGAGGAAAAAGAAATCCATTATTTTTGGGTAAAACTTTTGCGCAAATGGTTTAAAACTGTTTTATGGTCGGTCTTTAGCTCTTGGGCGATGCTATCACTACTAACATGCCGGTAAACTTCTATTATTTTTATGATTTTATCGACATCATCGGCATTTTCTTTAACATCAAAAATGTCTGAACGAAATCGAGGAAACCAAAATTGCAGGTAATTAACTGTTACAGTATCGGCATCATAAACACCATTCACAATTTTTGCGGTCTGGCTTGCGTTTTCGCCTTTATCAAAAACAAAAAACTGTAAAATATACCAAATTTTCGCTTTATTGACTTCCATTGGTAACACCCTGTAACTCACAACTGAATGGAACAAACAAGAAACAGCAAACGCATTTTTTAGTGTAAAATATCACCCTGAAAACGAGCATAATCTTTAAATTGTTTAATCGATACTTTACGAGATATCGATCACTTCGGTCATTTACCAAAAAAATATTGGATTTCTTTTTCCCCAAAGTAATATTACAAAGGTTTGGATGCACAATATTTCTTTATAACATCTATAGACTACTTCGGATACGGACAAATGCAGGAAATGCAGAGAGGATGTTGGGGAAACTTTAGAGCACCTTCTGTGCGTTTGTCCGGCATTATTAAAAACGCGTTTAAAATGGCTGGGAGCACCATTGTTTGAGGCTCTGGAGGACGTCTCAAAAGCGGATCGCCCAGCTCTGCTTAGATTCACCAAAAGCGCTGACATCCCACATGATATCTCTTTTCAGTATTCATAGCGGTCGGTCTCCATCTGGTATCGCTAGGGACCAAAAGGTCTATGGGTGGCTTACTGCCAACCAGGCTAACCTAACCTATGGACTAATTTGCATCAAATCTATGGAAGCATTCGCAACAACGCATTTTTGTCAAGGTACTCAGCAAAAGTTTCGTCTTTTGAGTTATTCATTTTATGGAGGCTCGTTATACCGAGGTTTCACTGTATAAAAATGTCAGAGCGCTGAAAATATACTTATAAATTTGACTTATATGGATGAATTTGTTGTTAATTGAACATTTTAAATAAATACAGAAATCTAATAGAAAGCTGGAAATTATTTTCAAATTTGCAGATATGTGGCCTCGAACATTTACTATGAAAGTATTATAGGAATATCAAGAAAACAATATAATCGACACCCTGTATAAACAGCCAAATCGGCTTTTAAATACACATAGCTTCTTTTTTTAAATTGTCCGATTTTTATATTAAATGAGCTATTGGAAGACACTAAAAATGCTACCTGTTCTCCCTAAAAATGAGTATCCTATCACAACAAACACAAATTTTATGAATATTTTTCTAAATTTCAACACTAAATATCGTAGAAATAAACTCAGCCAAGAATAATGAGATTTTCACCCAATAGACAAACCTTGAGAATAGAATGTGAAATTGTCCAAGATATCATTTATAAGCCATTCATAGACGTAAAAGACGAATTAGCTTTCTCCACAGGGTACCGAAATGATTTTGTTTGCCTCCCTGAAATACTCTCACAGTAAGTGCTAAAAAGCTATTATGTACCTGCCTCCAAAAAAAGGATGCCGAAATTCACATTTCTGGCAATTTTAGTAGAAAAAAGAACACTAATTCCGGCAATATTTTCAAATATGCTGCCATATTGAATTCAACATAATTATTTTTGAAAGGCTAATGTTAGTTTTCCAGATAACAAGCAAATCCATTTAAATTTAAAAAAATGATGTTAGCAATTTTTTGAAAATCTGACATAAGGCTCTTGATCGGCGTCCTTCGAATTTGGCGAGAGTTGCGAGGCATAACAACAATGTAATTATGTAAATTTCTTAAATTGTTCATAAATAATTCTTATAATTTATTTTACAAATTTAAAAAAGAAAAACATTTTATATTTTTTTCAACTCAACAAAAATTGATATTCTACTGCTAAGAGTACATAAAATAAAAAAAACTAGGGAAATAAAGCAGGATAAAATTTTGTTCATAGGGAATGAGGGTTACCGTTTGTTACATAACACAGACGGACGGACATTTAGTCTTAATATATTAAAAAGTGGGCATGGTTATATGCATATTCGAAAAGTTCATACAAGACTGGCGGGATCATCGGTCTTTATTTCTTTCGAAATGAGGAAGGAGCAACCGTTACGGTGAATGGCAAACGCTGCCTGAATTTTGTTTCCAAAAATTAATCAGTTAAACATCGACGACATCTGGTTTCATCAAAATGGTGCAATGGCAAGTTCCTTAGCGCGCTTAACAATTGATTTGGCCAGATTTATTGGAAAAAGTAGTAAAAAAATCGACTGATCGAATAGACCATGCAACTCGTAGCCTCGACGAATATATGCCGGGTATCATTTACCAGATTATAGTAAAAAAAGTAGTTGGGCTGCCAGTTGCGGTCTCAGAGTCAACTCTGACAAAACGGAGTTGATGCTATTCACCAGGAAATACAAGCCTCCACCTTTTAAGCTTCCAAGACTAAACAACCAGTGCCTTACACTCGTATCGAAAGTCAAGTATCTTGGTGTAATACTTGACCCCAAGCTCCACTGGAAGCTGCACATAGAAAATCGAGTTAAGAAGGCCAGTATAACCTTCTACGCTTGTAAATTTATGTTCGACAAAAAATGGGGTCTCAAGCCACAAGTCGTACTTTGGATGTACAAAATTGGTCCTGCCAATTTTAACATATGGTTGCCTAGTTTGGTGGGTAGCTCTTCATAAGGGCTACAACACCACTAAACTAGAGAGAGTGCAGAGAACTGCATGTGAGGGCATCACTGGTGCTTGTAGAACATGTCCCACTGCTGCGCTCAACGTTATTCTGCACTTACTTCCTGTAGATCTGCAGGTTAAATCCATTGCTGCTCAGAGCGCTTTTAGGTTGAAGGAGCTTGGCCTCTGGAAACAGTTTCCTGTAGGACATAGTAGCATCTTGAAGCAGATCTCCCCTTCCTTCTCTGTTCTTCGCACTGATCTCTTCATCCGCAAACTGTTATTTGAGGATTGTGCTAGGGCTACCTTTCCGAGCAGGCAAGACTGGAAGGAGGGGAGAGCCGGCACGGATATAGGTACCTCCGTCTTCACTGACGGATCCACGATGGAATCTGGAGTGGGAGCGGGAGTTTTTTCTAAATCAGCCGGCATTTCGGTCTCCTTTAAACTGCCGGAAACGAGCAGCATTTTTCAAGCAGAGGTCTTCGCGGTCTTCCGATAGCCAAGCTGCGATCAAGGCTCTGTCGTCGCCGTATTGCAGCTCTCTTCTGGCGAACTCCTGTAAGGAGGAACTCAAACATCTCCCTTACCTGAGTTCCTGGGCACAGGAATATAGAGGGAAATGAAATTGCCGACGAGCTTGCCAGGAAGGAGTCGACAGAACCGGTTTCAGCGGCCACCCCTCTCTGGCATTGGCGTCCCTTTGTCCGTTGTTAAAGGGAAACTACACAAATTATTTCTAAAAAAAGCGCAAGCCAGATGGAGGTCGGTCTCATCCTGCGCTATTTCGAAAACACTATGGCCCCAATACGATAGAAACAGAACGCTTAAAGAAACAGAAACTCATTGCGGTGTTCACTGGTCACTGGGTGATCGGTACTGTTGCGGATAAGCTTGGAATTCCGTACAACCCCTATTGCAAAAACTGTGGGGATCCTGTAGAGGAAGAGATTGTTGAATTCTTTCTCTGCAAATGTCCGGCTCTGGCGGCTAGGCGCTTGAGATTCCTTAGCATGCCCTTTGGGGATGACTTGAAGCAATTCTCGAGCCTAGATCCCATTTCTCTCCTCCACTACATCAACAGCACTGGATGGTTGTAGAAGGTTTTCCCAAAAATATTTCTTTGCACAGGTAATGGTCCACATTATGGTATCAAAACGGCACGTAAGTGCTACTTGAAGTGTGCCTGTGGCACTCTTGTCATTTTACCTACCTACCTACCTATACTAAAAAAACAATCATCCAATAATACTTCTGTTTTGTATTATAACGGCCGCCGTAGCCGAATGGGTTAGTGTGTGACTATCATTCGGAGTTCAGAGAGAACGTAGGTTGGAATCTCGGTGAAACACCACAATGAAGAATAAGTTTTTTCTAATAGCGATCGCCCCTCGGCAGGCAATGACAAACCTCCGGGTATATTTCTGCCATGAAAAAGTTTCTCATAAAAAATATCTGCCATTTAGAGATGGCAAAAAATGTGAAGTAGAGGTACTTTAAATATCGAAATAATCTATATAGTAGGTGTTATGAATGAATGGATTGCGCTATCGAGAGATTATTAACGATTTTTTATGGCCGGAATTGGATGGTATTGATTTGGACAACGTTTATTTTCAACAAGACGGCGCTACGTGCCACATAAGCAACGAAACCATTGATCTTTTAGGGGAAAAGTTTCCGGACCGTGTTATCTCTCGAAGCGGTGATCACAATTGGCCACCGAGATCTTGTGATTTAACACTTTGTGACTTTTTTCTTTGAGGCCACGTGAAAGATAAGTTCTACGCTAACAGCCCAGGGTCGATTCAAGACCTCAAAGATGGAATTCGTGAAGCTATCGAGGACATAGGGCAGCCACTTTGCAATTCGGTTATGGAAAATTTTATGAAAAGTATATTGTCCTGTAAGCATGGTCGTGGTGGCCATTTGCCTGATGTTATTTTCCACTATTAACGGCATACCTTCCTTTTTATAATAAAATAAACATCCGATCAGTTATATTATATCAAGAAATAGCATTTTTCTTTGAATATCAAAACAACACCTCTTATTAAAAAGCCCTTTACAACCGAGTGTACAATTGAAGCACCAGTGCCCGAAAGGGTGAATAAGCTTTTTTTTATAGTTAATAATAAATAATAAAAAAATGTATACACTCACATATAAAAAGTAAAGAGAGAAAATTGAAATTTTTTAGTGTCCGTATTTTTATGGTCCCAACTATACGCGAATAAGGAACAAAAATTACCAAATTAATTCAACTACGGTTAAGGAGTATACGAATATTTTGTTGTCACAAGGCAGCGGCCGTTAGCATGAATTCATAAAAAATATTAATTGAATAAACAAAAAAAAAATGCAAATACAAAATTCCCCAGCGTACACAAAAAACATAATATAATATAATAGTTTGCGCGCTGTTGCCATCTGCCAACATATGGCTAAAGTCAATAAAATTGTAACAAACTAAAGCAAACTTGTTTTGAGTACCCAGAGCTATTAATCAAGAGCAGTTAGGCATGAATGCCAGTGCTGAATAACCATCAGCGCAACACATACAGCCACAGATCGTGGAGAGATTGTTAGAAAGAAAGCTTTATTTCTGCCACTTTGGAGATTTGAGATGACGCCCGCCTGCCAAGCAATATAGTGATCTCTGTTTTCTGTGACCTCTCTCTCTCTCCCTCTCCCGCTGTAAACACGCAAAGTACAATTTTTGTAGAGACCAAAAGCTGCTAGAGATCAGCGAAGCTTTTATCAGACAACAGAAGATTTTGGTGGATGATGTGTGTGTGATAAAGTTGTGTGTAAAAATAAAAGCGTGGAAAACGTCGAAATAATAACAAACGGAAAATATGTGCGCTGTTCCAAATAATATGCAATACAATTTCAATAATAATAATTCGCAAAATAATGCTGATACAAATTCAAATGGCTCTAAAAGTTTGTTGGATAAAGAAAAATGTGAGAAAATCAAGCGCTTCATATTGATTGGTGTGCTGGCTGTGCTGGGCATTGTCGGCTGGCACATCTATGGTGAGTGGCAATGTAAACATTTTTATTTTAAGCGCAAAAAAATTTATTATTTTTGCTTGCAGAGTACTTCTATGCGGGAAAGGGTGGTAGTAGCGATGCGGAAACTTTTGTTGAACACGAGATTCTTGATCTCACGCAGCGCCTATTCGCCGACGAGGTGCGTCAGAACAACTATCAGATTGATGTGAATTTTCAAGGCAAGACTAAATCGTTTGAGCGCGATGATCATGCCGCTCAGCCGTAAGTAAAGGGGGCTTAACTAATGTTTATAAAAGAAAAAAAGAGTTATCATAGAGAAGTTCATAAAGAAGCAGTGTTTTGGAAGTTGAAAAAAAAATTACACTATACGGCAAATACAACTTCGTTTCTGGATATTTGGCCAAACCAATTTTTTAAGAATTTTTTATAGTAAAAAATTAAATTCTCCAGTCTTCAAATTTAGCATCAGAAATCGAGTTTTGGTCCTTCGAATTTCAGTGTGTCGAATTGGTGTTTTTGTAAAAAAATCTTTTTAATTATTATATAGATATAAATTAGTAAACATATGGGTGTGGTCAGCCATTTGCTCTAATTTAAATGGTATATAACTTTTTTTTACATACAAAAATTAAAAATAAAAAAAAAACTTTTAAAAAAGGTCCAATAACGAACTAGTACGGCTAATTCTCGATTCTCTCTCTTAGAAAGTTAATTCTCGATC
>JAYXIM010053265.1:0-61927 GCA_037575425.1 Anastrepha fraterculus
AGTATAAGTATAAGTATAAGTATAAGTATAAGTATAAGTATAAGTATAAGTATAAGTATAAGTATAAGTATAAGTATAAGTATAAGTATAAGTATAAGTATAAGTATAAGTATAAGTATAAGTATAAGTATAAGTATAAGTATAAGTATAAGTATAAGTATAAGTATAAGTATAAGTATAAGTATAAGTATAAGTATAAGTATAATGGTTAATGGTTGTAAAGGGTTAAGGAGTAGCCCTTTAGCACTGCGACCATATTGATCTATTGTGCACCCTATGCTGTCTATTGACTGTTAAGTATGCTTATGAATTGTACCAGCTCCTTCTGAGGGAGTGATTGAAGGTCTACATCTGTAAGCAGTTATGCCTAATTTATGTAAGTGTTTGTTGCAAATGAAGTGACCCGTGAGGGCGCCTGTGAGAGTGCGAATGCTCTTTTTGTTTAACGTGAGGGCCATGTTGGCTCTTTTAGCGTTGAAACTTAAGGGGTTAGGGGTAGTCAGAGGCCCGAAAAAATGATGATTTTCACGAATTTTTTTTTGCTACTTAATTAATTTATTTAACAAAAATAAAAACATAGCATAAAAACATCATGTTTTAACTTGACTTCACCAAAATTTCAAAAAAAAAAATTAATAATTGCAAAAGTTATCGCTGTTTGTGTGAAGCCCGTTTCTCCAGAAGTCCCTTGCGGTGAACATCACAAGTCCTTGCAGATTCATCCAAAACCAATCAGACAAGAGAAATTAGTTTTATTAATAGATAATCTCGGGCCGGATCGAAGCTTTTTTTTTTTTTTCAAAATGAACAAAATGGCGGCCTCAGAAAATTTTTTCCAGATTTTAGAAAGAAAAACCAACAGTTAATTGTTAAAAAAAAATCGAAGTTTTTGAAAAAAAAAAATCCTTCGATCAGGCACAAGTTTTTTATGTTTTTCAAAAGCTGTATAAATTTTATTGAAATCTACGTAGCGGTTTTTAAGTTACAGTGTTCACCAGTTTGAAAAACATAGTTTTGAGAAAAACGCATTTAAAGTTTTGCTATCGGCTCCGGAGCGGCCGAGCGCCCTTTGTTAATTGTTGAATAACTTGAAAAGTATTTGTCGGATTGACTTCAAATTTTTACACAATATTTTTAAAACATTATACTTTAAGAAAATGCAAAAAAAAAGAAATCGATTTTTTGAAAATTCTGACTACCCCTAACCCCTTAAGAACTTTTTGGAGTGTCTAAGACCCTCTACATTGTTCCAATGCTGGTTTAATAGAGTTTTGGCCCAGTATTTTATTTTTTGTTTTAGGTTGTTTTTGTTGAAACCGAACATAGGACTAGGTCCGATGAAGTTTTCATCTGCCCCTTTTTTGGCTTGAAGGTCTGCCTTTTCGTTGCCGTCATATCCCTCATGTCCCGGTACCCAAATTAATGATACATTGTTTTTGGATGCCAGATTATTGAGTGCCTTGTGGCATTCTAAGAGGGTTTTTGAGTTGTATGTATAGCTATCTAAAGCTTTTAGGACTGATTGGCTGTCCGAGAGTATTTTAATCCTTACTCTCTTGTGGTTTCTGCGTTGCATGATGTTTACTGCTTCCATTATTGCGTATAGTTCCGCTTGGAAGATAGTGGTGTCCCTGGTGAGAGTGTATGATTTGTGGATTCTGGGCCCCACTACACCTGCTCCTACACCATAAGGTGTTTTTGATCCATCAGTGTACCATTTTTGTGAATCATCATTCATCCATTTCGGGTTTGTTTTCCACTCGATCCTCTCAGGAAAGGTAACTGTGTATCCTTTTGTGAAACAGAGGATTGGGTCGATGTGGTCTGAAACTTGAGCCATGCTTATGGTGTTTTTGATTTTATTTAGGATATTTAGGTGACCGGTGAGGTTGCCTAATTTGAAATTTACTTTCATGTGTAGCATGAGTGCTTGCGTAGCTGCTTCCTCTTGGATTGCTATATGAAGTGGTGGGAGATTAAGGAGTGCTTCCATGCCAGCTGTTGGGGTAGTTCTCATAGCCCCTGTGATGCATAGACAAGCAAGCCTTTGTACTTTTCCCAGTTTGGTTATCGCTGTTTGTTGGATAGATTTGCTCCACCATACTAGTGCCCCATACAGTATGATTGGTCTAACCATTTGGGTGTATATCCAGAGGGCCATACTAGGGCTGAGGCCCCAGGATCTCCCTAGTAGTTGTTTGGTTGCCCACAAAGATTTCGTGGCTTTTTTTGTTATATTATTTATGTGTGATTCCCAAGTGAGTTTTTTATCTAAGGTTAAACCTAGATACTTGACCTCTTCCTTTAGTTCTATCACTGTTTCATTTATTTTCAATGTAGGAAACTCTAACTTTCTTTTCCTTGTGAAGGGGATTATTGTGGTTTTGTTAGGGTTGATCGACAGCCCCTCCTTTTTACACCATTCCCATGTTGCGTTCAAGGCATTTTGCATTAAGTCTGTTAGTGTCCTTTCATGGTTGCCTTTTATTATAACAGATATGTCATCTGCATAACCAATGGTTATAAATCCCTTATTGTTTAGGTGCTGCACCAAGTCATCAACTAGTAGGGACCATAGCAGTGGAGAAAGAACTCCTCCTTGCGGACATCCCTTTACTGTTGTGACATTAAGTTCAGCTTGGCCTAACGAGGCTTTAATAATCCTCTGATTAAGCATTTGGCTTATCCAGTGAGTTAATATTGGGTTTGCACCTCTTTTTTCGAGTGCTGTTTCCATGGATTTGTAATTTGCGTTGTCGAAGGCTCCCTCTATGTCCATAAAGGAACATAGGGCTATTTCTTTTTGATTTAGGGCCTTTTCTATATTGACAACGAGTGTGTGCAGTGCTGTGACTGTGGATTTCCCTTTTGGTAAGCAAATTGCAGCTTATGAAGGGGTTTTTTGAAGATTACTTCTTCTCTTAGATGGTATTCGAGTAGTTTTTCCATTGTCTTTAGCATGAACGATGAAAGACTGATTGGTCTGTAAGATTTTGGAGAGTCAGGGGGTTTGTTACCTCCCTTAGGAATAAATATTACCTTCACTTTCCTCCATATCTTTGGAATGTATTCCAATATTAGACTAGCTCTGAAGATTTTCACCATGACTCGGATCAGTTCCACAGTGCCTTTGGATAGAAGTGCTGGGAATATACCATCCGGCCCTGGTGATTTAAAGGGTTTAAAGGAGTTGATTGCCCACTCTACCCTCTCGAAATTTATGATTTTATTGACGAATGAGTCCGTAGTATAAGTATAAGTATAAGTATAAGTATAAGTATAAGTATAAGTATAAGTATAAGTATAAGTATAAGTATAAGTATAAGTATAAGTATAAGTATAAGTATAAGTATAAGTATAAGTATAAGTATAAGTATAAGTATAAGTATAAGTATAAGTATAAGTATAAGTATAAGTATAAGTATAAGTATAAGTATAAGTATAAGTATAAGTATAAGTATAAGTATAAGTATAAGTATAAGTATAAGTATAAGTATAAGTATAAGTATAAGTATAAGTATAATGGTTAATGGTTGTAAAGGGTTAAGGAGTAGCCCTTTAGCACTGCGACCATATTGATCTATTGTGCACCCTATGCTGTCTATTGACTGTTAAGTATGCTTATGAATTGTACCAGCTCCTTCTGAGGGAGTGATTGAAGGTCTACATCTGTAAGCATGAACTTGTTTAAAACCTTTTCCTTCGTGCGTCAACCCCGGACATTCGATAATGAGATGTTCCATAGACTTCATCTTCGCAGCAGAATCTGCAGGTGCTGGTGTTAGTTATGCCTAATTTATGTAAGTGTTTGTTGCATGAAGTGACCCGTGAGGGCGCCTGTGAGAGTGCGAATGCTCTTTTTGTTTAACGTGAGGGCCATGTTGGCTCTTTTAGCGTTGAAACTTAAGAACTTTTTGGAGTGTCTAAGACCCTCTACATTGTTCCAATGCTGGTTTAATAGAGTTTTGGCCCAGTATTTTATTTTTTGTTTTAGGTTGTTTTTGTTGAAACCGAACATAGGACTAGGTCCGATGAAGTTTTCATCTGCCCCTTTTTTGGCTTGAAGGTCTGCCTTTTCGTTGCCGTCATATCCCTCATGTCCCGGTACCCAAATTAATGATACATTGTTTTTGGATGCCAGATTATTGAGTGCCTTGTGGCATTCTAAGAGGGTTTTTGAGTTGTATGTATAGCTATCTAAAGCTTTTAGGACTGATTGGCTGTCCGAGAGTATTTTAATCCTTACTCTCTTGTGGTTTCTGCGTTGCATGATGTTTACTGCTTCCATTATTGCGTATAGTTCCGCTTGGAAGATAGTGGTGTCCCTGGTGAGAGTGTATGATTTGTGGATTCTGGGCCCCACTACACCTGCTCCTACACCATAAGGTGTTTTTGATCCATCAGTGTACCATTTTTGTGAATCATCATTCATCCATTTCGGGTTTGTTTTCCACTCGATCCTCTCAGGAAAGGTAACTGTGTATCCTTTTGTGAAACTGAGGATTGGGTCGATGTGGTCTGAAACTTGAGCCATGCTTATGGTGTTTTTGATTTTATTTAGGATATTTAGGTGACCGGTGAGGTTGCCTAATTTGAAATTTACTTTCATGTGTAGCATGAGTGCTTGCGTAGCTGCTTCCTCTTGGATTGCTATATGAAGTGGTGGGAGATTAAGGAGTGCTTCCATGCCAGCTGTTGGGGTAGTTCTCATAGCCCCTGTGATGCATAGACAAGCAAGCCTTTGTACTTTTCCCAGTTTGGTTATCGCTGTTTGTTGGATAGATTTGCTCCACCATACTAGTGCCCCATACAGTATGATTGGTCTAACCATTTGGGTGTATATCCAGAGGGCCATACTAGGGCTGAGGCCCCAGGATCTCCCTAGTAGTTGTTTGGTTGCCCACAAAGATTTCGTGGCTTTTTTTGTTATATTATTTATGTGTGATTCCCAAGTGAGTTTTTTATCTAAGGTTAAACCTAGATACTTGACCTCTTCCTTTAGTTCTATCACTGTTTCATTTATTTTCAATGTAGGAAACTCTAACTTTCTTTTCCTTGTGAAGGGGATTATTGTGGTTTTGTTAGGGTTGATCGACAGCCCCTCCTTTTTACACCATTCCCATGTTGCGTTCAAGGCATTTTGCATTAAGTCTGTTAGTGTCCTTTCATGGTTGCCTTTTATTATAACAGATATGTCATCTGCATAACCAATGGTTATAAATCCCTTATTGTTTAGGTGCTGCACCAAGTCATCAACTAGTAGGGACCATAGCAGTGGAGAAAGAACTCCTCCTTGCGGACATCCCTTTACTGTTGTGACATTAAGTTCAGCTTGGCCTAACGAGGCTTTAATAATCCTCTGATTAAGCATTTGGCTTATCCAGTGAGTTAATATTGGGTTTGCACCTCTTTTTCGAGTGCTGTTTCCATGGATTTGTAATTTGCGTTGTCGAAGGCTCCCTCTATGTCCATAAAGGAACATAGGGCTATTTCTTTTTGATTTAGGGCCTTTTCTATATTGACAACGAGTGTGTGCAGTGCTGTGACTGTGGATTTCCCTTTTTGGTAAGCAAATTGCAGCTTATGAAGGGGTTTTTTGAAGATTACTTCTTCTCTTAGATGGTATTCGAGTAGTTTTTCCATTGTCTTTAGCATGAACGATGAAAGACTGATTGGTCTGTAAGATTTTGGAGAGTCGGGGGGTTTGTTACCTCCCTTAGGAATAAATATTACCTTCACTTTCCTCCATATCTTTGGAATGTATTCCAATATTAGGCTAGCTCTGAAGATTTTCACCATGACTCGGATCAGTTCCACAGTGCCTTTGGATAGAAGTGCTGGGAATATACCATCCGGCCCTGGTGATTTAAAGGGTTTAAAGGAGTTAATTGCCCACTCTACCCTTTCGAAATTTATGATTTTATTGACGAATGAGTCCGTAGTATAAGTATAAGTATAAGTATAAGTATAAGTATAAGTATAAGTATAAGTATAAGTATAAGTATAAGTATAAGTATAAGTATAAGTATAAGTATAAGTATAAGTATAAGTATAAGTATAAGTATAAGTATAAGTATAAGTATAAGTATAAGTATAAGTATAAGTATAAGTATAAGTATAAGTATAAGTATAAGTATAAGTATAAGTATAAGTATAAGTATAAGTATAAGTATAAGTATAAGTATAAGTATAAGTATAAGTATAAGTATAAGTATAAGTATAAGTATAAGTATAAGTATAAGTATAAGTATAAGTATAAGTATAAGTATAAGTATAAGTATAAGTATAAGTATAAGTATAAGTATAAGTATAAGTATAAGTATAAGTATAAGTATAAGTATAAGTATAAGTATAAGTATAAGTATAAGTATAAGTATAAGTATAAGTATAAGTATAAGTATAAGTATAAGTATAAGTATAAGTATAAGTATAAGTATAAGTATAAGTATAAGTATAAGTATAAGTATAAGTATAAGTATAAGTATAAGTATAAGTATAAGTATAAGTATAAGTATAAGTATAAGTATAAGTATAAGTATAAGTATAAGTATAAGTATAAGTATAAGTATAAGTATAAGTATAAGTATAAGTATAAGTATAAGTATAAGTATAAGTACAAGTACAAGTATGAGTACTAGTGTTCGTATCAGTTTGAGTATGAATATAATTATAAGTATGAGTATGAGTATAAATATGAGCAGATACATATATGAGTGGAGTATTAGTACCAGTACCAGTATCAGTAGCGGTATAAGTATGAGTATGAGTGTGAGGATGGGTATAAATATTACGGTGAGTTATGGATATGAAAATTAGTATGGGTAGAAGTGTGAGTATGATTAAAGTTTGAGTATAAATATGAGTACGAGTATGAGTAGGAGCATGAAAATAAGTGCGAGCATGCGTTTGTGTATGAACATCAGCATCCGCATCAGTATAAGCATCAGTAATCAACAATTACCAGCGATATGCCCAGCCAACGATTGCTCGTATTCAATATCGTAAAAGCAATTGTGTTCGCCTCCAAGCGTTTGAAGAGTATTTCGGTAAATCTTGCCTCCTGATTGTAAGCTCTTATCGTCGTAACACCTTGAATGGTCTCCGAGAGATGTGAGATCACCGGTGAACTGGTTGAGTTTTCGATGCGCTGCAATTCCCTACACAGCAAAAATTCTTATTAAAATTTCTCTGTGGAAATTCCAACATGCCAACATACCTGGCCGAGCATCTATAGAATTTCTGAATGACGTAATAGACAATGCAAATCGGTGCTGTCAACAGCATAAACCAAGGCGTAATACTGACATTAATTAGCACAGCACATAAGCAAAGCAGCGAAAATTGTAGCAGGCGTTGACTGGTGGCGGCAATTTTCTGTGAAAAATAATAAAAATTCGTTTTTATTTTGACCTCGCTTATTAGCTTCCTTCCTGCTTTCGTGCATTTTCCTTCAAGCTTTTACACTGCAATTTTCATTTTCGCTTCTTTTATTTTACCTTATCGATGATGGCCATATCATTGCCGAACCGATTCATGAGCCGTCCAAGTGGAGTCACCTGAAAAAAGTGCAACGGTTTTCGCATAATCGCCAACAGCAATTGGTCGTGTAGATTGCCGCGCGCATTGCAACCGGCCAATTGACCGGCTGGTGTCGATATCACTGCCATTACAATGCAAACGCACGAAATCGCCGAATAAATGTGAAAATAATACGTGACATCCGCGGCGTGACCATTGTCAGTGGCATTATTGTTGTAGATGCTATTGTTGTCGCTAGTATTGTTGTTGTAAACCATGCTGATGGCAGCCAAAGACATTGCTGTCACTGATCCTGCTCCTCTTGCTACTGCGGCCCCGGCAGCATCCATTATCGTTGTATTGGAGCTATGCATTGTCACTGGCAACACAGCCATCGTACTTCTATCAGCTCGTGTCCAGTCTCTGTGAGTGGCGCTACTGTTAATGTTGGCATTACCTGCGCTGCCATCGGTCCAATGCTGCAACCACACATCTGTGTAAACTCGCATGCCTTGCCAAATCAAAGCCGTCAAAAAGAATATCGTCACCATTTGCCAACCGGATGCACGCAGATACAACAAATAGATATGTGTTGGTATTTTCCCATACTTTCGTTCCGCATCGTAGCCCAGAGACGCGCTGGCAGCAGTCGCACCACGACCCGCTGTTCTTTTAATGCTGCTCCTGTTGCTCTTTATTGTGTGTTTTCGTTTTAGTGGCATGACATCATTACGGTTCATTGCTGTACTTGTCATGTTTTTCAAAGTTTTATAGTCGATGTTGGCATCTGCAGGGGGTGAGAAGTTAAATTTCTTAATATTTATGATTATAATTATTGCTTTGGAGGCGGCTTTTATACTAAATGAAAAGTCCAATTGGTAATGGCAAAAGATCAATGTACATATCGCTCATTTGCTAGAAGAGTATCGTAATCCAAAATGCAAATTATTAAACAAAAAATTAGATTTAAAAATTGCATTTCAATTTTCCATAAGTAAAAATAAGTACACATTTTCTTCGACAGAGATACTGTTAAGGAAGAGAGGGGGATGACGGTACTTAAACTTATTTTTTTTTAATGATACAATATAAAAGGATCTCAAGAATTTCGAGTCAGAATTTCAAGTCGAGTAAAGAAAAATGTACGAAGGCCTGCGTATTTTAGCGTCCGTTGTCCCATGCCGAGTTCCCAAGCTTCGAAAATGTCGATGAAATCACAGCAATAATCGAAGTTAACCCGCATGTTAGTAGTCGTAGCATCGCCCAGCAGCTAAAGATCGACCATAAAAAGTTGAAGGCCATTTGCGCAAAATTTTACGAAAAATAATGGATTTCTTTTTCCCCAAACTAATAATTTGTAATTAATCGAACAATAATTCTCACCTGTCACCTCCTCATTTTCGATGCGTGCAATCCAACTGTCATCCTCTGAAATCGGTGCATCCTTTTCATTTTCAACCACTTCTGGCGTTGCCACCGCACTCAATTCAATCGAAGGCACCGAGGTGGAAATAGGCGTATGTTGGTTTGATGTGCCCTCTTCCGTAATTCTCCTAATGGAATTTGTGCCGCTTATCGGCCGCGGCTTGCGATGCGCTGCCGAACGACGCATCGACATGCGGCGCAAAAATTGCTGAAAACTGCTGCCCACACCAGAGTCTGCCGTTGCTTCAGCATTAATTTTCTGCTGTTGCGTGTTGTGTACCAAACATCCAGGTGAAGATTTGTTACGCGCCACCTTCTGGTGACCTTTACTATCACCAGATATTGCACCACCGCCGCCGCCGCTCTGGGGCTGCCATGATTGCGTACGCGTGGGCACTACTTCACTGCACACATCGACACCCGTATCCACAGACAGCACACTACTACCACTAATACCGCTCATATAACTGGGTGCACTGCTGCCAAAGCTGTTGGTGAAGATGCTGCGCCGTAGCTCAGCGGATGCTGTCGTCGATGCGCTTGCGCCACTCAGTCGGCTACTACCGGTGGAGATGAGTGAAGCGGGGCGTTGCTGGTCTTGTGTGGAATTGCGTCTATGACGTTGCGAGCGTCGTCGTCGTCTCAAAATCACATCCTCCGTTTGACATTCATCGATGGGAAGTGGTGCGTCATAGAAAAGGTGACGTGACCCATAGAGACTGGAGCGTTGACGTGTGAGCGGAATGCGACCGGCAATGGCACCAATAGAGGTGCCAACGGCAGAGGAGTGTATGCTGCCAATGCGATTTATGTACGCGCTGCCGCTGCGACAGCGACTGATCGAGGGAAGGGACTGCAAGGAAGTTAGGAGGTTAATAATTTTTATCGACTTCTGCCATGAAACATCCATACAGATGTTTTAACAAATAACATAATAATAATCTAAAGCCGTAAGAAAAAAATATAACAAAACATACTAAATCAAACTATTTATAGGCATAATTAAGAAATTTAATCATAGAGAGTTTAGAAGAGCCAAAATGAATCCCAATAGATTTGTAAATAACTTAGAATTCAACTATGACTAGTAAAAGTGAGCTTTGCGCCAAAAATGACTCGTAAGCCCAATATTTCACTGACAGATCTCAGACAACAATCAAAGATAAAATAAGATGTGCTCAAGGGAGAAAAACACTTGGCGAAGGTAATGTGGAGCATTGCGAAATATAATATAATATTTAAAAATATCTGATTACGAGTGCACCAAGAAAGAATTTTATCAAGCTTATTTCGGAGCATTTGTGAATCGGAAAAGTTTCTTACAGTAGAATAAATTTTAAGGTCGTCAGCATAAAGTACAAACTTGGCACATGAAAAATAGTTTTTATGCCATTGAAAACAAAAAGAAAAATATCAAAGGACACAAAGTACTACCGTGAAGAACTGCAGATGGCATAATAAAAGAATATGACTAATGATTATCAACAACAACTACACGTTTACTATTCAAGAGAGAGGACTCCAACTAACAGAGAAATATGCAATGGAAGCCACACCATGCTAATTTCTTAACAAGCATTGAATACGAAACTCTGTCAAAAGCCTTAGAGAAATGCGTATATAAAACAACGACCAGGAAGCCTTTCTGAAAAGGTGATATGCAATCTTCCAACCAAATTTGAAACTGTCGATCTACCAGAGGTAGAGGTAGTCGGAGGCTTGGAATTATGTCTATAATTGCTAACATCACTCTTCTTCCCGCTTTTAAAAATTTATGTAAGGAAAGCCAATTTCCACTCATCAATAAAATTGCCTTTAGATAATGATCTGTTGAAGATCAACTAGAAAGTATAGGTAAACGAAAAAACAATTTCTAAGAAAAACAGCCGAAAGACCATTGACATATGTTTGTGAAGGCTTCTTTAGTTTATCGATATCTTTGGCAACATCATTCGAAGATAAGAAGATAGTGCCAAAGTCAACTCACAAATTCGCGTCGTACTCAAACTCATAATCACTCAGTTTAGTCTAAATAACGTTCTAGTTTTATTATAGTATATTAGTCAAATGTGCCGGTCTAGTTTTATTATAGTTAATTTAAAGGAAATGTTTTTATTTTCTCTGTATTCATTTCATTTTATTGGTTTTTAGTAATTATATTAATTTTATCTCGGTCCTATTTTATTTTTATTATTACTTAATATTTTTTTTTTGTACTTTACTTTATTTTATGTTGTTTTCTTTTATTTTATATTAATCATTTTTTTTTTAATATATTTTATATTATTTGGTTTTTTAACTAATTTTTCTCTTTATTGTATTTTATTTAATTTTATTACATTTTCCTTTATTTTGTTTAGTTTTGCTTTGTTTTAATTTCATTTTATGATATTTTTTAAAGTTGTGCCATAGCGGCTAAAAAGCCGAGATTTACAAGGTGAAGTCCAAAATAAAAAAGACTGGTATCATAAAAAGGTTTTTGATGGAGCCATCTTTTTTATGAGTTAGTGAATGCTTGGTAACATTCGATTCAGTGGAAGTTAAGTTATTGCGTCTAAAGTGTCAGTAGGTTTGTGTCATCGGTTCCAAAATGAATTTCGAACAAAGAGCTAAGATCAAATTTTGTTTTAAAATCGATAAAACATTTACCGAAACATTTGAGTTGATGAAAAAGTTTATGGCGATGATTATCTATCTCGTGCCAGAGTTCATGAGTGGTTTACACGTTTCAGAGATGGTTGTGAGAACATAAATGGCAATGACTGTAGGGGCTGCCCAAAATCAGTAATCACCGAAAACTCCAACGAAATTGTTCGTATGTTTATCAAAAATGAATCGAAATCATCGTTCCAATTCATGGAATCAGAGTTGAATATCTCCGAAACATCAATTTATGCATTTTCAGTGATCATTTGGAGTTACGAAAGGTCTGTGCACGTTTCATTCCGCACAAGTTAACTGAGGACCAAAAATAGCTCAGAATTCAACATTCGAAAAACCGCATTAAAGAGGCGAGAAAAGACAAGAACTTCCTTCACAGCATTGTTACTGATGATGGCACTTAGTGTTTCAAAGATGAACTTGAAACTAAGCGTCAAAGTGCCGAAAGTGCCAGACGAGCCACCACCCGAAAAATCGACTTTGGAGAAGTCAAAAATTAAGTCGATGCTCATTTGTTTTTACGATTCCAAGGGAATTGTCCACAAGGAGTTCGTGCGAATGGGCCAAACCGTCAATGCAATTCTTCATCTTGGCGTTTTGAAGCGTTTGTTGCATCGCTTTCGTCGAATTCGCCCGGAATACCGCGAAGGAGGAAGTTGGAGCTTATTGCACGATAATTCACCATCCAAAAGGCTTGTACCGACTTCCTGAGGGACATTCCGGTCAAAACAATGTATCGAGGCCAGAGGGGACTATTTTGAATAAATAAACTCGAAGTTATCGGAACAAAGCTCCTGTGGTTTTTATTTGAGCTCAGTCTTGTTTATTTTGGACTTCACTTTGTATATTAATCTCGGATAAATTTACCAAGAGATTATGCTCGGGTGGGGAGCAGTCCAAGTCTGATTCCCATTAATGTTAGTAATTTGTTTAAAAAATGTGGAGTAGTTGAGTCGGTATCTATTAATACAGTTCTCTATATTAATTTCAATTTATACAAAAGATTGAAAGTTTTTAAATGTTTAATAAGTAATTTTGGTACCAGCCTGGTTGCTGTTACTATAAAAGGCGTTATGCTTACACGCGCGGCTCTGTATATCTGTTGCATCTCTATTGACAGCGCGGCATATTAAACCTGTTTTGTAGAATAGGCTGACTGCATATATCGGTTAAGCGGCATGGTCACATCTATATTGCCAATCCGTTTTCCTCTCTTACCGTAAATAACAATATCTGCGCGGTTCGCCATGATTGTTTTGCCAGTGTAGATAGTCTTATTCCAGTAAAGTTTTACATTCTTATTTTCAAGCACTTCTTCTGGCTGATACTTGAAATAAAGGTGAGATAATCATATCTCTTTGCAAGTTCCAGATGTATAATTTTGACTACATTATTGGGAAGAGACGTTTATTCATCAGCCGGCATAAAGTTGTATCCGACAATCAAATGCCCGATCGTTTCTCCCTTTATACCACACCTTCTACACTTGTGTTCTCTACTTATACTGTTTTGCGGAAAACTTTTGAAGGTATTCCTCTATATTTTATCGCCTTTACAAAACTTTCTGTTTCAATAAACAGTTTTCCAGACGTTTGCAGCGCTTAAGTCGATGTAATCTACTTTCATCACAAGGATGTGTGCACCATGTAAAGATTTTGGCTTTAGTTCTCGAGAAGCTGCTCAATGGTTTCGAAACTTTCTGGGTTTTGTTATTCCTCTGCGCTGAGATTTAGCGGAGTCTATTCGTCTATTTCTCGAAGAGCAGCAATAAAGTGAGACAATTTTTTTGAAAAAATATTGCAGAAGTTTCAGTTTCCGATCGTAATGCAGCTTGGATATATTTATTGAAACTCTCCCTCCAATTTAACGTGTGGGATACATTCGCTCTACAGCACTCGGTGGATCGTGCGCTAGATATTTCGTAAAAGTTGTTCACATTAGCTTCGATTTATTTTATTTTTTTATCTTCATAATATTTCCTTATTTTGGTTAACACGTTGACTGCCAAGGCCATTTTCAGAAAACTGGCCAAAAATGACATTTTGATTTTTTCACATTATATTACTAAAAACTCTATTTCTAGATCATTGGTATCATCAAAAATCAAAAATGATGTTTTTTAAAGGAGAAAAAGGACCTACGAGTTATCTGGTAGTTGGCGTCTGGCAAAGAACTCGCTACGAATTATCTCGTAGTAGGTAGGTCCTTTTTTCCTAAAAAAAACATCATTTTTGCTTTCTATAGTATTTTGTTTAATAGTTACTATTATTTATTATAATTATCATAATTTTATTACTATTTTCTTTCGTTTTAGATTTATAAACATTCTCTAAAATTACTGTTATAATTATCAAGAACCCAATATGGATAAGAAAAGGTCACTGAATCAAAGTGAAATTGAGTACAACGCAAATCTGAGTGATTCAGAAGATGATTTCAGCGATGATAGTAACGACATTTATGAGCCTTCTGAGAATACAAGTGATAGTGAAGATGAAGTCATCTCCCAACCTGAAGACGTCTCCGAATCTGATAAATGATTTTCAAGCAACAACGACAAATGAGAATGATGATTTGTGGACAGAAGTTCAACACAATCCTGAATTATTTTTTTTTCGAAGAAAATGTTGGTGTGAAATTAAATACATCAAACTTTACGGTACAAACGCTGGTGGATTTATTTTTTTCGGATGAGTTTCTTGCATTACTGGTAGAACAAACTAATTTATATGCTGCGCAAGAAATTGCAACATTGGAAAATGGGAATCAAAATGCTATAAAAAAATCTAATTGGCAAGACGTAAGTGCTACACAGATGAAAGTTTTTATTGCACTTTTATTGCAAATGGGACCTTGTACTTTTCCAACAATAGAACATTACTGGAACACAAACAAGTTATATAGTGTAAACTTTTGGCGCACACATATGAGCCGCAATCGATTCCAGTTGATACTTCGTTATTTTCATTTGGTTGATAACTCACAACCATCTACCGACAGATTATACAAGGTGAGACCAATCCTAAATCATTTCAACGATGTTATTCGTGAAAACTATGTACCAAGTAAAAATATTTGTATTGACGAATCCATGATGATATGGCGGGGAAGATTGCTTTTCCGCCAATACATAAAAAATAAAAAACACAAATATGGTGTCAAACTATATGAACTATGTGAGTCCGACGGTCTTGTAATAAAAATAAAAATTTACAGCGGAAAATCTGAGGAAACTACCCATAATGTAGGTCACACTGCTGATATTGTTTTACATTTACTTGAAGACTATCTCGATAAAGGCTACGCGCTTTACATGGATAATTTTTATAATTCAGTAAGTCTTACAAAACTGTTATATACACGAAAAACTTATGTGTGTGGAACCCTACGAAGTAACAGAAAAGGAAACCCCAAAGATGTGGTAAATCGTAAACTAAAAAGAGGGGAGTGTTTTTGGCAGACAAATAGTCCTGTTACTGTATGCAAATGGAAAGACAAACGAGAAGTCCTTTCCATTTCAAACATGCACGTTATTGGTAGAGGTGTCCAATCGCAATGGAAGAATTTCTATGAAACCGAATATAATTCGCGATTACAATAATGGAATGTCTGGCATTGACCGATCAGATCAAATGATTTCGTACTACTCATCTCTAAGAAAGACTATTAGATGGCACAAAAAGGTTTCACTTCATATTATAGAGAAATATATACAAAATGCTCACAGAATTTACCAAAAAGTAACTTCATCTAAAATAAAACTGATAAAGTTCAGAGAAGAATTCGTCTTGGCGTTGATTGGAGATTTTCAACCAGTTTTAAAAAAAATCGATCTAAAGAGCTCTATTATTTAGAGTGTTTACCACCAACGGAAAAAAAACAGCGTCCGACAAAGCCATGTCGTGTATGTACCCAAGAAAAAAAACGCCGAGAAACGCGTTACTTCTGTCCAGCCTGTCCAGAGAAGCCAGCCCTTTGTGTGGAAAATTCTTTTAAAAACTTCCACAAACAATAATATATTACTTTATTTCTTGTATTTGTATTTTTCCATTATATTGAATTAATTTTTTTGTTTTTAATAAAAAAAAAGCTCACGGAAGCCAAATCCAAAATTTTTTTCTTTTCGCAGAAGCCATTTATCGATACTAACGCTATTATAATATGGTTTTACTAGTAGCTATACAAAAAGTGGTAGCTTTAGGTAGTACGAGATAACTCGTAGTTGGCTTCCTGGAAGGGAAATCATACTACGAGTTATCTCGTAGTTGGCAGTCAACGTGTTAAATTGCATTTTTTTGCTTTTTTTAATTTAATTTTATTTTAATTTGCTTCATTTTATTTCATTTTATTTTATTTTATTTTATTTTATCTTATTTTATTTTTATTTCTTAATTTTATTTTACTTTATCTATTTATTTACTTAGTTATATATATGTATATTATATACAATATATATATTTTTTTCATTACAATTTATTTTATTAAATCTTTTTAATTTTTTTTTACCTTTTTTAAATTTTGTTTCATTGCATTCCATTTTTGTGACTTTATTTAATTTTACCTAATTGTATTTGTTCTATTTTACTTAACTTATTCCATTTTATTTCATTTTACTAATTTAATTTTTTTATTACTTTTTATTTTGCTTCTTTTAATATTATTTTATTTTTTAATTTTTTCTAGTTCATTGTTATTATATTTTTTCTTTATTTTAATTTTTTTAATCCATTTTGGATTTTATGTCTTATTTTTAAATTTTTTTTTATCAATTTATGTACTACATATATTCAAATTAAAATAAAAAGAACTTAAAAGTACCGATTCAAAAACACCACACTTTCTACCCTACATATCAAATATAAATTCAAGTCAACAACATGCGATTGTTTTAAACCGAAAATTTTCTACTCAAATACTTAACTCAGTATTTTCAAGCATTTGAAGATTTTATACTTAGCATCCGTGAAAAAAGGCACCAACGGCCTGTAAGCTGAGCCTGAGCTGTCAAAACAAAAATTACTCCTAAAAACAACTCCAAATGCATTAATTAACTCGCCTTTCTTGCAATTTAACTAGTTTAAAAACTAATTTAAATTATTTCTAATTTTATTCCCTAATAAAAATTTGACAACCCAAAACTAAAAGTGTCTAATGAAAGACTTATGTATTTGAGTACGAAATTACGAAACAAATACCCTTAATAACACTAACTGCACACAATCACACAAACTCACCACAGGCAACAAATCTTCTTCTTCATCCTCATCCTCTTCCTCATCCTCGTCGTCCTCAGCTTCATCCTCCACAGCATCAACTTCGTCCAACTCGGCGCTGTTGTCATCACCACCAGCAGTAGCCATATCGTCATTGTCAAGAATCGCCCCAAGACCAGTTTCACAATCAGCCATCCGCCCGACTGTATCGCCAATAGGACCAACATCACCGACAACGCCGCCATCATTCAAATTCAAAACAATTTCGCGCGACTCTCTACGAGTTGGTTTTGCTTTCCCTTTTGTTTTTGTTGTCGCAACTTTGCTGGACTTTGTGCGCTGTAGGCCCAATTTCGTAACATTTTGGTATAATTTCCAACGTTCGCGCGCAGTCCTTCCAGCAGCAGCGGCGTTGCTACGCCGAACATTATGCAAAGAAAACAAGAAGTGTAATGAAGCTGATGTGGGCGCAAAATTCATCATCAAAAATTCGCTTTGTACAAAAGTTAGAATTTCTAATTGTGAAGTGATGTGAAGAAGTTTGGAGTATGCGAGTGTACAGATGGAAAAGCATGTATGTTTGTATGTATGTACTGTATTTATGTATGTATGTGTGAATGAATAAATAATTAAGCAAGAAGTTGTTTAAGCGTTAACCAAAATATTTTTAAGCATTAATAATTTTGATATGCATAAATTTGCATTGCTTGTTCTATTACTGATATCATTAACTTTTGAAAATCAAAAAACTGAATCAAAACACCCCCACTCGCCATGCATTCACTGACATGTATAACTATTTGCGTATGTGTATGTATAAGTATCTACATACATACGTATGCTGCTGGCACTTACCTCTCGTCGCTCTCTGTCTGTTTATTGACTTGGGCAATGATTGTTTGCCATTTGGCAACAATATGCGGATATTTCAATTCGATTTCCTTATAGTCGCCTGTGGCTTGCAGTTGGCCATTTTTCATCACAATTAACTGTGAATTGTTGATGAGAGAGCAGCAACAACACAATAGTAGTCAAAGCAGTAAACGTCGGAAAGTCCATTTAATTTAATTTGTATATGAGAATAATTGAAAAGAATGTGGAAAAAGAAGAAATTAGAAGTAAAATTCAAATACTTTTGTACTATAATAAATATAAATGAAATAAAAACTTACAATAAATAAATTAAATTGCTCAGAAAATCGGCACTCAACCAAAATTAGCCAATCAAAGATTATATTAAGGAAATTAAAGGGACAATAACATTACAGCGAGTTCACATTTTGCAATTCTCTCAAAGATGTCAAATGAACTGTAAAGGGTGGGCCATATAGCGTTTGCTTTTTGAACCACCTATTTTTTTGAGAATGCTAACACAAATTACATGTCAAATGTGTTCATAATTTACTTAAAGGTTTGACATTTACGAAATGGGACGCTATACGCTTGAACAAAATGGGAAATATTGAAAACCTATTTCCAAAGTGGTGAGTCTTCTACTCAAACTGTGAGAAATTTGAAAAAAAAATCAAAAAAAAAGATTTGTCAACAAGACAGTTTGTGGATCAATTTGTTAATCGTGTTCGTGAAAGTGGATCGTTAATGGATAAAACAACACGTGAACGTGCTCCTACAGTGCGTACACACGAAAACATTGCTGCTGTAGACGAAAATGTGCGTGAACATCTAATAACCTCAACTCGTCATCGTTCTCAATAATTGAACATTTCACGCACTTCTTTGAGGAGAATTTTGCATTAAGACCTCAGTATGATGGCTTACAAAGTTCAATTGTAGCAAGAACTGAAGCCTAATGACCATCCAATGTGTTTTCGGTTCGCTCAATGGGCAGAAAATCGTTTGACCGAAGATGAGCATTTTTACCGAAAAATCATCTTTTCTGATGAAGCTCATTTTCACATCGGTGGCTACATCAATAAGCAAAATTGTCGGATTTGGGGCTTAGAGAATCCACACGTTACTGTAGAGAAGCAAATGCATCCACAACGAGTCACTGTTTGGTGCGGTTTTTGGTCTGGCGGCATCATCGGGCCATTTTTTTTTCTCGAAAATGAGCGAGGAGCCGCGGTTACAGTAAATGGCGAGCGTTACCCTGACATGCTCAACGACTTGTTTCCAAAAATTGAAGAGGATGACATGGACGACATTTGGATTCAACACGACGGGGCAACTTGTTACACTGCCAAAGTTACACTCGAACTTTTGGCTACCGTTTTTGAAAACCGAATAATTAGCCGAAATTCCGATATCAATTGGCCGCCTCGGAGCTGTGATTTTAGCCCGTTGGACTATTTTTTGTGCGGCTCCGTTAAGGGCAAATGCTATGCGAATCATCCAGAGACGATTGATGCTTTAAAACACGAAATCGAACGAAATCGAAGCCCAAACAATCGAAAATGTGCTTAAAAATTGGGTTCATCAAATGGGTTACTGTAAAGCCAGTCGTGGCAGTCATTTGAACGATACTATTTTTCATTCATAAATGAAAATGTTCAATCTTCAAATAAAAAAAAAAATAGTTTTAGATTATTTTTTTTTATTACATGGCCCACCCTATACCCATTTTACATGGCCCACCCTATGCTATAAAAATTCAGACAGAAGTTTTAATTATTTTTAAAGTTATAGCTAAAATAAGAGAGCGCGCCGTAGTGTATATGAAAGCGTGTGACACGCCAGCAGCAGCTGTTGTCGAAACTTTAAACGCGTTTCAAAACTATTCAACCGATTTGGCTAAAAATTTAACCCGTTATTCTAGACACACATATCGGACCTTTAAAGCATTTAATTTTTTAATAATAAACTATTTGATTTAAACAATTTATGAAGAAAAAAAATTAGATTTAGAGAACTTTTTTCACAAATCCGCCATTTTATTTTTTATTTTTTTTATGTATATTTTAGGTTCGGGACCTAAAAGAAAGTCTACAGAATAATAATCTCTTTGAATTTTTTATTTTAGATGGCTTTGGAAGGCTGTGTGTTTGCCCGAACCCCCGAAAATTCAGGCATTGCGGCATAAAAGAAACTCCGTTCTGTACTATCGACTTCTGGTTTGAAGTCGACGAAAGAGGGTGTGTGCCGATTCTCTTTTCATGAGTATTTTCCAAAACTTGGCGTATTGCGAATATCAGGACAATTGTCAATTTTCCAGGTCTAAAGATACACTGATAAGGTCGAATCAGTTGGTTGATGGTGAGCTCCAGTACTTCGCATAATACGCTCGTTTTAACCCTGTGCGCACTATTTTGAAGACTGACTGCCCGAGCGCCGTAGCCGAATTGCTTAGTACGCGATTACCATTCGGAATTCACAGAGAGAACGTAGGTTCGAATCTCGGTGAAACAACAAATTAAGAAAAACATTTTTCTAATAGCGGTCGCCCCTCGGCAGGCAATGGCAAACCGCGGAGTGTACTTTTGCCATTAAAAACTTTTCATAGAAAACCATCTCGGCGTCGGCTTAAAACTGTAGGTCTCTCCATTTGTGGAACAACATCGAGACGCACACACCCGCGGTTATTCGGAGAGATTGCAGAATCACGCCTCTTCTGGGCTGGGCAGATCAGTCTTAAATTCCAACCGACAGGCATGCTTTCACCCGACTATATTTTGCATAGAAGCTAATGCATACCTTGCAATCTCCTCGCAGCCACGTTTGAATAGCTCAGCCTGCAGTTCGTCAAGTTCCGCGACTTTGTTGTTTTTTAGGCACGTTATCGCTATTATCACCTCAACATGGCCGGGCAACGGAACTACAGTCCGGTCGGCAGCCAATGTGGGCTCGGGATCTTCACATTCTCTTTGACATCCACAGTTGTCACTATTCAGCAAGTTCGAAAAGTGCTCCCTCGACCACTTAAATATTCTCTGGTTGTCAGTCACCAACAAGACGGTGGTCGTTGTTCTTCTTAAGCTACCGAACTTTCTGGTAGAATTTTGTGGCCTTTTTCCACGAAATTATCGGCCAGCATCTCAAGCTCTTTGCACTTACGTACTTCGGTCTCTCGCTACTTCTTCCTTTCTCAACTCTCGGCACGAATTAGGCTCGGCTACAGCGTGGCCCTATAAGCGTAATAGTTTCTTAAGCGGTAGTGTAACATTACTCGTCGTACCAATTGGACTCGGACTCGCCGAAATCGGTCGATTAGCCAAGAAATTTCTTTGTATCAATTTTGAGCGCGATTGGGCTAAGCATCATAAAATATAGTATAAACTTTTCCCACTTTTCGTCAACTTGACGCCACAGTGCGGCGGTAGCTTGACGCATATAATGGCATTCAAACTATTTTTCTTGGTTAGGTCACTTTGAAGTGACCTCGAATCAAGCGATTACAAAACAATTTATGACAGTTCAATTTGTCACATTTTACTATTTCTGATATGTGAACCCCTTATTACTAGTTATGAGATATGGACCTTCAATTGTAATAAATGTGAGCAATCATGTCACAACAATAACTTTTTTTCATTTTATTAGCACACGTAGTCTTTCAGCACATTTCCTGTTTGTTTTTTTGTAAATTATTTCTAATCCAATACGCTTCTTTCATACAAAGCACTGACGGCTTTTTTCATTCCATTTCATCACTTACATAATCCGCATGCTGTGTCAGTTGCAACTGTTGTGTCACCAATATAACGGTTCGCTTCGCCTTGAGCAACATGCGTTGCACGCTCTGCTCAAAAATATGACGTGCCACCTCATTGTCCAACGAAGAGAAAGGATCATCCTTTGAATGCCAAAAAACAAAGAAGACAAAAGAAGGAAAGAAAGAAATATTAATACGGAATAGTTGTAAATAAAATAAATTTTCACACAAAGAAAGTTCACATAAAAAGGGGAGGAGATTTGTAAACAGGTGGAGGTTTGTAGGTGGGCACAGTGTGCAATGCTCTATGTCAGTATAAGCTAAGTAGTCGTGAGTTCACATATTTGTATATCTGGTTGAAGTCAACAATACTGAACAAAGAGTCCCTACTGATAGCTCCCATCAAAACTTATCAAAGTCAGAATATAAAAATAAAAAATTTAGTACCACCCTCGTAAATTACTTATGTATGTGCATAAATCTTACTTCAAGAAATCTGTTTTATCTTACACTACATATGTTTGTATGTATGCGTGTATTTTGAGCATACGCATGATTAGGTTTTCGTTACTTGAGTGCTCCTGGGTACCCATAAAATGTGTTCAAAACAATGCCAACATTGTCAGCAAAGTGCCAGAAATATTTTTACTGTGATTGTGAATTTCTAGATTTTTTACTGCGGCATGCAAACTTAAGGTGCAAAAAACAAAATTGCGCGATAAAAATTAATGCTTTTGTTTTTCTACCAGAACATTTAATCTTAATGGTAGCGAGTTTCTCTATGCGATATTCAAATCATTGGTTGGTTGGTTGCTTCAATGATTCCATGATTGGTTGGGCAGAAAAAGATAAAATCGATATTACTTTTTTATAATTTGATTTATTGTATCCAAAAAAGTAGAGTTATTCACAATAATTGGCGCAGCTGAGCTGGAATCCAATAATTTAATTTTAATTTTATTTAAATCTACCCGACCTCTGAAGAAATCTAAGTAGATCTTGTGGTGCCAAGGAGCCAAGGTGGTCGCTTCTTAGCACTTCCGTGACCTCATGCCTGATTCGATCGAAGGAGGGGCAGACGCACAGAAACTGGTCCGCCGTCTCATCCTCCTCTTCACAAGCTGGGCAGAGTGCACTGTCTGAGATGCCTAACTTTTCCATGTGCTTCGCTCATAGAGAGTGGCCCGTCATCAGTCCAACCACCTATCTGCAGTGCCTTCTGCTTAATGAAAGGAGGATTTGCGACAGTCGGTCGGACATGACAGGTTCCATCAGTTTAGTCCATCTGTCGCCTCTCTCAGCCTGCCAAGCTCGCTTGTGGCTTGTAGTAAGTCATTTGCTGCGACATAGTTCAGCCTAGATTCACAGGACTCAACTACTCTTCATGTGGTTGGGGGACTGTTTAAGGCCATGAGCGCAGCTTGGCTATCACATAAAGATCTGCGCATCTCCATCTGTTTTCCGCAACAAAACTCATCGCTTCTTGAACTCTTGATGGCATGGAGTCAAGGGGCATGGAGAGATTCGTTGGATCGAAGTCCATGCCTTCTCTGTTTTCCAATGTCGGGCGGGGGGCGTACCAGATCAAGCGGTGGTAGACTAATCAGATGATCTAATGCCGGGCCTGAAGTAGTCGGAAAAGCTCCGGCGCAACAGATGGCCACAGTGTGTTGTAGTCTCGATAAGGTCCTCCTGCTCCCCCACGAGAGGGAGTGTACTCATCCAGACCACTGATGCATAGGTGATAATAGGTCTTATCCTAGCCGTGTAGATCCATAGGATCTTGCTACGAGAAAGACCCACGTTTTCCCAAAAACACCCTTGCACCGCCAGAAAGCTGTCAGTGCTTTGGATGGCTTTGTTTCAACATATGACTTGAAAAAGAAGTTTACTATCGAAGATTAACTAATTTTAGCTTAGGCAGAACGAGTCCATCAAGCTTCCTTCTTCTGGTGAAGAGGACAAAGCCAGTCATAGTGGTGTTTACCGATAGCCCATTAGCACATCACCAAGACTCAATCATATCCAGAGTTTTCTGCAGTTTTCTACAGATGTTCATAAGCGAAGAGCCCCTTAGCAAACAGGCAACGTCGTCCGCATATGCTTGTGCGTAGACTTCCGAGTCGTTTAAGGGGGTGAGCAGAAGATCGATCGCCATGCGCCAGAGCAATGGATACAGCACGTCAATTCTTTAAAGGTCCCGCATTTAGGTTAAGAAAATTTCCTCTTGGACGAAAAATTTAATTAATTGCGTGGGCAGAAAAATCATCACTGAAATATTTTAAAAATTACAAAAACAAAAATAGTTATGCTCCAACACAACTACCATACTTTAGTAAAAATTAAAAAAATATAAAAAAAAATTTTTAAAAACTTATTTTTATACAAAAACAAAAATAGGTATGCACCAACACAACTACCATACTTTATTAAAACTTAAAAAAATATAAAAAAAAAATTTTTAAAAAATTAGAAAAAAGTTATTTTTATACAGACTCAAAAACAGATCCCAAATTGAAAAAAAAATTAAAAAAAGAACAAAAATAATTATGCGCCAACATAACCAACATACTTTATAAAAAAATAAAAAAAAATTATAAAAATTAAAAAAAAATTAAAATAAAAAATTTAAAAACAAGTAAAAAAAACTTATTTTTATACCGACTCAAAGGCAGATTCAAAATTAAAAACAAAAGTTGAGAAATTAAAAAAACGAAAATAATTATTTTTTATATTTTTGGTATCATTTTTTTCAACATTTTTTGAACATTTTCGAAGAGAAATTAAAGGCATCGATTAATACCGATCTTTAAAAATTTGCATTTTGCACCAAACTTACTGAAATTTGCATATTTCCCTTAGGAATTCAATGGTAATTTTCGAAATATTGGCGGCACGGGTAAATATTAAAAAAAAGCGAAAAAGGAACAGGAATTTTATGGTAATCTTAATACATACACACTAGGCCGGGTCGATTTGTGGGGAGGCAAAAAGATCGTCCATTGCTCTGTGAAAATCATGCCGAAGGAACCATACCTCTAAAACGAATTCTGATGTCCCCCAATTTGGGTCGAACTTTTTAGTTTCTTTTCTCATGTAAAGGCCAAAAATGGTGGTATTTTGAAACGATTGTGTGGGGAACGCCCCAGGGGAGTTCCAGGGGGTGCGCCACTGGCATGGGTGGATCGGCCGTCCAAAGTTAGGGGGGTCGGTCATACATTTGGACTCGATTGGAGCACTCTAAATGGGTCAAAGTGGGATTTTTCGTTCGACCCAAATTGGGGGACATCAGAATTCGTTTTAGAGGTATGGTTCCTTCGGCAAAGTTTTTTATTTTGATCCTTAGAATACGATTTTCACAGAGCAATGAGCGATTTTTAAATCGACCCGCCCTAATACACACATATATACATATGACTGTAAATATCAGAACAACGATGTCCTATCCGTTGCATAAGCAACTCAACCCCAATCAAGAATTTAGACTGAATTTAGAATTTTTCTTAAAATCCACTTATGCTCTAGAAAGCAGATAATTTATGAAATAATCTTACGAAAACTCACTCAAATCTCTGTCAAAATTTTCCTCAAAATTTCATTTTTCATTTCACCGCTGTTAAAATTATGAAATAATATTATGAAAATTTTCCCAATTCTCTGAAAAAAATCCCTTCAAAAAATCTTTTCATTTCCCAACTGTTCACATTCGATAAGCAAAATCAGTTCAGAAAAATCTATCTTCTTTACGCCAACCCGGAATACAAAACCCACAACATACACCTGCCTGCATTTACGCCGCCACCGATACAAAATCGCATGCAATCCATTTAACCGAGCAATCCAATTTAACCCGCTTCCTAGCCGCCTGCACTAAGTGCTACTTTCATAACGGATTGGCCACAGCTCTCACTGCTTAACTGCATTTGCTGCTATTATTGTTGGTTTTGTTTTTTCATTTACTTAATTTAATTTTGTTTTTTTTTATTTGTTGTGAGCTTACCATTATCACCACATTGGCCGATGAGTAGAGGGCACGAGCAATGGCTACACGCTGTCGCTGACCTCCCGACAAATTAATGCCACGCTCACCAATCACCGTGAAATCCGCATCCGGCATCAGCTCAATATCCGGTTTCAGTGCACACGCCTCCAATACGAAATCATAACGCCGTGGACGAAATGACTCGCCAAATAAAATATTTTCACGTATATTAGCGTTGAGCAGCCAGGGCTGTTGTGGCACGAAAGCAATGGTAGAAGTTCTGAAAAATTGCGAAACAAAAAAATTTGCTCAAGTCAAACGTATAAAAAAATGGTGTCCAAAAAGCATGAAGTTCAAAAAAAGTATGAGTATAATTCAAATGTGTTGTAAATGCTTAACTTGCAAATAATGAAATTTATGAAAACAAAATGGCATTATTAAAATAAAAGGGCAAAAGTAATTGAAAATGCGCATAAGCCAAGCTGGCATTTCAATTGAATTTCTTTCACTTAAATTTATTTAAAATTTAATTTCTGTGCAAACTCAATGCCAACTGCTATGCTTTGCTGTAGTTGTGCGTTGAAACTGGGTCAGGTGAATATGCGTAGTTAAGTTGGTCTTGGTCTTGGTCTTGGTCTGGAATGATATAAATAATTACGCATGTATGCATGTGTGTGTGCATCTGTATAACTACCTATGAACATGTGGTTGTACATATACTTGTATGTATGTATACATGTGTGTCTACTATGTACAGCATACGGTTCTGCAACAATCATCCAAATGAAATACCTTCATTGCGTCAGCTATGGCTGGCGAGACAATAAGGCAAATTTTCATTGTATTCTCAGTCATTTGAATATTATTAGAAACGTTTCTATTTGTTCGAGTTCGAGCACGGCTGATGTCTGCTAACAATGCTTGGCACACTCATATTGTTATGTAAATTTTCTAATAACATTCAATACCCTGGGAAAATGACTAAGGCGCATAGAGGCATATTCATATTTGCATACGAACATACATGCATATAAACTTAGCTAAGTACATGTGTATGAGTGAATGTCTTCGAATACCACAGGTTTAAACTCAGAAGAATAGAAAATCAGTGCTAACTTATACAAAGCCTTGGACAAAACACTGCAAATGTTTGTATGATAATTGGAATGGTGCTGTCCTCCATGGCGTATGAGTAACTAAAAATTTACCAAGTAGAAAATGTTGGCATTTTTGTAGCTAAAAAGAATCTATGTGATGAAGTCTTGAAATATGTTAGACATTTGATACACGTTCATTTGTAATTTAGGTAATTCGTTAGTGTCAACTTCGAATTGAGATTTTCGACATATCAACGGTTTCATGCACATAACTCAGTATGCAGGTAAACTCTCATTTTCTGTTTTCCATTTTTGATTTGAAGTACAATATTTTTGAGTTCGATGGACTAAATAACAATTTTATAGATTACGAAAATAAAAATAAAAACCAAAACAAAAATAATATTGTAGTAATTTTAGTAATAACACATTATTATAAAATTTAACAGTAATAGACTTGCGTTTAGGCACAATAGACCAAATGAGACTTCGCATAATACAAACTAATAACTAAACTAATAATATAAGTAATGACGAGTGTTTTTTAAGAGCTTGAGAACAAAACACAGCTAATGTTGGAACCAATTCATTTTATTGTAATCTGATAGATAATTTCATGGCATTTATTTTTTGATTTTAATCTCCCGCATATGTCCGTCGCGGCTAAGAGTTACATAGCCCGTTCGATCAGTCTAATTCTTGACTACCTTTTCCAATAAATCTGACACTATGGCGTCAATTGTAGCTTGAATATTGCAATAAATCGATTGTTAAGCGCCGTCTTGTTGGATCCAAATGCCATCTATGTTTAGCTGATTAATTTTTGGAAGCAAAAATTCCGTCAGCTTGGCTCAATAGCGCTCGCCATTCACCGTAACGGCAGCTTCTTCCTCGGTTTGAAATAAGGACCGATTTGTATTATCATACGGCATACGGCTCTATGAACTTCACGAACAGATTTGTTTTTGAAGTGAAACTTCTTTACGCGCGTCAGAGTATAATTTCAAGGCCGCAATACACGAACTAGCGTTACGAAAAACCGTCACGAAATGCATAAGCCTGCGGCATACAAGCTATTCTCTTTCTCCGCATTGTGCGTTGCTTCGTAGACACCTCACTCTGTAGATACGTATTACAGAGTAAACACAGACAATATACACTAATACTATGCCATATACTGCAGCCTATGGCATATGGTGACATCCATGTGAGGAGACGCAGACGCCTAGACACGTAGAAAATGACATGGATTTGTATTACACAGTTCACAGGTACTGTTGAGGAAAAACTGCTGTTCCTTACTAAACCCGATTTGACATCACTAATTTGAGTATTTGTAAGTATATTTGTATAATAGTTATATTATTGTATTGGATGACCATAAAAATATTGTTGATTTCCAATTTGGTATTACTATTTGTTATTGACTTCAATATGCCAAAAACGCCTGCTGAACGTGCACGAGAATACAGAGCTCGGAAAAAAATAGTCGAAACAAGAAAAACCGCCAGCGCAAACAGCAGCACAACCCCAACGACAGAAGCCTTCAAGAAATGCAATCTACATAAAGAGCGATAGTCCGGTCCAGAAGGCTGCAGAACTGCAAAACGTTTTGTGAAAAGTCCGAACAGAAAACTGTCAAACTTCCTACTAAAACTTAGAGGGAAAGACGTTCGGTTGATGGTCGGTATCGTTACAGGACACAACCCATTGGGTCAGCATATGACCACCAGTGGAATCATTCAGGACCCAATGTGCCTGTCATGCTTGGAGGAGGCGGATAGCACTGAGCACTCTCTCTGTGAGTGTCCTGCCTTTGCTAGAGCAAATAAGCATGAGAATAAGTAATACTCGTTCTCTAAAACTGAAGGATATTTACAAATTTTCCAAAGAATCTGGAAAAATCTCACAGGAAAAGATACTCTGTCTCTGTCTCTATACTTTCCTATCTCTTTCTCTGATACTTTTCTCCTTCCCTCATTGACTATCTACCCCCTTCCCAGAGCTTTAAATACTATGGGCTTTTTACCCTGAGTGTTTTAGGAGCCACCAAATCTCCTGGTGATCCTTGGCTCGACCTTTTCAAATTTCAAGTTCAGTAGCCAGCGATGGGCAATACTTTCAATGATTCACTTGTAACCATTTTTTTTTAAATAAAGTTGTATTTTCATCGAAAAAACAACGAGAACTTACTTGCGCACCTAATAGTTTTGAGGAAAAACGAATTTAAAGTTTTGCTATTTGCCCGGAACGCCCGAGTGCCCTTTGTTAATTGTTGAATAACTCGAAAAGTTTTTCCCGGATTCAATTCAAATTTTAACAAAATATTTTTAAGATACTATACTTTAAGAAAATGCAAAAAAATTCAATTTTTGAAAATTCTGACTACCCCTAACCCCTTATGAAAAAATAAAAAGCATCGTTTTTTTTTTAGTTAAAGCTAAAACTAAACACTGCAATTTTATTATTAGTTTTGGAGTCAGCAAATATAAAATAAAAAGTTACTATCTCTGCTCAAAGACTTAAAGAATTAATCCACAAACAAAAACTTATAGTTACTTTTGAGCAACATAATAAACACCAATGCTAAGTCAATAGTAAACATTATTCAAAGGAATATAAATCGAAAAACTATATTGTAAGGGTTGATTTATTTCATTGTAGGTACTCATGATTTTAAGTGTTCAATACGCATTAAATTTCGCACTTAAATCAACGCTACTACGGCTCCTGGTGCACCGATGCACTTTGCATTATTTAATTAAAGTTTTCACCCGAACTTGTGCATTACTCACGCACCGAAAGGAACGCAAGCAGGTTATAAAGCGCTTATGTCTTGTGCGGAAAATTTATATTTGCCACCATTCACCCAAATATAAGTAGTTGTTGTAGTAAATAGGTGCACGCTTTGTATGCAAACATATAAATTTAGCACATAAACAAGAATCTAATGTATTTCTGCAATATATATTGAAATGTGCACAACTTATCGCGAAAACCATTTATTTCCCTGAGAAGCTATATTACCGAACCCTATTTTTCGCCTGCTACTACTTTTGCAATGCAATGATTTGAATGCCAGCAGAAGTTTGGAATTGTTGTAAATAATATATTTCACATTTCACATAATTGAACATAAATTTAGCTTCATGCACAAATACATACACACATGCACAACGGTACCTGTGGTATTTGTGATAATTTTTAATGGAATTTTATCATTTCTGTACATTCAATTATCGCAATTCAATTTTCTAGTGATATTTAATATATCAGTTCATATTCAGTTTATATCAAATAATAATCATAAATGCGAAGCGAAACTCGATTAAAAATTTAAATGTGAAATATGATAGTAGCTTTCTACGATTTGCTTAAGAAAATTTCAATGTAAATCTATGTAGTAATTTTATGGGTATGCATCCATGTAGGCGGCCGCCATAGTCGAATGGGTTGGTACGTGCCTACCTATCGGGAGTGCGTAGGTTCGAGTCCCCATGCATGAAAGTTATTTCTTATAATGGTCGCCTCTCCACAGACAATGGCAAACCTCCGAGTGTATTTCTTCCATGAAAAGGCGCCGCATAAAAAATATCTGCCGTTTGTAGTCGGCTTAAAACTGTAGGTACCTCCACAAGTAAGAGGAGAAGCTCGGCCATACATCCACTCTTTATGGAAACGCCACTATATCGTCGGTATACCGTCCATTCTACTAGTTTCGTTATTTATTTGAGTTATTTCTTTTATTGAATTTTAAATTATCAAAAATTAATAAATATATCAGAATTGGCTTTCAGCCTCTAAAGAGCTCAAATTTTTATCTCGAACACATCTATTCAAAGTCCGCAAACTTTATTCAAAATCATCTCAATTTATGCAATCTGAGTTAATACCAGCCTTTACAATCGGAAGTTGAATGCAACATAAGCTTAGCCCAGCTGCAGGCACTCAGTGCCTCCCAGTCAACACTGAGTGAAGTAATTACCCAGCATCTGAGGGAAGTCTTTGCTAGTCAAAGGAAGGAGTGCTGTAAGTAATTGCGGCTTAAAAGCAGCTTATCTAGCTAAATGGTCAGATGTCTAACTTTCAAGCGCCTGTGTGTGAGCTAGCACGCAGAGTAAAATAAAATGTTTAATGCTTACCCGCACATGTCGTCAAGCTGCGAACTGACATAAAGGTCTCATGAAACCCCAGTTTTATTGAATAAAACTTCTCTCTCAGATCTGAACACATTTTATAGCCGGTAGTTGATGTCCGATGGAAGAGAGGTAGCACTTGGTACGGGTAGGCATACTTGACTTCGTATTGCATGACAAACTGCCAACTTGGAACTGTAAACTAATCTTAAATCAGTCAACTCTGCCACGTCTGTATGTAGGCATACCTCTACCCTCAAGCAAGCTCTGGTAGAGGTAGATCTACATCGCGCAGACCAACACTAGATGAACCACGAAGTCCACTTGTGAGGCAACTAAACAGGTCTGGCCTAAAATGAGAGAGCACAGAACTTGGTCCCTTATGAATACTGACTTTCAGTTAGTACAGAGGTTGGCATCATCAACAAGCAGGAACATATGGGAAACTTACAGGGTTTTCCTTCAATGACTTCTGTCGAAGGTGCAGAAACGTGAACGAAGTGGCGAGTTTTGAACACTTTCTCTGCCACGGTCCAGCTCTTGCCAGAACGCGACATCTCTGTCTAAACTGTTACTTCTTTTAGACTTAGTTATACTTAGACTTAGTTAGACTTAGTATCGACAACCGTCCACAATTTTCCATCGTTTATCCGATAGGCTAAATGGTTTCACAACATCGGGAAATAGCGAAGGAACTTGTGTCCAACAAAGGGGTACTACAATGAGCCTCCAGGCATAAGTCGGCACCTCCACCTCCACCTCATGGAAAGTGGCAACCACCGTAGCGTAGCCTAACCTAAGTCAGTAGTGAATCACTCGTAGGTAGGTGAGTAGATGAAACGGTTGAAGTGCCAGTCTGGCACTCCCCAAGTAGCTCTAAACGCCGTTTTGATACCATTATGAGGCCTCCAACAGGCAGATATCTACAGCCAGCCAAATATGTTGATATAATGGAGAAGATTGATTGGATTTAGGTTGGCGCACTGCTCCAGGCTGTCGAAGGAAGTAGCACCCAGTGACGTTTAGCTGCAAAACCCGCACATTTATGTACAGAGAAAGTGCTCAAGAATCTAATTCTCTGAAAGATCCCCACAGCTCCTGCAATGGGGGTTAAATGGTAGCTTTTCGGCGAGTGTGCCGATCGTCCAGTGACCAGTAAACATAACTACGAGCTTGGAAATTGAATGGCGAGGAGTCCAAAGGACTTCTTAGATTAGACTGGGGCCAAAGAGTTTTCGAAATAACACATGAAGAAATGGAGCTCCATCTTTTCTTTCCCCTTTAACAACAGTCGGGGCGATGCCGATGGCCGGGAAGGAGATATCTGCGGCCAATTCAGTGCCCTTCTTAGTGCAAGCTTATCAGCAATTTCATTTCCCTCTATGTTTCTATGTCCGCACTCGTAATTTGCAAGAATATTGAAGATCCCTACAATGCATATTTGATGTACCGGAATATAAATATGAAAGTAGTAGTGAGCGAAAAAAAAACCAAGCCTGAAACATAAATTCAGGTTTCGAACGTGGGCATATAACCACTCCTGGGTTTTATTTTCACTAATAGAGCAGAAGTTAACAGATAGGATAATCTAAAGAGCCTTCGAATCTCCGCTTCAAGATTTCTGCAGGAGCTATAGGGGTAAGAGGAAGGCAGAATTTATTTAAAACTACGCATTTCGAAGAATGCGCTTCAGATTTCTGAGAAACCACTTACTCAAGAACTTTGATTGGTTAAGTACCATCTTAGGGATATAAATGTCAGCCATATCAATGAGTTTAACGATGTGTTGCAGATGAACAGCTACTGTAGTATCACAATGGACAGGCCATGGTTTAAGTGACTTGGTTTAAAGACCAGCTGCCACTTCTACTTACCCACCTACCTATCATTTTACTGGATAATCTCAAAACAAAACTAGACTAGTTTGAACATTTTCTGACAAGTAGAAATCACATAAAAATCATCTACGCTGAAGGATACGGAAGCAATAAATCTTCCTCCAAAATAGTCATTTTGAATAGATAGCCATTTTGAATTTTTAAAATTCAAGTTCAACCTGGTAATCAGCTTTTCTTAAGGTGAATTTTACACTAACAGAGTCAATGAAATTATTAGCCACAGGCAGAAAGAGGTGGAAAACGCTTACTTGCTACCTGCGCACTTTATGGTGGATGCATAAAAGCCTCACAGCCAAGCTCTCATTCTACTGGATGGAACACAATTCCACTTATAAATCTGCCTCTTTCTTGGTGATTGTCTTCTTCAGGCGCTCGAACTGTTGGAAGTACAGGTCTGAACTAAGAGCGCTTGGCTGTAGAGATGCAGCTAGTAGCAGATGGTGTGGCAAAAACTTAAATTGGGCGTTTTTAGTTATTTTTTGACAACTCTTGCATTTTCTGTCCGATTTCAGCGCTCTTAGGCTTCGTAATGAAATTGGCTTTCATTTAAACTTTTTTATTTCATTTTTACAAAGTTTACAACTAAAAAATAAATTAAAATGTTTTCCAAAAATCTTAATGGGTTAAAGGTAGTCAAAATTTTCAAAAGAATCTGTTTTTTTTTTTTGCTTTTTCTTAAAGTATAATATCTTAAAAATATTGTGAGAAAATTTGAAGTAAGTGGGTAAGACTCCGTCAGAAAATATGAGATTTGCAAGTGGTCTTTCGATTTCTTTGAAACTTTGGGAAATATTAGTTCTAGGTAAGATACATTCGAGCCTAAAAGGATTTTGAAAAATTTTCAAAATTGAGTCATCTACGCCATGTTGAAAATCGGGACCGTGTTTTTTTCAAAAATCAATATTTCTTGAACCGTTGGATGGATTTCAATGCAATTTACAGACAATATAGAAACAAATAAGTAGTTTAAATTAGTATTATGTTAAAAAAAAAATTTCGAAATTTTGACCAAAAAAAAGTCAAAAAAATTTTTTGAAACAATTTTTAGTTGATTTGGCCAGTTTTTTAGGTTTTCTGTTATACACGTAACGATTCCTTATGATTTAATAAAAAAAAAAATTTGATGGTGTCTATAATAGTTCTCGAGATATTGCGATTTTAGTGGAAGCGCGCACCGTGAAGTTCGCGGTTACGCAGCGCGGGAGTAGAAAAACGCGCACAGACCTGCAGCAGTCTGCTCCAGTCACTTCATACAGGAACACATAACGCAGCGCGAACCGTGCGTGCGCGCTTCCACTAAAATCGCAATATCTCGAGAACTATTATAGACACCATAAAATTTTTTTTTCAAAATAAAGGTTAAATCAAAAGGAATCGTTACGTGTATAACAGAAAACCTAAAAAATTGGCCAAATCAACTAAAAATTGATTCAAAAAATTTTTTTGACTTTTTTTTGGTCAAAATTTCGAAATTTTTTTTTAACATAATACTAATTTAAACTACTTATTTGTTTCTATATTGTCTGTAAATTGCATTGAAATCCATCCAACGGTTCAAGAAATATTGATTTTTGAAAAAAACACGGTCCCGATTTTCAACATGGCGTAGATGACTCAATTTTGAAAATTTTTCAAAATCCTTTTAGGCTCGAATGTATCTTACATAGAACTAATATTTCCCAAAGTTTCAAAGAAATCGAAAGACCACTTGCAAATCTCATATTTTCTCACGGAGTCTTACCCAAATGTATTTGTCGGATTTACTTCAAATTTTCACACAATATTTTTAAGATATTATACTTTAAGAAAAGGTTTTGAAAATTCTTTTTTCGAGTTATTTAACAATTAACAAAGGGTTCTCGGGTTCTACATAAATCGATGGCAAAACTTAAAATGCTTTTTTCTCAAAACTATGTTTTTTGAACTGGTGATCACTGTAACTTAAAAATCGCTTGGCAGATTTCAATACAATTTATACTGCTTTTGAAAAATATAAAAAAGTCGTGCCTGATCGAGAGATTTTTTTTTTCAAAAATTCCGTTTTTTTTAAACAATTATTTTCGGTTTTTTTACGAAAATCTTAAAAATATTAATTTAGATTAATTAAAAATATCATTTTTTCGGGCCTCTAACTACCCTTAACCCCTTAAAATTCGACTTATTTCTGAGCTATTTTTCGAGGGTTTTGCAATAACAGGTGTTATTTTGATATTGCTATTTTTTATTGTAATATAAATGATCGGATGTTTATTTCATTATAAAAAGGAAGGTATGCTGTTAATAGTGGAAAATAACATCAGGCAAATGACCACCACGACCACGCTTACAGGACAATATCCTTTTCATGAAATTTTCCATAACCGAATTGCAAAGTGGCTGCCCTATGTCCTCGATAGCCTCACGAATTCCATTTTTGAGGTCTTGAATCGATCCTGGACTGTTGGCGTAGACCTTCCCTTTCACGTGGCCTCGACGAAAAAAGTCACAAGGTGTTAAATCACAAGATCCCGGTGGCCAATTCTGATCACCTCTTCGAGAGATGACACGGTCCGGAAACTTTTTCCGTAAAAGATCAATGGTTTCGTCGCTTGTGTGGCACGTAGCTCCGTTTTGTTGAAACGTTGAACGTTGTCCAGATCAATACCATCCACTTCCGGCCATAAAAATCGTCTTTCGATCCCGTTGTTGGAAAACCCTTTACCATTTCAATATTTGTATACTAGTGAATGTGTGAGTGAGTTATGTGCATTTTTGTTATAAAAATTACTGGAATGCAACCCAGGAAACCTAAATTGCGCATTAACTTTTCACATTTTCACTCAGTTGGCTTTAAATTTTTTCTTTATCGAAAAATATGTGTGAAATGTGGCCTATTTTCTCTTTAATGGTATTTGACGCGCGCTCAAACAATACTGAGTCAAATATGTAGTCGGAAAACTGTTGCCAGATTCTTTTCTTAGTACGAAATCGTTTCTTTCTGACGACATTTAGCATAGACTTGTTTAAGATTTTGATTTAAATGCTTATACAAATGTTCCTAGTTCAGTTTATGGCTTGTAACTGCTTGAAAAATATGTTATTGTATTTTACTTTATTTTATTTTATTGCATTTTATTTCAATTAATTTAATTTTATTTTATTTTATTTTATTTTATTTTATTTTATTTTTTTTTTATTTTTTTTTTTTTTATTGCATCCCAAAAAAGGAGTGTTTTACATTAATTGGCGACAGCTTTGCTGCAAGCCAATAATTTATACAATAACAGGTACAAAAATTACAATTCAATTAATGGCTATAAATATTATACAAAATAGTTAACAAATTTACTAACAAGAAAAACGTTTACTGTAAAAAGTTTCGGACTATATGGCAAGAATTGAGTAAAGCTGCTTTCTGCATGTCGAAAATTAAATATTCTGGGAGTTGGAGAGTTTTCACGTTGTCTGCTAAGTTTTTATGCACTAGTCCGTGGGCTGAGATGATAATTGGTAGTATGTGCACCTTTCTTAGCTTCCACTGGCGTTTGACATCAATGCCTAAGTCAGAATATTTGGATATTTTTTCTGCATATGTTTTTTGCATGTTTCTGTTTAGAGGAACAGCAATATCAACTATATAACCAGTCGCTTGAGATTTATCAATAAGGAAAATATCTGGCCTATTGTGGTCTCTTGTGGCATTTGTTAAAATTGTTCGGTCGTAATATAGAAGGTAGTTGGAGTCTTCTTGAACAGGTTCTGGGCCGTATCTGAAGTACGGTATTTTGCTTAAATTGAAGTTGTACATCTGCGTCAGTTTTAGATGGATTATTTTCGCGATGTCATTATGTCGCTTCAGGTACATAGAGTTTGCCAGTGTGGTGCATCCCGCTAGCACGTGGTCTAATGTCTCACTTCGACTATTGCATCTTCGGCATCTGTCTGCAGCGGCATTTGGATCTCGCATTACGTATTTAATGTATTTGTAATGTTATTTTATTTTATTTTATTTTATTTTATTTTATTTTATTTTATTTTATTTTATTTTATTTTATTTTATTTTATTTTATTTTATTTTATTTTATTTTATTTTATTTTATTTTATTTTATTTTATTTTATTTTATTTTATTTTATTTTATTTTATTTTATTTTATTTTATTTTATTTTATTTTATTTTATTTTATTTTATTTTATTTTATTTTATTTTTTTTATTTGAGCTTAATCCATCTCGGCTATTGCCGGAGATTACACATCCCGGATAAAATTTTCAAGGGATTGTGCTCTGGTGGAGCGTAGTCCAAGTTCTACGCCCATGCGATTGCTATTGCTTAAATATTTAAAAATCTACGAACTATTTCACATGTGTCCAGTATGGTCGACTTCTGCATGTCTTCTAAGAGGTGTTGGCAGTCATACTTCTTCAAGTTTTTTATTAAATGCTTAGGCACTAATCCAGTGGACGATATAATTATTGGAATTATATTCACTTCCCTCTCTTTGTACATCCGTTTCAGTTCTATGGCCAAAGCTGCATACTTCGATACTTTGGTGGAGTATGTGCTTTGGATGTTGCGATTAAGGGGCACCGCTATATCGATTACTTCGATCGTTTTATTTGTCTTGTCGAACAAGATAATGTCAGGTTTGTTGGCAGCTGCTGTTTGATCTGTGGATATAAGTCTATCCCAGTACAATTTAAAACTCGCATTTTTCAATATTGCCTTTGGTTCATATTTAAAATACAGGACTTCTGCTTGTAAGAGACCGTGTTTTATCGCAAGTTGTTGGTGGAGGATCTATTGTTATGTCTCATGACATATTCACGGGGTGGCAAGTACGCTACATCCAGCAATTACATGGTCGATTGTTTCGCCGTAAATGCCGCACCTTCGGCATCTATCTTCTATTGCCTCGCCATGTATCGACCCTCGGAAATTCCTCATTGGGATAACTCGGTCTTGGATAGCGATTGCGAAACCTTCTGTTTCAGAAAATAGCTTTCCTCTTTTCAACCATAAATTGGATGATTGTGCGCCTATCCATTCCATTTCGAGATCATGGGGATGGGCACCGTGTATTGTTTTTGCCTTCCATGCTGTGATCATTTCTGCTGGGGATTTAACCCCCTCAGGTACTGGGAAATCCTGCTCCATCTTATCTGCCATAGCGATAGCTTTAAATATATGGGACTCGCTGCTTAGAAAATATGTACGTAACTTCAAAGTTTGCGAAAAGTGTAGACGCGCTAAATTAATGATTCCTATTATTATTATTTATTTATTTTATTTTATTTTATTTTATTTTATTTTATTTTATTTTATATTTATTTTATTATGTTATTTTATTTAATTTTTTATAATTATCCAAGGAACTACTGAATTGTTTTCAAGAAAAGTACTTCAAAAATATACACCTTTTCCATTGTTTTAGAATGGCTTAAAATATGTTATATGACATCTAAAAAGTATGCTTTGAAGTAGATTTTAGAGTAAACAATTTTCCCACAAAGGCAACAAATTCTCATTTCCACCACAAAAGAGCCAAAATTGTCAAATAAATACCAAATCAAGTTTTTAAACGTTCAACATTTGCTAAAGTGATTTGATTTGAAACCGAATCAAAATGCTCGCTAGGTTTTTATTTTATATAGTGTTGAAATATTGCCACAATATGAAGTTTACTGCATTTATATGCACGAGTATGCTGGCGCGCTCGTTACTCATACGCCCTGTTGTACCACAAAAGTACTCAATATTCGCATTAAATATGATTGTTATTTTTTAAATCACATTATCCCTTCTTCACACACACTTGCCTGCATACACAGATTGACCACTCACCACCTCACCACCAGCCACCGACCCAGCGAGGTTTTTACCATAACATTTTAACTGCACCCGCCCCACTTTCTGCAACGGCACGAATAAGTAGTAGGAATATGAGAACGCAATGAAATGCAGCAGTCATTCAACATATTTCTTCGGCCATTTCCATGCACAGCACGTCATTGTAATTTATAACAAATGTTTGTATGTTAATTTTATTGCATTGAGCGCAGCAAAGATTTCAGGCACTAAAAATTTCAGTGAAATGCAGAATGGGTTATAACTAAAGCAAAGATTTTCCACAAAGAAGAAAAGATGTAGGATAAGGAAGTAAGTCACAGTAAATCGGTTGAGAAAGTCAGACGGGCTACCAGACAAACGGCCAGTTGATTGGTATGTTGTACTTTTGATATGTGCATAAGTGTGCATGTGTATCTCTGTGCTTTTCAAGGCAAAAGAAATAGTGCAATAAAGGCGGAAAAAAAAACGAAAAAAATGAAAGAAATCAATGTTTATGGGACTATGTGAAATGTGCTGCTGCAGCTGATGTACACAGTGCTGGAAAATATAGTTATTCGCAAATGTGCAAATGTGCGAATGTGTATTTCTCTACATACAAATGTAAGTATGTAGGTATGTATGCATAATACAAATGCATTTTTTATGTACGCAAATAATAAAAATATCTGAACGTGTGTTTGAGTAGTGTTACATGAGGCACAACTGCATTTATATACGAATGTAAACGCGTGTATATATGTGTGTGTGTGGACTTGGCATTCGCGCGTATGCAATAATTTCAATTGCTATTATAAATTGCCACATTGGTGTGAATTTATTATTGTCATGCACGTGCACACACTTGCATACATTTATGGCACTTTTTTTTATTAGTGAAGCTGCATCTGGGTGCAGTAAAATAGTGGAAGTTGAAGTACTGCAATGAAAAGTTGAGATAATGCTTTAAAGCAAAAATTTAAAATTAGTTGTTGAATTTTATATAAATTTTTGAACGAATTCAAAAGTAAAAAAAATTTGCGATGATATGTGAAAAAAATATCTTAAATAACGATAATAAACTTGTTATGATTTGAGCTTTGTTTTTTGTATCGAGGTAAAGACAGATAAAAAATAAAAATAAAAAGTACAAATAAAAATAAAGGAAAACAAAATAAAAAAATAGTAACAAAATTTATACAAAAAAAAATTAGTATATAAATAAAAATAAAAACGAATATAATAATAAAAATGAAAGAAAACTTAAAATAAAATAATTAGAAATAAAAAAATTAGCCCAAAAAAAAGCAAAAATAATAAAAAATATACAAAAATGAAAACAAAAATCAAAATAAGCCAAAATAATAAATAAATAGTAATAAAAATAAAAATAAAATAATTAGTCAAAAATAAGTAAAAATGAGCAACAAATATTAATAAAAATGAGCAAAACTGATGAACAAACAGTAATAAAAATAAAAATAAAAATAAACAACAAAAATAAAAAAATTTACAAAAATCAAAATAAGCAAATAGTAATAAAACTAAAAATAAAAATAAAAATAAAAATAAGAAATAAAAATTTAGTTAAAAATAAGCAAAAATTACAAACAAACATGTAATAATAAAAATAAAAAGTTGATCCCAAAGTTGATGTTTGCAGGTAAGACAAAGGATATGGTTTGTTTTTTGTATTTACACTGGGTTTAAAAAAAAAAGACACATGCAGACATGTAGGTGTATAGATGAGCTCGATAGTAAGAGTACCACGGGCACACTCCAAGTAGCACTAGAGTGCCTTTTTGATACCGTAATGTAGACCAGTACCTGCGAAAGATTACAAAACCTAAAGAAAGAAAAAACCCATCTACAACCAACCAGTGCTGTTGATGTAGTGAGGGAGGGAAACGGGATCTAGACCTAAGAACTGCCTCAGGCTATCCCCAATAGGCACACTAAGGAAGCGCCAAGCGCCTAAGCGCCAGACCCGGACATTTGCCAAGAAAGTGTTCAACAGCCTCTTTTTCCACAGGATTCCCACAGCTTCTGCAATGGGTGTTATACGAAAGTGCAAGCTTCTCCGCATGAGCTCCGATTGCCCAGTGAACACCGCTTTGAGTTTGGAAATTGAATAACGGGGTACCCGCAGCTCTTTAAACATTCCTGCTTCTGTCGTACTGAGGCCAAAATGGTTTTGAGGTAGCGAACGATAAAATAGAACTCCATCTGTCTTGCGCTTTTTTAAGAAAGAAATTGTGCAGTTTTATAAATAATTTAAATAATTAAATAATTTCTTACCAAATTTGTTGTGGAACCGAGTATATTTACAAGCTTTGGGTTAGATGAACTGCTCTACAAATTGACTACTTGAAGTTCACAAAGGCCTCAGGAGAGAAGGAATTTGATCTTTTAATCTAGACAACCTTTTCAGGAGGCTGTATTTAGATATTCCAGATGCTATTAAAAATAGTCTTCTGGAAATGAAAGAAACCGTTTTCTTCAGTTCTAGACATAGGTGCTCGCTTATTTGAACGCGTTGTACAGAAGTAATTTGTTTTAAAACTATGCAATTATTGTTGTTGTAAAGTTTCACAAAAGAAATGGAGCTCCCTCTTATTCTTCCATTGCACAATATTAAAAAAACCAATTTTCTTCAGCAAGTTTCCCAAAAAATTTTTGAATTTACAACTTCTGATTTAATAATATTATTTCATAATATCGTAATTTCTAATATCGTAAAATTTAATATCGTTATTTCTAGTGTCGTAATTTCTAATATCGCAATTTTTAATATCGTAATTTCTAATATCATGATTTCTAATATCGTAATTTCTAATATCGTAATTTCTAATATCGTAATTTCTAATGTCGTAATTTCTAATATATTAATTTATAATATCGTTATTTCTAATATCGCAATTTCCAATATCGTAATTTCTAATATCGTAATTTCTAATATCGAAATTTCTATCTATGCCCAAGCTTCAATAAACTAATCAATACTCACTTATTCCAAATGATATCGCCACGCAGCAGTGGCATCTCCATGAGCAATGCCGACAACAACGATGTCTTTCCACTGCCGTTTTTACCCACCACCATAGTGAGTTTGCCTCGCGGCACAGTCACGTTTCGCACGCTCAGCCGTCGTATTTCCGGCCGTTGTGGATTCCAAGCAAAGCACGCATCACGCACCGATACCGCCATATCGTCTGGCAGTTTCAGCACCAACGAATCACGACTCCATGAATCCATATGTCGTTGAGCTAACTGCTGCGCTGGCGTTAATTGTGCATGCGCCTGCGCCGATCCACTGCCGGGAAATTTTCGTGGTCGTATCACTACATATGGGCTGTTGCGCAGCAAATCGCGTCGCTGTTGACTCAACCTACTGCCCAGCGCACTGCCAAGCAAATGCTCTTCACTTTTACGACGCGGCGTAAGCAAATGCTTATCCATGGCTGGCGGGTCAAATGCTATGAGTGGCGACTGCGGCTCTGAGTGCGCCAATGGCGCTGGACTCTCCGGTATGTGCAGTTTCAACGTCAAACGTTCACTTCGTTTATTGTCGCACTGCGCCTGCAATTTTTCACCACCTAAACCTAATCCACTATCACCGCTGCCACTTCCACTTAACAGCGCTGCGCCATTGGTTGCTTTGCCTTGCACTTCGTAGTAGTCCAGTGAGGCATCACTTTTGCTTAGGATGCGTGCCATGTGACGTATACCTTCGAATTGTTTGTGTATTTCATGTGCACTGAGAAAACGCTCGAGACGTTTAGTCGATACAACGGCGGACAAAATAATAGGTACGGTTATGGGGAATATGAGTAGTGGAACAGTGAGCTGTTGAAACAGCGCCAGAGCGGAGAATAGGCGACTGGCGGTGAACTCCATGGCGTCACCTTCCAGCTTGAGATATGCGGCGAGTGTGACGTAGCTGATAAGGACGCTTGAAATGTGTGTGAGAATGGCTGGAATGGGGCGAGGGTTGAGAAATAAAGCAAAATTGTTTCCAAATGCAGTCTAATCTTGTCATTTTTTGAATTAATAAATTATTTAATTATTATTGAATGAAACTTTCGACTTACTCATCAATGTCCAGTAAAAAGAGTCCCAGCAAAGATACTTCAATTCCTTTTTACGTGTCTTGTCAATACGATGCACAAAAGACTCCGTCCAAACATTGAATTTGATAGCCTTTATGCCCATTAGTACATCATGAATAATCCTGAGACGTTGGTCGGCGCATTTCTGAAAATTATTTTCAATTAGTTGATCACAGCAGGGGCTACAGAATTTCAAAGTATATATATAAGACGAAGTGATATAATCTCCTTCAAATATTTATAATTGACGCCTACACCCCTTTTAGGTGTTTGGCCGAGCTCCTCCTCCAATTTATGGTGTGCGTCTTGATCCACAAATGTCCGAACGGCAGACATTTTTTATGCGACGCTTTTCATGATAGAAATACACTCGGAGGTTTGCCATTGCTTGCCGAGGAACAACCGCTCTAAGAAAAAACTTTTTTTCATTTTGCTGTTTCACGGAGATTGGGACCTATGAACTCCGAATGGTAGTCACGCATCAACCCATTCGGCTCAGGTTACCGCCTAAGACGATCGCTAGGGTTGCTTTATATTTTTAAAATGTGAGTTATCGACAGATTTCTGTGGTTTCACGCTCAGACAAGTGGCAGAAACTCAGCGTCATGCCTCAGTAGAACGAAATGTGTCGCTTTACGCTAGAGCCACAATTCAAAAAAGAGACACCTGGGTCGATTTAAAGCTTTACCCATGTCCGCCTCGGCCGAGACTATAGCTACCGTCGACGGTAGTGTACCTATGAGGTCGGGAATATCTCCTCGGCGTATTTCTGAGATCTCAACAACTCAATCAGTCGCTCTAAACCGAAGGGAATTATATATAAAGGAATTATCTAGTCTATCTATAAGACTTAAGAAACACAGAAATTTAAACAAATGGCAACTGACGTCAAAGTTTTTGAAGGGGCTTATCGATATATAAAGCATCGGAATAGGCTCGTCTAATTTACAAGGATGTATGGTTCCGAGACGAACCCCCAGAGTAGAACATTCTAAAAAGATGAAGTACCTGGGCGTAATCGTTGGAAGAAACACGTACACCTTTTGTTGGGGTTGACCGAACTCCTCCTTCAGTGTGTGGTGATCTTCTTAATGTCTTTCTACAAAGTGGGGAGATCTACAGCTTTATGTCGCCTCCGAAATGGCAGAAAACCCCTTCTCTATCATTTTGGTGTTTTAAACCCGGGCACCATTGAACGGTAGTCATGCACAAACCCATTGGGATACGGCGGCCAAATATAGAGGAACGGCCCAACATAAAGGAACGATTTGAAAAGGCTTGCCTTGTATGGCTGCAGAAGTGAAATTGGCAAAACATGGAACTCGGTTGAGGGAGTTCAAAGGACAATTCTAATTGTAATCAGAGGGATACTTCGGACGACACCTACTCTAGCTCTTATCACAATACTAAATGTAGCACCCATAGACAGCGAAGCCGAAAATACAGCTGCTCTTATCACGATTAGGTTTGAAAACACAGACTACAAGATCAACTTAAGCTACGAGTACTCCAAGACTCTTCGAAACTTTGAATTCATCTCCGTGGGGATCGATTATAATCTTCTCTATCAACATCTTCTGGGTCTAGATCAGATACTGTGATGTGTAGAGGGCACAAAAAACCACGAGGTCGAAGTACAAACCTCGAAGTAATCTAAATCTAATGTAAATCAACATCTTTGCAAAAAAAGTGCAGCATTTGGCGGTAGAAATCAGGATGTGTCGAATTTGGACGGGTTAGTATGTCGAGGAATCTTTTGAAAGACCAGCTCATGGTAAACTGCCAGACTACTGTAGTGTTGCTGCTATCAAAGAAGCTTATCAATGACTGAGATAGGTAGGACACTGGATGGAAAGTTCAGAACAGAAGCAGGCAAAACAATTTACCCATATTTCTAGAGAAGTTCTCCCCACCAGACACAAATGTAGGGTACCGGACCACTGCAGTGTGTTCCAAGCAGAGGTAGCCGCACTCAAAGGCGAAGCGTATGGGCTACGCACATGCGTACTAACAGTCAAGAAGTCAAGTGAATATTTACTCCGACAGCCAAGCGGGAATTAAGACCCTCGGGTCAGTGATGATGCATTCGAAAAAGGTCAGGGAATGTCTGGCTTCACTTTCGATTGCATCCGAATTCTTCAACATAAGCCTCATCTAGGTTCCTGGTCACAGCGACATTGCCTGCGAGGCGGATGAGCTGGCCAGACAAGGGGCATATGAACTGATTTCTCCGCGAAGAGAGACGATTGGGATCCACCTGCGGTCTACTTCTCGAAAGCTGAGACTCGCGCCAACTCAGCAAGTACACAAACTTGTAAGGTCGCTAAATCCGTCTGACCACGTGTGGATCGGGAGCGCTCGAGTGAGCTTCTAAGGTTGACAAAATATCAACTTTCGAACTTCGTTGGTTTGCTCACAGGTCACTATCCGCGAGGTGTGCATGATGTACTTTTTGCGTCGGATGTATAGAGGATGAGGTGGAATCATCTCAGCACCTTCTCTTTAGCTGCCCTACATCTTGGCTCTTACTTCTTTGCTACGCCTGCTATATGACTATATGTCGGCCTTGACATTAAAAATATAATGTACTTCATTAGCAGCATAAAGCGGTTGACGCAACCGCAACACAGCCATCGGTCTTCCTCCAACTTACTTCTTTCACAATGGTATCACAAAGGGCGAATTCGTTTTTTTCGTCCACTCTTTGCGCAACCATTTTAACCTAACTTTACCTAGAGGATAGATAGGCCTTACGAATGCTCACTGGGTACTAAGCGGGCATTTTTCATTAGTAAAATCCGGCACCATATCACATTCTCTGCGAATGCGTAGTTCTCGCTTGTCGAAGACTCTGTCACCTAAGTGATGTGACTCTGACTTCATACGTCATACGGAACTGAATAGCGAGAAAGCGATAAAAATCATTAGGCTTCCATTATAGGCTTGCGGTTAAGCATAATAGAGTCCACCAGAGGTCGCTCTTTAGACCAATAAAACTCATTAACTGACGTTTTATGATATTTATACCATCGCCCTAAAATTGCATATACTTTTTTCATAATTCATATTATTTTCGAAATATCTGTGCTGCGACATCACTGCAACCCAGTGAGTACAGAAAACACATTCCAATTAAAACACTCACCAATTTCATTGGAATCGATTGAACATAGCAAATTCCAAAAAATGCAATGCCAATTCCAAAAACAAAATATTGCAATGAATTGTAAGAACTAATAAATAAAGAGTTTTCATTGAAAACAAAATTCCTAACGTATAAAAATAAAATTAATTCGACATAGTTTTCTTACCGCTACTTTCTCCGTATTAAAAGACATTGCGCGGCCAATCAGAAACTGCAGCGGAGTCATCGTTAAAATACACACAAACGAACCAATAATAGCACTTATACCCAACTTGAGATAGAGAAGATACATAACAACACCAATCTGCAGTAAAGAGAATAAAAAACAGTTAGTATTTCTCAGTAATACTAGGTAATTCATGCAATTTGTTGTTTGCATAGCTGCAATGAGAATCACATGAATTTTCTCACAATGAAACGTGAATGCATGCGATTGATAGTATAAAAATATAGAAAAAATAGAAATTAGAAATAATAGAAAATAGAAATAATAGAAAATAGAAAATAGAAAAAAATTAGAAAAGAAGTTCTAAGCTGCTAGGAACAATAAAAACAGTCTCAAAGTTAAGTCAAAGAACACAACAGCAGATGAACGCTCTGAGGGAGAGTTTTGCTGAGTATTCAATTTATGCCTACAAAAATGACTTAAAAATTTTGAAAATTCAGGTATGAAATAGCTTTTTTTACCATCAGCCCTTTAAAAACAGCAGCTTCAAATAAAGAAATTATAATTTCTTAAATGTATAAATTTATAATTTTTAATAGGCTTGCACGGGCTACTTAAAACAATATTTCAAATTAGTGTTTATATCAGCCTATGCAATAGAGTGAATAAAAAAAATGATTTGCGTACTAATCAAGCCTCTCAAAAGCACGTCATTTTAGGCATTTGCAATGCGTCTATACTCGTACCAAATGGGAAAAAATTAGCTTGGACAAAACTTGTTTGCAAATTCAGCTTAACCCGTGCGAAATATTCGGCTTCGATAGAATAGTCTGTTTCTATTTGATTCAAATATTTTGAACCTCTAAATGATTTTTAATGAACTTTCATTAAACCTGTTTTCAGAAAGCATGAAAAATGTCCATTCAGCTAAAAGGCAGAAGGTTAAAATTTACAACCAAAAATGTGTCTTTAAATTCTATTACAACATAGAAGTCTAAAGAGAGAAAGAAAAACGGTGATCAGATCGGAGTTACTTTTTCCAAGAGGGTTTTCTTGACAGATCACGCATAACTACTGTCAGACTAAATAAATAATTCTTCTCAGTATTCATTGACATTTCATCAGAAAAGACTTACGCCTCGACAACGTTCACAAATCGTACAATGGTATTAAGAAAACCGACGCTCTGTGAAAAATGTTCATCGCGCGCTCATTCCAACTTATGGTGTACATAACCGTCCTACCGAACGCAGTATTCGGCAAACCAGGGGCAAAATTGAAAATAATTTTATATTATTGGATGATACTTGACCAATTAGACTACGTACAACCCCAAGTAAAGAGAATATTACGGCTGTAAATGAGAGTTCTGTCGAAGACCCATAAAAATCGATTTAGCGCCGATCTCAACAATCCAAGCCTAACTTATGACACTACTTGGGTGATTTTACGCAAAGATCTTGGTTTGAAAGCGCATAAAATACAGCTAGTCCAAGATTTGAAGCCGGTCGATCTTCCAACGCGTCATAATTTCAGTCGTTGGGCTCTTGAAGAACTCGCCGAATATCCGCATTTGGGGCTCGAATTTTGTTCAGCGATGAGGCCCATTTTTGGTTTAATAGCTACATCAATAAGCAAAATTGCCACATTTGGCCTGAAGTGCAACCCGAAGCCATTTAAGAACAGCCATTACATCCATTGAAAACAACCGAATCATCGGACCAAACAACAAGTGCTTTGGACTAAGTAGGACTAATAGTAGATAGACTAAGTGGACTAAGTGGTAGACTAAGTGGACTAAGAGTACTAAAATCCTCTCTCGTCCTAACGTACGGCGCAGAAACTTCGACGTTGACAACATCCGATGAGGCGTCCCCTGGAGTGTTTGAGAGAAAGATACTGCGAAAGATGTTTAGACCTTTGCACATTGGCCACGGCGGGTGTCGTAGGCGATATAACAATGAACTGTATAAGTTTTACGACGACATAGACATAGCACAGCGAACAAAGATCCAGCGGCTACGTTGGCTTAGTCATGTCGTCCGAATGTATACAAACGCTGCGGCTCTGAAATTGTTCGATGCGGGACCAGCTGCTGGTAGCAGAGGAAGAGGAAGGCCTCCTCTGCCTTAGAAAGATCAAGTGGAGAAGAACTTGACTGAAGAACTGGCGCCGGATAGCACGAGAAAGAAATGACACTTTCTTAAACTCGGCCAAAATCGCTAAAGCGGTTCTGCAAGAAGAAGAAGATCTCCGCAACATTTTTTTCCAACAAAACGGCGCTACTTGCCATAAAGCCCGTGAAGCAATGGATTTACTGCGTCCGCGTTTCGGTGAGGAATTGAGCTCTCGTCTCGGACCAGTGGATTAGCCACCAAGATCGTGTGATATCACACCTTTGGACTTTTACTTATGGTAATATGAAAAGTTCATATATATATATATATATATATATATATTATATATTTGGCCGAGCTCCTCCTCCTAATTGTGGCACGCGTCTTGAAGTTGTTCCACAAATGGAGGGACCTACAGTTTTAAGCCGACTCCGAACGGCAGATATTTTTTATGAAGAGCTTAGGTTTGCCATTGCCTGCCGAGGGGTGACCGCTATTGGAAAAAACTTTTTCTTAAATTGGGAGTTTCACCGAGATTCGAACCTACATTCTCTCTGTGAATTCCGAATGGTAGTCACGCACCAACCCATTCGACTACGGCGGCCGTAAATCCAAATGTTTTGTGGATAAACCAGCTTCGACTGTGACATTTACTGGAGTTATCCACGAAGTCCTCCAGCGAATCATTCAAAATTGGTGTTTACGAGTGGCCGAATACACCACAGTTGCGGTCAACATTTTGAAGGCATTCCCGACTAGAAATTTTGGTAAGGCGGTGATTAGGTGCAAATAAGGCAGACCGCATTCCAAATTTGCGCCTCATAAGGCAGCCCAAGTCCCGAAAGTAACGCAGTTGATTATTCGTGCCTAATTTGGCTTACTGATTGGGCAGTAGTTCGGAAGCCACACTTGGCGGAGATAACCAAAACCTAATGTGGCCCGAACTTGGCTTTTTGATAAGGCGGTGGTTTGGAAGCCTCAGTTGGGGGTTCAACGGGTTAAAAACAAATGACCCGATTCTCGGATGTTAAGGCGGAAAAGCGCCACTCTATACCGGTGGTCTGTTGAAGCAAAAAGAATTTTAAGTCCGGCATTGCCACACATCTGCCTCATTAGGCGCAGGTTCGAAAAACCGAACTTCAGTAATACTCCGGTTGCCCTTCTACAAATCAGTTAGGGATTCCAATTTATGCCTAAGTGAGGCACTGCCACAGATTTTCGTGACCACAACCAAATTTGGTATTGTTCTGGCATGCCAATCTTTGCCTTGCCTTACGTGGGCCTGGTAAGGTAATAGTGAGGCGTGTCTCAGTAAGGCCTGCCTAATTCGGGCCTAACTGATTCTTCGACATGCCTCACTGTAATTCTAGTCGGGTTATCTTTAAAAATAAGTGTCATGAATGGTTCTACACAAAAATAATAAAGATTGCCCAATCAATTTGAATTTTCCATGTTTTATTTCAATTCAAAACCCGATAGCGCTAAATTGATCATCCTTTACAATAAAAAAACTTTATCAGAATTTTAATGAATTTCAATGTCCAGCAGAAAAAGTCCCCAAAAGAAGCTAGATTGGCCTAGCCACTCGCACGAATTTGTTTACCTCACGGCTAAATGCGGCCATTTAAGATGCATTTCAGCCATAAAACCCCAATATCAATCAATAAACTATAAATTGTAAAAACATTGTACATTAAAAAAATAATAAATAATAAATAAAAAGTATATTGAAACATGAAATGCACCCTTTATTTTGGGCAAAATAAACCTTTTGTTCATGTCAATATTTAAGCGAATTAAGTCTGAGTCAAGCTCAACAATTTCCGTTTTCATTTTCATTACACAAACATTACTTCCAGCAAAGGAAAAAGAAAATTATTTACACACAAACTTAATACTTGCAAATATTCTTATTTAATGTGCGTATGTGCGTGTGTGAGTGTAAACAGTACTTAAAATTAAAGAAAAGTCAAAGTAATGAAACATTTCATTGAATAAAATACCCATAAAAAAAGTTAAGCTGACGCATTGAAGGAAATCAAGGAATTACTCGAGCATTGCAGCATAAAATAAACAAATTACGTATGTAGATAACAAACACACACACACACACACACGCATGCATGCATACATATATGCTTATTCGAAATGTAGAGGCAAATAGACGCATGCAAGTATGCACACATATACATATCAAGCGAATATACACACATACATATGTACCATAAATCAGGATAACTTGAAGAAATAGCAATTTACATAGCAGTAAAATGAAATAAATTTTAAATTGCAATTGCAAGTTTAATTCATTGCCCAAAAAGAATTTACAGCTGCACTTTCGTGCGTCAATATACTTGTAAGAACACACGCACACACGCATACACATCCATACATACATATAGTTAATGTATAAGTGAATACCCTGCAAAAAATTGTGCGACCAATCACTAAAAGGCGTATTCTGCGACTAGTCTCCATGTGGTGTAACTGAGTATCAGTTTGGTAATTTCGACTCACTTCTTCGAAGCTTGAACAACAAGGCTTAAAAGCAAACGTAAATAGCCACTCTGCGCACACAAAACGACAGTAAAGTTAAGCGAAGACTACAGCTTGAGTGCTGAAGGCACTAATTCGAGTCGTTTCTCGAGCATGTGAATTTTTCACATCAAATATAAAGATTTTTTTTTTCTTGTTCACTCCACTCAGAACCATAGGGCTTCGCCAAGACTTTTGTCTTGCTTTGGTTTGGTTAATCTATTTGATTTCTGACAGGGTAGGTGTTTAGCCAGCCGGAAATATAAAGTTACCTTTGGGATATTTGAATTAGAAAATAATTAAGGCGCACTAGACCAACAACAATGTTTTGTACCTTTGATTGTCACGGCAAACTATTGGAAAAGTAGAAAACAAAAACTGAATTCGCCTTGTTTTATTCTGTGCTGACAGCCACATGTACACAGCGAAAGAAAATAAACAAATCAGCTGATTTAGCAACACCACTTTTAATAGATTCGCCTTGAAAAAATAAATAAATATTGGGTAGTCGAAAAAGTCTTTTCGTATTTTGTCAATAGATGTCGTTGGAGTCATCTATCTCCAGTGCTACCAATCACATTCTGTCATATCATATAGTGTTAGAAAGGTGACATTTTAAGCTTCATTTAACCAAAAAAAATTAAATTCGGAGAAGTTAAAAAAAAGTTATAGCTGTTCAAAAATGAGTGAAAATAATGAAGAAATTCGCTATATTTGGAAATTTTTGTACAAAAAAGGGAAGAATGCCACGCAAGCCACCAATGAAATTTGTGAAGTTTACAGCAGACGATGCTGTAATCAGTTCGTGTAGCACAACAATGGTTCGCTCGCTTCCGTTCTGGAAATTTCGATGTGAAAGATGCACCTAGCACCGGTCGACCTATCGGTGAAAAAGTCGATGAAATTATGGAAAAAATTTACCAGGACCATCACATAAGCTGCCATGACATCGCCAAGGCACTAAGCATTCATCATCAAACGATTTTGAACCATTTAAAAAAGGCTGGTTACAAAAAGAAGCTCGATGTTTGGGTACCACATGAATTGTCTGTGAAAAATTTAATGGACCGAATTAACATCTGCGATTCTTTGCTGAAACGAAATTAAATCGAATCATTTCCGCAGCGAATGGTAACAAGAGACGAAAAGTGGATCAAATACGACAATAATGTGCGAAAAAGATCATGGTGCAAGGGTGGTGAAGCTCAACAAATGGTCGCAAAGCCAGGTTTGACGCCTCGAAATGTTATGCTGTGTGTTTGGTGGGATTGGAAAGGAATCATCCACTATGAGCTGCTCCAGCCTGCTCGAACGATTGATTCTACACTTTACTGTCAACAACTGATGAGATTGAAGCAAGCAATCGAAAAAAACGGTCAGAACTGATCAGCAGAAAGGGCGTCGTCTTCCATCAGGACAACGCTAGGCCACACACATCTTTGATGACTCGGCAAGAGAGCTTGGCTGGGAAGTTTTGATGCATCCACCATATAGCCCTGACCTTGCACCATCGGGCTACCATTTGTTTCGGTCAATGCAGAACTCCCTTAATGGAGTAAAGTTGGCTTCAAGAGAAGCCTGTGAAAATTACTTGTCGCAGTTTTTCGCCGAGAAAACACAAAAGTTTTACACTGATGGAATAATGTCTCTGGAAGGAAAATGGCAAAAGGTGGTCGACCAAAATGGTACATATTTGGTTTAATAGTTGAAGTTTGATTAGAAATACGAAAAGACTTTTTCGACTACCCAATATTAATATTTACACAGCATTTGAAGCAGGAAAATGAGTTCATAAAATTTTGTTAGCCTGTGCCAAGATTTGAACTGCGGATCTCCGGACCGGAAATGTAATGCATGAACGATGTAACGGTAATCCACCGGCTATTGCGTTGCCAACATATAAATGCGCGAAATTTCAGTTTTGTTTCCCATAAATTGTATAAATTTAACCTTCGAATTTTGAGAATGACTAGTGTCACTTCGTACCCGTTCGGATACAAATAGGTGCAATTAGTCTCTTCAAAGGATATCAAACAACAAAAGGGAACAGTTCTTTCCATTTAAAGAGATCAGCAGTAGACATTCCGAACGCACATCCGGGACAAGTCGCATTTTTTGTAGGGTAAGTTTGCACATCAGTTAACACGGTCAAATAAAGGGTGTTTTTTAGCTGAATGAGAACTATCGACAACTTGAATGTCAAAATGTATTGACATTTATGTTCGATAAGGTTTGACAAGTCATCATCAGAAGTCCAACGCTTCCAAATTGCGGAAATTCGAAAAAAAATCTATTCACAAAGTTCATAGTAGCTCTCTAAAGCTTTGGATGGTGTTATACGGTACCCGATGAAGAAAAAATCCCAATCCGCACCTCCCCAAGATAATGAGAGGGCACCGTTCTAAGCTTGGTAGGTAAGTGAAGGTAGGTGAAATGGTTTAAGTGCCAGTCTGGTACTCCTCAAGTAGCACTGAAGCGTCGTTTTGATACCATTATGAGACCTCCAACAGGCAGATATCTACAGCCAGCCAGAGCTGTTGATATAATGGAGAAGATTGATGGGATTTAGGTTGGCGCACTGCCCTAGGCTGTCGAAGGAAGTAGCACCCAGTGACCTTAATCGTCTAGCAGCCAAACACGCACATTTAGAGAGAAAGTGCTCAACAGTCTCCTTCTCTGAAATATCCTCATATCTTCTGAATGGCGAGGAGTCCAAAGGACTTTCTGAGTAATTCGTATATTGTAATGGGGCCAAAGGGTTTTCAAAATAGCACATGGAGAGATGGAGCTCCATCTTTTCTGCGCTTTCCTGAGAAATAATTTGTGCAGTTCCCCTTTAACAACTTTCAGGGGGATGCCGATGACCGGGTAGGAGGTCTCTGAGGTCAATTCCGTCCCTTTACTGGCAAGCTCATCAGCAATTTCATTTCCCTCTATGTTCCTATGTCCTGCAACCCAGATCAGAGAAATGTTGCCTGCACACCCAAGAGATTTGAAGACAGTGAAGACAGAGGTGCAAGGTTCGATGCAGATTTTCCTCCCGATCCAATCCCGCCTATTTGGAAAGATGGATGACAAACGCCAAAAAAATCTATAAAAGCATGATCAAGGAGGCAATGAAGTATGCATTCGAGTGCTGGGCTGTATCACGTAAACTAGAGCTGAAACTGCACGCGGCAGAAATGCGAATGCTGAGGTGGGTCAGCAGCGTTACACTGTTGGACAAGATTCAACACACCTTTAAGTTGCTCCAATCAGCACTCAGCTCCAGAACAACCATCAACGCAGGTACGGTCATGTAATGAGAAGAGCAGAGAATCACACAGTGAGGCAAGTGTTGCGAATGGAGGTAGCGAAAAAATGGCTAGGCAGACCACAAAAAACCTGGAAAGGCACCATTGAAAACGACATGCGATGCAGAAACGTCAGCGAAGAGTCGACTCAGTACCGCGTGATCTGGAGATTTCGCACAAGGGGAGCCGACCCGAAATAGGATAAGGCTAGGTTAATAAAGAAGAAGAAGTTCATAGAACGACGTGTTGAAGAAGTCGCAGTCGACTACGTGGACAATTTTGCGTAAGTATTTTGGTTTACGTGTCTTTGAAATACAGCTCGTGCAAGAATTGAGGTGAAATGGCCATCGTTTGCGTCGGATTTCTGCTGATTGGGCTCATTTTGATTTATTATTCAGATTTATTGGAAAAAGTAGTCGAAAATCGAACTGATCGCTGATTGGACTGAACTATGTAACTCGCAATCGCGGCAGACATATGCCGGATATCAAATTTTATTCAAAAAATAAATGCCATGAAATGAACTACCAATTTAAAAGATAATAAAAAAAAACACCTCAAAAATACAGGGTTTTCCAATAAGAGGTGTTATTTTGATATTCAAAGAAAAATGCTATTTTTTTAATATAAATGATCGGATGTTTATTTCATTATAAAGAGGAAGGTATGCCGTTAATAGTGGAAAATAACAACAGGCAAACGACCACCACGACCACGTTTACAGGACAATATCCTTTTCTCGAAATTTTCCATAACCGAATTGCAAAGTGGCTGCCCTAAGTCCTTCATAGCCTCACGAATTCCATCTTTGAGGCATTGAATCGACCCTGGGCTGTTGGCGTAGAGCTTCTCTTTCACGTGGCCCCAAAGAAAAAAGTCACAAGGTGTTAAATCACAAGATCTCGGTGGCCAATTGTGATCGCCTCTTCGAAAGATGACACGGTCCGGAAACTTTTTCCGTAAAAGATCAATGGTTTCGTTGCTTGTGTGGCACGTAGCGCCGTTTTGTTGAAAATAAACGTAGTCCAGAACAATACCATCCCATCGGGCCATAAAAAATCGTTAATCATCTCTCCTGTTTAACACCTAACATCTGTTATTGGAAAACCCTTTATTTGTGTTTTTTATTATAATTTCAAGTTCTCAAACTCTTAAAAACACACCCTATACAACTACTTATACATTAGTACATACATACCTTCAGTGGTATTGCCCACACATAGTGCGCTATCCAAAAGAATGACATCACATTCAGTGCATCCTCCGACATCAGATTCGTTATGGCGCCCACATCGTTCAAACCTAACGAAGGAATGTCGATTTTTATTTTAGTGTGCGTTGAAAAGGAATTAATTAAGAGGCAATTAAAAGGAGAAATAATCGAGCATATTTTATTAAAATTTGCATTTGATGAATAAAAGTATTAGTTTCAATTAAACTTTTAAATCAAAAATGCATGCAAGTATTTACAAAAATATATGGAGCTTATAGAACTTAAATTTCTGATAGGTTAGCTTGTATTAAGCGAAAGATGGAGATAACACTGCATTTCGAAAAGTGCGAAAAATAAAAATAAAATCTTTTTGAGTAGGTTTGCCATGTAGAATTTACAAATACATACTAGCGATGCCTCTTTGGATTAAAGACGATACTTCAGCTTATAATCAGGAAACAGTAACATTTTTCTATGCAGGTCAAGTAAAGCTGGTAATTTTTTCGCTTTATTTCCACAATGAAATTAACATAACTATTCAGAATTATCTGATTTATAGCAAATATGCGCCATTTTCTTCGATAATTTTTACTCATCTCAAAGACAAATTCATAACTCCGCGATTGAAGAAGCCCTTGACGCTATTAGTAAAAAACTCGATCATCTACTTAATCAACTTTTTTCTTTGTCAAAATAGACTAGCAAGTACAGCACTCAGGCAATATTAAGTCTATTTAAATCTACTCGACGGAAGTCTGAATAGATCTTGTGGTACCAAGGAGCCAAGGTGGTCGCTTCTTAGCACATCAGTGCCAAAGACCTCAGGCTTGATTCGAGCAAAGATCGGGCGGACGCGCAGAAAGTGGTCCGTCGTCACATCCTCCTCTCCAGATGCCGGGTAGAGTGCACTGTCTGAGATGCCTACCTTTTCCATGTGCTAAAACTTGCCCCAGTGCTGCCCTGAATGTCCTTTTGCACTTACTTCCCATCGTCTTTTACGTTATTTCCATCGCAGCTCAAAGTGTAGACAGGTTAAAGCAGACTGGCCTCTGGAGGCAATCTCTCAAGGGACATAGTAGCATTTTCGGGCAGTTAACACCGTATTTCTCCGAACTTCCAACAGATCTCTTTATTCGCAAACTAGAGTTTGACGGTCGTGCTAGGGCAAAAAAGCAGGATTGGATCGAGGGGAAAATCTGCATCGAAGCTTGCACCTCTGTCTTTACTGACGGTTCCAAGATGGAATCGGGAGTCGGTGCACTTCTAGTGTTTTTGAAGCAGAAGTCTTCTGCGATCTTGCAGGCATGTAAAATGCTTACAGAACGCCGGAGCGGGGAAGATATTAACAGTTTCTCCTATATAAAGCCTCGATTAAGGCTTTGACGACGCCATGGTGCAGAACGAAATTAGTAAACTCCTGTAAGAAGGCGATCAAATCTCTTGGGTGTACAGGTAACATTTCTCTGATCTGCGTTCCAGGACATAGGAACATAGAAGGAAATGAAATTACTGATGAGCTTGCCAGGAAAGAGACTGAATTGACCTCAGAGACCTCCTTCCCGGTCATCGGCATCCCCTGACAGTTGTTAAAGGGGAACTGCACAAATTATTTCTCAGGAAAGCGCAGAAAATATGGAGCTCCATTTCTTCATGCGCTATTTCGAAACCACTTTGGCCCCAGTACAATATCCAAAGGACTCAGAAAGTCCTTTGGACTCCTCGCCATTCTATTTCCAAACTCGTAGCTATGTTTACCGGTCACTGGACGATTAGCACACACACGGAAAAGCTAGGGTTACCATTTAAACCCCATTGCAGAAACTGTGGGGACCTTTCAGAGAAGGAGACTGTTGAGCACTTTCTCTGTAAATGTCCGGGTTTGGCAACTAGACGGCTAAGGTCACTGGGCGCTTCTTTTTTCGACAGCCTGGGACAGTGCGAAATCCTAAATCCAATCAAGCCCCTCCATTATATCAACAGCTCTGGTTGGCTGTAGATATCTGGCACTTCAATCATTTCACCTACCTTAGAAAGATTTTTTTTTTTTTGTAAGTATTTTATTTGCAATCTATCTTAATATAATGATATTCAGCAAATTAGGTCTTATAATCTAATAGCAGCGGTAGTATTTGCACAAATGCAATACTACTTATAAAATTACGATATTTGTTCTAATATTTGATCTTAAATGTATTAAATTTCAATTGTACTAATGAGTTGCTTATCTTCATATAGGAACTTATGTATTTTGCTTTTTATTTAGTGTTGAATAAATAATATAATTCAGCAAAATTAGAGAAATGGCAAGTCTAAGATATGATTACGCTTCAGTCGTATTGTTTCATTACTTGAGTCTAATAAGCATATAGCATTCGTATTTACATGGTTTGACAGCCGTGCAAGATATCTGTTAGAAAAGTTTGGAATTTCACTCTTTACAAATGGGATATCTAAGTCCTTGTGTATTGCTTCATTTGTGACAAACCAAGGGGCGTTAACAAGTGCACGCAAAGTTTTTGATTGGTAGCGTTGCAGGATTTCTATATTCGATTTGCTAGCAGTTCCCCAAAGCTGTATACCGTAGGTCCATACAGGCTTTAAAATAGCTTTATATAGTCTTATTTTGTTTTCAAAACTAAGCTGAGATTTACGACCAAGCAGCCAGTGCATTCGCTTGGTTTTATTTTTAAGCTGCTCTTGTTTGGCCTTAAGATTAGTATTAGGTCTGAACTGTATTGCGAATGCAAGCTCACAGAGCTTTTGGCGCGCCATTAAAGATATGTGCGGTCTGTTGTAGTCTTGTTGGAACATAATTCCCGTCCTATTCGCCAATTCTGACAGCTACTGATCGAACTGGTCAGTTGACAGTGACAGTGACAGTAGATCTCCCATATAGTTAACCTAATGGCCTTTAAATAAAGAACAATTGAGGCTACTGTTGAGGAGTGATTAAGATGATTCACGAGTGATTCCCATAGAAAACAGCCATGGCTACTAAATGTCACGAAAATAGCTATTCACTTTATGCAGCAGATACAATATTCCTAAATCAATGAGGAACTGTTCACTTATGTCAAAGATATAAGACTAAGATTTCAGCTCCCATCTCATCATCTCACCTCTTGTAGGCAGGGCCGTAGAGAGCATATCCGGGCCCCGGGGGAAAATTGCAATGCGGACCCTCTCCAATTATGTCTAATTCATATAAATATGTATAATCTCGAGTCCGGGCCCCTCTGAAAACTCCGGGCCCGGGGAAAAGTACCCGATCCTCCCCCCCCCTCTCGTCGGGCCTGCTTGTATGTCCTAACTTCAGGTAAACAGATTGTCTTGCTTTTAAATTATTTTCACTTCTTAATGTCAAGTAGGGATCTCTGTAAGAATTTACTCGATGCTATTACTAAGAGTCGGCTTCAATAAACTGAGTGGACCCTGTAGCATTCAATGCTGTACGCCAAAACAAGAGCAACTGAATGCGATCGTGCCTAAAGCTAAAGGAAAGTGGATTTACATACATATTTTGCAATATGTCTCGGCCTCGGCACTTTTTCAAGAACTGAGCAGAAAATAATTATTAGTTGAACTGATAGTTAGTGGGCAATACTAAAGTACCAAAGATGAACAAGTTCGGAGCCAGGCAATTACTTAGCGTATGAACTGGCATTTTTTATGCTTTCTCTTTCAAACTCTTGGCACTAGACCAATAATCAATAGCCGATAAAACTACTTATCATCAGTGAGAGATTGGGGATTTTACTTTTAAAGGTAGCGTAGTGTCGTATCACTTGTGCGCCAAAGCTATTGTAGACACTCACAGAACTAACGAAGGCCCATTGGCTTGCTGTTCTCCGAGTTGACAGCTGAAGCACTGAGAGTTGTGCGGTAGACCCAAATTAGCAGCATTTTCACAAAGAAGCTAACTCTCTGTAACCGTACCTGTTAGTCTCTAAATATCCCGCAGTTTTTCAATTCCAAAGTCATTAATAGAAGAACGCTTTGTCTAATTCTTCAGCACTTTATTTGGTATGTTTCAATGACCGGAAACTCCGACGAATGGGATATTTATTTATTTATATCAATTTGCAATACCTGGTCATTCTGAGATTTGATTTTGGTGATGTGAGTGACAGGAGGCAGGTTATTGGAAAACATGCATGGTTTTTGTACTCCTTTGCAGTAAATTCTTAATACTCTAAAGATCTCCTTAATACTTAGGGCTTCCACTCAGAAGACGCTAGCTAAGAATGGCATTCAGAACGAGAGAAACGTGTGATACTTCAGAAAGCACCCTAACTAGTGCCCACTTTGTATGCAGAAGGCGCAGGAGTTCTTAACACAAAACTTTCTCAATATAATAACACAAAACAAGCAAAAGATTCCTCGAATAAGGAGCTAATGGAAAAACGTGTTGGTAATAAGACTTTGTCCATTGTTGTCATGACAGGGCTAGGTTTAGTTATAGGATTGACCATAAGAGGATCCACTGTCGATAAATTAAATGCGTCCTTTTGTGATAAAAAAAACAACTTAAATCATATTCGCATACACTTCTGTTAGATGTTAAACCGAGCTCCTCCTCTTATTTGTGGTGGGAGTCTTAATGTTGCTCCACAAATGGAGGGGCCTACAGTTCTAAGCCGACTCTGAACGGGCAAAGGTTTTCTACGGCAGAAATACACTCGGAGGTTTTCGAATGCCTACCGAGGGGCGAGCAATATTAGAAAAAACTTGTTCAATCACTTTGCTGCTTTATGCACGAAGATTCGAACCTACGCTCATCCGAATAGTAGTCACGCACCAACCCTTTCGGTTACGGCGTCCTTTTGCGATATCATTGCAAAATAGAGAATAAACAGGAAAAGAGACGGTGAAGGGTTATGAAAATAACCGAACCCACTTACGGTTGTGTTAACCGCTTCGTTCCACTGATAAAATTTATCAGGTGAGTGGAACTCGTATCTAAACGCCTTTATTTCTTTTACGCTTTCATACCCCCACAGTGTTCAGAAAAGACACCCAGGAAGTGAGAGCCCTCAGACTTAGTTATAATTAGAAATTTTCTCAATCACCTACAAAGCACTCGTAGACTGAGTGGTCTCTCGACCGGCAAGTTGGTGTACAGGGCGCGAAGCCCATTACAGGCTAGTAGTGGACCACACATAGTCAAGAAAGCCACAATTTTCTCATTTCGCAGGGAAACCAATTCACTTAGCTCATCAGTTCAGCAATCCAGCAATTCACTTCATTGATTCTGTGAGCGGCACCTAAAATAACTTCAAAGTATTCACAGGTTGTTAAATTTAAATTTAGGCATTTCTCGACTAGTTTCGAGCACACATCATTGCGCTCAGGGCCCTCATAGCTTCTTGGCTGACGGATTAAAGCTTTGTTTTCCAGGCCAATTAACTTTTGCTTTGATAGCAGCTAACTTCGCTTGGAATACGCTACGGGGGCCCTATTACCTTGCGCTTGATGGTGAGCTTCTCACATAAGACAACTTATCCAACTCTATGGCTGAACCTAGAGCCATCTTATCGAACTCTGTCTGCAAATATCGAAATCCACTCTCTCTTCCCTTGTGAGAATATGAATGGGGAATGTCCCGCTCTGCCCGGCCTAGGTTTTGTGTTGATCTGTTACCACAGGAACGAATTCAAAGTTTCAGAGTTATCACAATGCAGATGCAGGCTTTACAAAAAAACTATCGTCCAATTTCATAAGTGGGAATTTTCACAAAATTTTCAGTGAGTCTTGGAAGTGCAAGAATACTTCTGGTGGGGTTAAATCGAATGAGCCCTTTATATTTAAGTCCAGCAAAATGTTACGCATTTCAATGTAAAAATGATCTTCTTCCTTCTTATAAAGGTTGTCAAAAAAGTCTTGCGGTATTTCCGCAAGCTTGTCTTTGCAAGCGCGTAGTTCTAGTTGTATTCGTCGCATCGGTTCAAGCTAGAGCTTTTTGGAAAGTTTTTTTCACGTGCTAACACGTGTTTGATTAATTGTTGTTTGCTTTTAGTCGTTCGTGAGTTATAGCGTCGCAAACATGGAGCAAAATAAAGAGAAAATACGGCATATTTTACAGTACTACTACGGTAAAGGCAAAAATGCATCTCATGCTGCCAATAAAATGTATGCAGTTTATGGACCCGATACAGTTTCCATTTCCACCGCACAACGATGGTTTCAACGTTTTCGTTCTGGTGCAGAGGTGATCGAAGATGCGCCACGGTCCGGAAGGCCTGTCGTCGAAAATTGCGATAAAATCGCTGAATTGATCGAAAGAGACCGGCATAGTAGCAGCCGTAGCATCGGCCAAGAGCTGTTTGGTGGGATTGGCAGGGAATCATCCACTATGAGCTGCTCCCCTATTTTGAATTTGAAAAGGTCGAGCCAAGGAGCACTAGGAGATTTGGTGGCTCCTAAAACACTCAGGCTAAAAAGCCCATTGTATTTAAAGCTCTGGAAAGGGGGTAGATAGTCAAGGAGGGAGGGAGAAAAGTATCAGAGAAAGAGATAGGAAAGAATAGAGACAGAGATAGAGATAGTTAGTCCTGTGAGAATTTTCCAGATTATTTGGCAAATCTGTAAATATCCTTCAGTTTTAGAGAACGAATATTACCCATTCCCATGACATCGGAACCCAATACCCGTAGTCGCGCTCTAGCAAAGGCAGGACACTCACAGAGAAAGTGCTCAGTGCTATCCGCCTCCTCCAAGCATGACAGGCATACCGGGTCCTCGATGATTCCAATGGTGGTCATATGCTGACCCCATGGGTTGTGTCCTGTAATGATGCCGACCATCAACCGAATGTCTTTCCTTCTAAGTTTTAGTAGAAAGTTTGACAGTTTTCTGTTCGGGCTTGTCACAAAACACTTTGCAGTTCTGCAGCGTTCTAGACCGGACCATCGCTCTTTATGTAGATTGCCTACATAATCGTTGATCCAGTTCTTGATTCCTGCGGGACTGATTCCGATTATTGGCTCTGGTCCCTGTGGGGGCACCGC